>VXBL01008793.1:120883-194658 GCA_013400195.1 Aramus guarauna
GGGAAAGGGAAAGGGAAAGGGAAAGGGAAAGGGAAAGGGAGGAAAAGTGACACATGTTGGCCAATAGCATGTAACTTCTCTTTTAATTCATCTGCAATACAGTATGTAGATAAATATTTGAATCACATTTAGAAGTAGCTAATAATGAACTGCAGGAATCAACACCTAAAAGCAATCACAAGGAGTTCTGACTACCACTAAAAGCGTGAATGTATATTACTGAGTGCCTCTCTTTATCTGTGAAAGATTTATAAGGANAAAAGTGACACATGTTGGCCAATAGCATGTAACTTCTCTTTTAATTCATCTGCAATACAGTATGTAGATAAATATTTGAATCACATTTAGAAGTAGCTAATAATGAACTGCAGGAATCAACACCTAAAAGCAATCACAAGGAGTTCTGACTACCACTAAAAGCGTGAATGTATATTACTGAGTGCCTCTCTTTATCTGTGAAAGATTTATAAGGAAAGCTAAATGTATATACTGCAAAATCCACAAATGGCACAATAGCAATAACTGACACCAAAATAGAGGTCGATTTGCAAACATGAAGAAGGAAAAATAGTTCTTGGTCTCTGCAATTAACTACACTAAGTCTTTAAAAACTGACATAATTAAATACAGCATTGCAGTTAATAGAATTATTATTCTCTTCTAGTCATTAAACAAAAGGTATTGCAGTTTCATGTAAGTATAATATGAAGCCTCATTATACATTGTGCAAACACATAATAAAAGAGTTTATTATCTAAATAAAAGGGCATATATTAGGTACATTGTCTATGATTATTTTTTTTTCCAGAACTAGTAAAAATTTAACAGGTCATCCCATCTGTTTCTCTCCATTTTCTTCATCAACATAATTGCAAATAATAGATCAGAACACAGGGAAACCACCTTAGACAGTCTTGAGGGGAGAAAAGTAAATTTTTCATACACCTCTGTAACATATCTAAACAAATAGTCAGCAAGGAACTCTATTTTTTTGTTGTATGTTGAACAACATACTATAAGAACACTTAGATTAATATCGTAGGAAAAACTTTTTCTTTTCCCAAGATTGAGTTAAAAAATTAAAATATTGACAAACTTTTGAAATAAATCAAAATGCAATAACTTTAGTGTAAAAGTATGAAGTAAATATAAATACTAATATTTCCTGGTATTAATCTGTTATATGTGCATAACATTGGATGAAAAAACTCAGTTTATTTGAGGATTTTCATCACTGTGTTTATTAATTTATAACATTAGTTTTGAACTGTGTTACACTATAAATATTGCAGGACACATATAATAAAAAAAACCCCTATCTTAAAATAATTTTGAATTTTACACCAGAAACACACTTTTCCATTAGAATTAAACAAAATCACTCTATTTCTGTGAAATTTTTGATGTATTGAATTGATATTTTTGACAGAACATTGTTCCATCATGAAACATTTCCCCTGTTCTAATAACAGTGATGATTATTGTGACAGCATGTCATCAGGAACACTTTCCTCACACCTAACCAACTCTCAGTGAAAACACTGCAGATCACATTTGAGTTTAAAGCTTAAAATTTAATGCTGTTTTCACCAATTGTAACTCTCTGAATGGTCATCTCAAAACTAGTATTTTTATAAAATGCTAACATTTAAGTTAAGATGATGACTGATAAAATGATAACAAGAGACAATCATGAGCAAGGACAAAAATGAAATTTCCTAAGGAGATGACATTCTTCAGAGAGATTTTTGGTGATATCTC
Source organism: Aramus guarauna (assembly GCA_013400195.1). Lineage (NCBI taxonomy): Eukaryota > Metazoa > Chordata > Aves > Gruiformes > Aramidae > Aramus > Aramus guarauna. The sequence goes on from VXBL01008793.1 coordinate 122,645, forward strand.
AAAAAAAACTTAGAATATAGCCTAGTGTATGTGTACGGATATACACACATACATGTATATATACATATAAACACATATAAATATATAAACAAATATATAGTATACTTAATAGACAAATAGGGACAAATTCACATAAGAAACAAGATATTCACTGCACAAAGAATTTCTCATGATTTGTTCTCTTTCCCTCTCCTGTGTTTCTCTCTTCACATGTATATATAGTACATCTGACTGTTTGGCTCCCACTTTCTTGAGGCTTTCCTCCACGTCTTATAGGTATTCATCTTGGCAAGCTGACAGTTTGATGCTTATGGAATATTCCAATTCCATCTTTTTTAGGCACTTCACATTACATCACAATGCAATTCTTGATAGCTTTGATTAAACTGGATTTAATTTTAAATTTACATTTACACCTGCAGTAAAAAATAGTGGCAATTCTGTTGGTTTTGAGTAGTAAAAATAAATAAGAAATAGACACCTCCCTGAACATGTCTGGATTTCTTAGGTATCCAAACTTCAGTGCTTGATGGCTGCCTTTGATATCTGTAATTACCCTGTTTATTTTGATTAATAGCATTAAAATTAATTATTTTATGTGCTTTTCTTCCTGTTTAAGTGACGTATTAATGAGTCTGGACTTTCCAACACACATAGCTAAAGCATATAAATGTGAACAAGTATAAGAAAGATTTTGCACATTTTACATTATCTTGCTTGAAAACAAATTTGAAATTTTACAATACATCCTTTCTACTAAGTAATTTGAAACTGCACAGGGGTTCATTATTTTTCTTATTAGCTAAATTTCCATAGCAGTATCATGCTGATAAATATAATCAGTGATGCCCTAAGTTTTACTTAAAGTAATACAAACAATGATGCTTTATTAGTATGTACAATGGAGCACATCTTAAATAATCATTAGATTCAAAAGAGTCTATTTTCTTCACTCTTCTAATTTGCTGTATGCATGTCCAGAAATTTGCCAAGTATCTTTTTAAATAAGCATCACACTCAAAGCTTTCTCTGCCCTTTGTTCTGCCCTTCTATGGTTTAGAGAGCACAAAGGCACAATAGTACTTAGGAAAGGAGTCAGATATGTGGTTCTGGACCATTTAAACAGGGAATATGGCAGGGGGAAAGCCATCTGCAAATGAAGTCTCAGATTAGCCAAGGGAAAGAGAGGGAATAAATTATTTTTTTCTGAAACAAGTGAAATACATAAGCCAAAGAATGCTTCTATCACTCAGAATAAAGAGGTAAACAGATTGTCTGAGAAGGCAGTTCTGAGAAATTCTTACTCATTCTCACAAAGAATGGACTGATACTCTCTGATGCCCTGATTAGACCTTGGAAGGTAACTCCTGCCCCGCCTGCCTTCTGGTGACACTGACTGACTGTCAAGAGCTTAGCCTTCTAACTTATGCATCCAAGTGTCTCCTCACCATAACTTTCCCTTCCCACCCGAGACTGAAAAATAATTTATTGTCTTAAGAATTTTTGCTTTATCACAGAAGGAAACTAAGAAGAGGCCAAGAAGAGTAAGAATGAAGTCGGAACAGTCAGCCAACTAAGATCAGCTAAGCTATGCAACTGCGCTGTGAGGAAGCAACTGAACCTTACTTTGAACCACTTCAAACAACTGGAAAAGAAAAAAAAATCCTATCAAACCTGCCATGAGGGAAGCATATGTGAACCGCACACGGACTGAGAAATGGGATAAAGGATGTAAATAGGTCTTTTACTGTCTTTATGCCCTGATTCATGGAAACAAGAGAGTACTTAAACACATGCTTACTTGCAGGCATCTGCTTTAAGTTTATTGTCTTCAAATGAGAAAGCCAATAGTTAAGTTTATATGTGGTCGTGAATGGAAAAGAACATAAATACTCTGTCAGTGTGTTTCTGACTTAGGCCCCTACCTTTGCAGTATAACCCAAGCTAGCTGCTTAAGTTAATTGCAAATTATTTTTAGACAAGACACAGGTAAAATGTCTAGATCAGCTCTCAGATGTGAAATACAAAAGCTCCAGGTGTATATTGTGGTTTGCTTAGTCTAAAAGATTTTCATCCACCTGATAGGAGTAAAATATTGTATAATTTCTTAAGGTGATGCTGCAGAAAGAAGTTTTTGAGTATGTGCAGGTGAACAATTATCAATAGATACACTTGAATGTTTGGGACATTCATTTCAACACCTCAGTTTAAGGTAAATGTTTCATTCCTGTTTACATTTTACTGTGACCATTTTGTGATTCACAATAATCTTTACTTCATCTGCGTGACCCTCTGTGGACTAAATAACCCCGAGTCATGGACAGCTTAGAAAATAAATAAATCCAAAACAAAACACTCCACTGCACATAGTTCTCCCTCTGGGGAAATGATGAGAGAACAAAATATGCGACAGATGTTAGTCACATTGCTTAATGCACTACTGGAAGGCGCTCAGATACTATGGTGATGAGTGTGGTATGAGAACCTATATAGATTAGAACCATTTAGTGAGATGTATCCTAAACAGACTCATTATGTAGCTATTACTGCAAAAAAATCTGTGAGGAGGTGATGCATGAGTTGTAGAATAGCAGACTTGTAAATGTCTTTGAATATATATGTTCTCTTAAAAAAAGCCTTGTGTTTGTTATTAAATGATAAGTAGAACAATTGTTTTCAATTTTGGATCATTTATCTATGTTTTAATTTGCCATTCTGTTCATGAAGCACCAAAGATGCAAAGCAAATCCTTTAGAAAAGCTGCTTAGCACAATAATTAGCTTTTACATTGAACATTAAAGGCAGACATGAACCCAGAATAGAACAGTAATAGGTGAACCAGAAAAACAAAATGCATCTGCCAGAAAAGATGGGACAGTACAATTGATTAAGATACTGGCCATTTTCCTCTGGATGCATGCAAGTAAGTTGACTCCAGGTCACACAAGATAAACTGTGCAAATTTTGCCATGTCTTTGATTGTTTAAAATAAATTCTATTGTTTAATTAACAGGAATGCTGAATTGTTTGCTCAGTAAATTTCTAAGAAATTTGTCTAGGGTAATAATTAATAGTATAAACATAATGTTCTTCTAACAAAGCTATTCTAGTAAGTGACAATTTCCAGGCCTATAGATCCAATGTCTACAAAACAGGAAAAATCAGGTGGTTGAAAGCTTCTGTTGCTTTGCAAAATTTTGTAATCAACTCAGCATTTCAGTGGTAAGCTTCAGTTACGATGTTCTAATACATTTGACAATTTAAATTACCAGAATAGGAAAAGAAACATTTCTTCTTTTGTTTTATTTGTTACTTTCTCTGTGCTTGTGGAATAGAACATATACATCACTTACGATGACAGAGTACCTTTTCTTTTTTCTTTGCCAGTTACCCCAGTTATCTCAAAAAGCATGAAATAATACTTTATCAAAAGCTAGGTATTACATAATGGCTTGTAAATGAAGCAGGACTGCCAAAGTGGCAGTTATAAAAGAAATGTGGCAATCTCAGATGACAAAAATTAAAAATGTGTACTTTGGAACCTGCAATTTTTTCAAATCGTGCAACAGAATCTTAGAAAATTCATTAATTTTTGGAGATTTTTTTAAGTTCTATCTGTTTAAGTTCCCACATTGTCAATAAATCTTTCTTCCACAGTGTCACAACTAACCATTCATCAAGAACCTTCTTGGTACACTTATTCTTTTCAGTTTCAATTTGCTTAAATTTAGTTAAAATTTTTACATAGAATAACTTGAGTTTAGATAGGTATGAGAATCTAGTAATGAAAATTTCTCCCAGTATCCTGCCACTCACCTCAGAGTAGATGATTGTCTACTAAAGCGAATGTGTGAGATCTCAGCAAAATCCTGATTTCTGTTAGTGAATTCATAATAAAGGAGTGATATGCTATTAACAGTTTTAGCAGTCATACTGCTATCCACAAAGTATAGATTTTTAATTTCAGAATGCTTTGAAAATTACAAGTGATATATCATCATATCATTCTTGGGAAGAGAAAAATAATGTAACTATCCTTTTCAGAGAATTTTCTTATTGAGAAAATGACAATGTTAGGCATGTTGTTGCAGGACACAAATCAATCCTTTCAGAGAGCTGGAATTTTAAATCAGGAACTCCTAACCCTATACTAACTGCAGTGTGCCACATTGTCCCTCATGCCTTGCCTGAAGCACACAAAGTATAGAGTGCTTAACTTATTGGATGTCAGTAGTAAAGACAATGCTCCCTTTCCCAGGTAGGCTCGTGTTGCTGAATGAACATTTAGAAGTAGTCAGGATAGACAGAATAAGCTGGACTTCTTACTGCAAATCCTTATCATGAATGTTGGATGTGATGTCTCATACATAGGGATGAAATTCACTTCCCTAAACTTCTGTTTGAATTGATCCTCACTAAGCTAGTCCTCACTGAATTCTCATCTCAGGCTTTCTGATCATCCATGCACCTGTGGCTGTCAAGCAAAATAAGAGATCTGACAGAATAAAACACTACCGCACCTTCCAGAAGACAGCCTTTTAGAAAAATATCCAATAGTACCCTAAGAGATAGGAGTCATTTAAAAGCAATTCTATTCAATTCTACAAAGAATCTGTAAGAGTCAGCAAATTTTCCTTGCAACTTCAATCATTTAGAAAGATTCTAGGCTAAGCTTGTCACTGTACGTGCCCTGTAAAGTCAGTAGAGTTCTAAGAAGCTCTGAAAGATAATTCAGCCAATCCCAACATATATGAGTGACATGAATTTGCAATGAGACAGAGAAGTATAACTGCAGCAAATGGACTTTTTGATCATGTACATGACATCAGAGGTATTGCTTTCAAAAGATGATCCATTACGGTGGGTTAAACTTGGATGGCTGCCATATGTCCACCAAGCCACTCTCTAACACTCCCTCCTCACCAAGACAGGGAGAGAAAATAAAATGAAAAAGCTTCTGGTCTGAGATAAAGATAGGGTGTTCACTTACCTGTTACCATCAAGGGAAAAAAATGTAATATATTGTGAGTTAAAAATATAGTAGAATGGTGAGAAAAGAAAGACAACACTAAAAATACCTTCTCCCCACTCCCCACCCTTCTCCACAAGCCCATCTTCACCCCTTCATTCTGTTCCTGACTCATCTGTGTCCTCCTCTTTGAGTGGCACAAGGGGGATGGGGAATGGGGGCTGTGATCAGTTCATAACACTCCATCTCTGCCACTCCTTTGTCACACTTTTCCACTGCTCCATTGTGGGGTCATCCCGCAGGCTGCAGCTCTTCACAAACTGCCCCAGCATGGGCCCTTTCCATGGGGTGCAGTTCTTCAGGAGCAGACTGCTCCAGTGTGGGTTCCCCATGGGGCCACAGGTCCTGACAGAAAACCTGCTCCAGTGTGGGCTCCTCTCTCCACGGGGCCACAGGTCCTGCCAGGAGCTTGCTCTTTTGTGTGCTCTCCATCGTCTGCAGCTTCCTTCAGGGCATCTCTACCTGCTCTGGTGTGGGATCTTCCACAAGCTGCAGTGTGGATACCTGCTCCACCATGGTTTTCCATAGGCCACAAGGGGACAACCTGCATCACCATGGTCTTCATCAAGGGCTGCAGAGGAATCTCTGTTGTGGTATGTCCTCCTCCCTCTCCTGCTCCCTCCTCCTTCTTCCCCTTGGTGTCTGCAGGGTTGTTTCTCTCACATTTTTCTCACTCCTCTCTCACAGCTGCTGTGCAACATTTTACCTTTACTGAAACACATTATCACAGAAGTGCCACCAGCTCAGCTTTGGCCAGCAGTGGGACCATTTTGGCGTCAGCTCTGCTGGACACGGAGGTAGCTCCTGGTCTCTTCTCACAGAGGTCATCTCTGCAGCTCCCTCTGCTACCAAACCTTGACATATAAACTCAGTACATCCATAAACATTCGAAAACGTGCTTTCATCTGAACTTTAGAGCAAGTCTTATGACTACTTCTGACATAAGTTAGCATCAAACCATAACATTCAAATGGAGAATGTAGGGTAATAAAAGTGAACCTAGATATTTTATGTTGTGATGTCTTCATTTTAAACACAGATTTCTTAATGGATGTTAAATTAAATTTTATTCAGTATATTTTTTCAATCACAACTGATATAGTCATAGCATAACACAAGTAGAACATATGAGATAGCTGCTTTGATCTGCTGATATTTTGCAGCCCTAGAAAAAAAGCCAAGGATGCATAAACTTATATTCACAGAAGTCTCAGGGATATGCTTGAATGGCTATAGCATCCATTGGACATGCTTTCTTTAAAGGAAATTGCACTAGCCTATTGAATTTCTTCTTGTAGTGGAATGTTTTCTTCAATGGTTTTCCCAGAGTTCTCATATTTTCATAGCATAAGTATTATTTTTTCCTTTTTTTTTTTTTTTTTAATTATTCACATATTCAGAGTTGTAAAGTTGTTCCACTTTGTTGTTAACCTATTTCTACCTGAGTGTTTCTTGTAATTGCTTCATGAAATCTAAATTTTCCTCTAGCAGGAAACAAATATAACATAAATAAAAGCATACTATTAGTAATAATAATAAAAAAAGCATAAAGTCTATTTAAATTAAAACATTATTTTCCTCGGCACATTTATGCATTAACAGTACAAACTAATCCCACTGTGTCTTCTGCATTTGGAGGGGGCCATTATGGAAACCTTGTTGTATGCCAGAGAATCCACCCAATTCCTCCTGTTTCATTCTCAGGGAAGGTAAGGCTCCAGCAAATGGAAACGCAGGGGTGAAGGGATGCTACTATGGTAATCAGCTCTTTGTAACAACTTGCAAGGGCAATGGCAGCTTACAAACAACACTTCCACAGCAACATTTTCCCTATCATGTACCGTACTGTCCACCTGGGAACAGCAACAGCTGCTTCAGAGCTACATAGCACCAAAGCACTGACACATTTAATACTAACAAACATCTTTTGTATTGGCAACAGGTCCAATTAGAAGCTGGCCTTGGGAGAAGTGATGGATATAGATAGGTATTGAAAGATAAGAGTATATCCTTGTTAGTTTCTCATATTTTGTATTTTCCAGTCTATGCCACTATTATGGACTTTCCTCATGTGGACTCCTTACGGAGCAAATCACTGCTTTGTTCAGTTATTTATTTGAGAGGATGTGAACAAGGAACATAAGATTTGTAAAGATTTATGGGAGCAGATTCCATTTTCCCTCTGATTTCTCTGAATTAGAAGGGAGTTCATACAAATATGGTAAGCAGCTACTTGCTTTTCACAAGCATCTCCTGATCAGACAAGAATAATCTGAGATTAAGAATATTTAACACCTTAATGCTATTCCTGGGGAGCTAGAGTAGGGTGACATTAAAGTTTCTTGACAAGTACCTTAGGCCATGCCCACACCCCAACTAGTCATACAGAAGGCTACCTGAAAATGAGCGTTCTCATCTTCTACCAGTCTTCAGTCAAATGCTAAAATACATTTATCATTAGAAATCTATATTTAAAAGAAAGAAAACAAAACCAAATAGTAATAAAGCTTTCCAAGTTTCACAGCTTTATAATAAATGAACAACATAGGGAGTGTTTCTTTGGAAACATGTAAGCCTGGTAATCATACATAATGTTCAGCCCACTGAAATGCAATTTCACCTGCAAGGACTGTGGTCATATAATGAACAAATGTTCTGCTTTCCCTTTGGAGATGCCTATGCTCTTCTACTGTTAGATTCACTCTGTCTTTTGTAAATGGGAAGTGGCTGCTATCAAATGAAATAATAGCAACAAAGAATTTCACTGTTGGTGATGGTAAATCATGTAGAAAGAAGGTTATGTTCTTTATTTTTCTTGCTTAATTCCCATGAAATTCAGGTGGCAGTGCCCCAATTATTGTTTCATGAAAAGTGTAGTCAATGTATTTTCCTTTTCCTACCAAAATATTTCCCCAGTTGATTCTTTGCAGCAATAATAAAAGCAGGATGTGTAGTACCAAATTAAAAAGAAACTCACATAAAGAAAAATAGTTGACATACACTAGGCCATGTATGGAGACAACCAGAATTAGCCAGCACATCCTTTTTATAAAGAAGTCATTTAAAATATTCATAATGTTGTTCTGTTGTTGATAGTGATGATCTGTTTTTAGACACAGCCAGTTCCAGTTTACATTGACATACTGTCATCAATTATGCTTCACCATCTGTGGACATAATTAAGTTTACCCTTAAATTTGATTTTAGAACATATCATTCACAAGTGACTCTTGTTTACTAAACACACTTGGAATAAGCAAAAACTGAAGAGCATGCATTTTGAATAAACTAGAAATAATTTTGCATGCAGGTCTTATTGGGTCATAAATGTACATTTTACACATTCTCAATGAATAACACACCTGAGCCCTTTCCAGGATTCAGGAACTCACTTAAGATTTGTATGTTGTTACCCAAATCTCATTTATACTGTAGTCATTTTTCCGTGATTCTGAATTGCAAAGAGGCCTTAAAATAGATGTAAGAGCCATTGACACCACCTTGATAGTGGGGGTCTTGCAGTTAAGAAGAATCAAAAATCATATATGCTTTCATTCCAGAAGAAGTAAATGGTATCTTACATAATATTTTGTCAACTTCTCTAAATCCTCTGAAGGAGCTCTGTGGGAAGTATACAACAGCATCTTTTGTGAAGTGCTCTAGGTCCAACAGATCATCTCAGTATTTCATTTCATATGTATTCTATTTCCTTACTGGATAAGCATAATATTTACAGTCAATGTAGGATTGCTTCCTGTTTGAACAATTGTGAATTTGTGAATTTCTGTATATATTCTAAAACTGTTCCTGAACACTAACTGTTTAACTGGATGTGTATTCCTGTTAACTTATTTGCGAAAATACACCTGGAAAGCACACGCTGCAGGGATTCAAAGTCAGTCAAAGTGTATTAATTTAAAAATTCATATGAAGAGTGGTGCATTTTTTTTTTTTTAGCATTCCTCAAGATCTGATCTTGTTAATATATTAAGAAGAAAGCTAGCCACATGAAGAAGTTGTTTAGATCTCCTAAGTAGAAGCCTTTCAGAGGGAATGAGAACATGGGACAAAAATCTATTATTAATATACTATTCTGTATCACTAACCCAGTGTGGCACTCCTGCCTCTTCTACAAGGTCAAAATAATGGAGTTGATAGGAAAATCGTCAATGGCTCCATTAACGCAATGTCTTAACACCTCTGACTCTTCATAGTATTTATCCAGGAATGTGTTCTCATTGCAGTTTGCACAGAATGAACTAAGACATAGAAACTAAAGGCCACATTTCAAGATGTATTTAGAAGTTTATAAATACAGGAGTCTGTAGGAAAGTAAAGAATACCACACTTGATAGATGAACATTGACATCCTCCATTCCTGTGCAGAGACAGAGGAAACAGGCCAAAGAGAACCTTCAAGCAACCTTCCTGTGTAGGCTCTGTTGAACATCAGCTTTTCACATAGCCCACTTGGGCTGTTGAGCTTTGCTCTGTTTTTAGGCAGGACTAGGGTTTAATGACTTCTCAAATGCTATACAAGATGGCAGGATAAGGGATACAGAGTATAAAGAAAGGCATTGTTTTGAGAGGAATTTAATCAGCTACATGGGGAATGGGAAGAGGTTATGAATCAAGCAGTGTGCATTTTCTGACAGATCTTGATTTCTATGAGCCATAGAGGTGTCATACCCTAAACCTGTTTGGGGNCAGTTGTGTGATGAGAAGTCAAATGAGAATTAGGTTGAAAACTAAAACCAGAGATGGTAGAGATCAGTCTGAATTGGATGTCCTGCTACTTGGGCCCACTTGGTCCTGGCACTAAGTAACATTCTAGGACATCTTCATGGACTGCAGCACAACTCAGTCCCATCAGGTTGTGCTGTGCACAGTCACACATGTGCGGGATTCTGGGATTCTACATAAACAATTGCCTAGCTGTGACTAGAACTACACATTCCCTAGTTTGGGCAGCATTATCAACAGAGTGGGAGGAAAACATCTGGAGTGACTGGAAGGAGAAACTTCAGACACTAGAGCCCTTAGGACATGCAGGCAGTACATTTGCGAGCCAGTGCAGCTGTTTCCAACCACAGTCAAGTACAGAAGTTCTCAGGACTACTCAAACAGTGGCTGAAAGCAAAGATCTGTGGTTTGTTTTTTTTTTTAAAAATTTTGAGGCCTATGCCCCTGTTCAGTATATCATGAACCATAACTACCTTGGCCCAGTGATGAGAGACCCCTGTGTTTTTTGAGAAACCTTCAGAAGATCCTGGTGTCCAAGCATTAATCTGTCTGGAAAAGCTACTATTATCAGAAGTCACAGGGATGAGTATCTGAGTACAATTTTGGGGAAAAAAAAAAAAAAAGAGATATCTGAAACAAATGCTTATTCTGCAGCATGAGAAGCAGATATATCAGAGCTACTGTCAGTAGTGGTTAAAGTACCTGGGGGACATACCAAGGGAAACCTGCCAAGTCTCATAATAAACCACCTGAGGCTAGATATCTCCGGAAGCCTTCCAAACTTAAAAACTTATTGTTTTCACATAACAAAGGTTGCCAGCTCAATGTGGCCCATCCTCACATGAGAGGATTTTGGTCTGCAGTTAGGCAAACTTCCTTCCAGGAGTCAGAGCGAGACAGCCAAGGAGGGAGATTAGCAGAGGCGTCAGGAGAAGAGGATGTGTAATGGCAAAGTAGCACCATTCTCATCGCAGACAGAACAAAGAAATGTTTGATTAGTACCTTAGTGATAGGACTGTACTTTCTCTTTTATATTTTTGTGATTGATGTATCAGAAATATAATGGGAGAAGACCTGACCTAAATAGGATTTTGTATCTTTATTTTACTGTTTACATAGGCTTTTACAAACATTTCAATTTTATAAAACTGGCAACATCTGTATAAGGGAGAGTTTGTATTAAAAGTTTTTTAATATTGTTGCATGTTTTTATCCTTTATGTTCTGAGGTTTACGATTTTGCATTTCGTAACCTTGTATCTTATCTAATTTGTCTGATCTCTAAAAATGGTTTAAATATACCTACCCTTAAAGATGCTGACTCCCCCCCTACACACACACCAGGACATTAAGCACATAAGCATGAGTCAACAAGGGAATGCTGATGATAGAGACCTCTGGAAAATCTAGGTGTTTTTACATGAAACTCTAAATATAGACTGAAGCTACCTTTAAGTACTAAAGCCATAACATTTTTTTGGCTACAATCAATTTCTGACAAAAGAATAAATTTACTCAGCTCATATATGACATGTAAAAGTTAAACAAAAGAGCATATAATTGCTAAAGGGAAAGTAAGGTCAAACAATTATTAGTGCATCCTAGTCTTTAAATTCCTAAACCTCTCCTATTGTGGGAAAGTAGGAAAGGAAAATCCCTCTATAGAGATTAAGAGATCTGTAAACACCCATTGAGGATTAGCTGTTAATATGTGTTAAGAATGGATTCCAAATGCTCACAGACTTACTCCCCTTATGTTGCAGCAAGCAGAATTTTTTTCAGTTGAAGTAGGCTTTGTCAGGGACGCTATCTTTTGCTTTTTCTGTTAGCAGCCTCTGTTTTCCAGGGTTTATCATAAAGCATGTGTAAGTATGAGATACAGCTATAGATAGGTTTGAAAGAGATAGAGAGACAGAGTATACAGGTCATAGCAGAGAAAGATCTGTTCAGAGGTAATATTTTAATGTCATGTGTTTGAAATGACAAACTAAAGAAAAGCTAAATGGAATTATTCTGCAAAAAGTACATTTCATAAAGTGAAAGCTGCTCTTTAGAGCAGGGAGTGACAAGGATGAAATTTGAGACTAATGGCTTAACTTCTTAACTCATCTTTCTGTCAAGCCTCTGTCATCACACCACCTTATAAATCAAGTCCAAATGAATCCCTCATAAGTGAGATTCTTCTCTAGAAAAATGACAAGCTAGAATTCAGAGACAAATTTCTAAAAGATCTCAGGCCTCATAGGGTTTAATGCTCCCATTAAACACTGAGGAGGACTTTAATTTGAATCTTCCAATGGTGAAGATATCACATTAAAATTTAGATTTTAGGGTTTGATATAGCTTCTGGTCTTAAAGGGACTATTTGCTTAGTTTACACTGGAAAGATATAGTTTTAAAGTAAATGTAATGTGGAATGCAAAAATCAAGCTGCTTTCCTTATTGCTTTGTTCATCCTTGAAAGAAATAAAGATGATATGTTTAAAAAATAATTCCAGTTTTCCAGTTTATGTATGATCATCACAGAATCTACCTCAAGCCTTTTGACTTTCAAAGGAATGCACATGAAGCCGAACTGCATAGTAGTCAGTAGGGCATTCAGTATAGCAGTAGGTAGCTTTGATTCAAAATACAATAAGCAAAGTTCAAAAGTAATTTGTAATTTTATTTTTTCCACACAAGACTATAAATTTTAGTTACCATGTGAGACAATGAAATCTTATAAGATAGTTGTAGCTTGTACAAAGAAACTGTACCATAATAAATATAATATAATATAATATAATATAATATAATATAACATAATATAATATAGGTTTTATTCCTGGCAATGGAAAGATTTATTTTTTTTTATGTTTACTTTACAGGTCACTGAATTTATTAAACATCAAAGTCTTTTTATAGGACAATCACTCAGTCTATCAAAGAAATCCAGAACTCAGTGAAGTCCACTTCATCTGAGTGTGAGAATGACTTCATGCTGTAGTTAGAAATATCAGTTTAGTTAGCTAACAGAGCCAGAAGAGACAAAATGATTGGGTTTGTTGGTGAGTTTTTTACTTTTTTTTTTTTTTTTTGGGGGGGGGTTGTTTGTTTGTTTTTGGATACAAATGCACACAGAAGTAACATACTAACTCTGCTAGGCGAGGAATAGAAACAAAGGAGCTTTGATCATAACTGAAAACACCAAGTCCCAATTATGAGAAAAAAACTGTTTTCCATTCACTGATTAGAGAAGTGTAGTGAATTAAACACCTGCCACACTTCTCACTAATAAAGAATGATTGATTTCTTTATGATAGCTACTTGGTCAGAGTCATAGCAGGTCAGATGTTGGGTACCAGATGTATTCAAAGGCTCTTGGCTATGGAATGGAAATCTCTGGATTTGGTTTTGACTCTGAATGCAGCACTTGTTTCACAGCCTGATTGCTCTCCTCTAATGTTCTTTTCATCTGTAGGCTGATCCTGACCTTAGTCACTTTCTGACACTATGTAAGATACCATATTTTCTGCTTTCTGTTTTACTTCAGCCTCTTTATAACACTTCACATTTAGATAATATCCAAATAGCTGTTGGACTTCCAGGGGTGCTAATTTAGGCATGGGCATTCATAGGCAGAAGAAAAAAGAAGTAATTCTGAGAACTACACAGCATATTTAACACCTTCAGATAGTTCATTATAATGAAAAGAACTCAAAAGTTCTCTTACCATATGACAAAAAATAGTGATAGGATCCATTTGCATTGGTTAGGAGAAAGGAGTTGTAAACGTTATTACTTGGTCATATAGATTTATCTATACTGTTTCTACTATAAAGAATATGAAGATTTACTGTTGGCAGAGGATAACCAAGTCAGGGAGCACTTAGATTGACTGGATGTACGTAAGTCAATGAGGCCTGATGGGAGCTAGCTGATGTCATTGCAAGGCCACTCTTGTTTACCTTCGAATGGTCAAAGTGATAGGGAGAGATACCTGAAGACTAGAATAGAACAAATATAATTCCTAAACTTAAGAAGAGTACAAGGAAGATTTGGGGAACTACAGACCAGTCAGCCTCACCTCAGTCCCTGCGAAGATGGTGGAGAAAAAACTCCTGGAAAGCTTTTCCAAACACATGAAGGACAAGAAGGTAACTGGGAGTAATTAACATGGATTTATTTTAAGGCAAAAATCATGTTTGACCAACTTGATAGACTTCTGCAATTATGTGAATAGCTTGGTGGATGAGGGCAGAAGAGCAGATATTGTTTACCTTGACTTCAGAAAAGCCTTTGACATTGTTTCGCATATCATCATAGACAAACTAACAAAGTAAGGTTTAGATAAGTGGACAGTGAGAAAGGTTAAGGACTAACTGAATGACTGGGCCCAGAGGCCTGTGATCAGTGGCACAAAGTCCCGCTGGCAGCAGTTGCTAGCCATGCCCGGGGGTCAGTCCTGGGTCCAATAGTCTTCAACATCTTCATTCATGACTTGGATGATCAGATGGAGTAAAGTCTCACCAAGTTGATACAAAGATGATAAAACACTGAGATGTGATTTATACACCAGACGGTTGTGCCGCTATTCAGAGGGACTTAAAAAAGGCTGGAGAGGAACCTTGTGAATTTCAACACAGGTAAATGTCAAGTCCTGCATCTGAGGAAGAATAACCCCATTGAATTAGGTTTCTATGCCAGGGTTTTGGTAGCGGGGGCGCTACAGGGATGGCTTCTGTGAGAAGCTGCCAGAAGCTTCCCCCATGCCCAACAGAGCCAACACCAGCTGGCTCTAAGATGGACCCACCACTGGCCAAGGCCAAGCCCATCAGCCATGGTGGTAGCACCTCTGGGATAACATAGTCAAGGAGGGGAAAAAATACTGCTGGAGAACAGCAACTGCTGTCAGAAAAGAGGAGTGAGAATACGTAGGACAAAACACTCCACAGACACCAAAGTCAGTGAAGAAGGAGGGGGAGGAGGTACTCCAGGTTCCAGAGCAGAAATTCCCCTGCAGCTGATGGAGAAGACCATGGTGAGGCAGGATGTCCCCCTGCAGTCCATGGAGTGATTGGTCGCTGTCCTTATCTTGACCCACAAGCCTTTTTCTTATATTTTCTTTCCCCTGTCCAGCTGAGGAGGGGAGTGATAGAGCAGCTTAAGGGGGCATCTGATGTCCAGCCAGAGGCTGTAGAGTCTCCAGCCTTGGAGACAGTAAAAAAAACAATTGGACATGGTGCCAGACAATCTGCTCTAGCTACCCTTGCTTTGAACAGGGGGAGCTGGACTAGATGACATGAAGACATCCCTTCCAACCTAAATGATATGGTGATTTGATTTCTGTCTCTACTATATAAATGTATGCATTTATTTGGTTGATTATTTAATTCAGTGAGAGGTAAAAAAAGCCAGTCAGAAGAAATACATTTGAAGACGTGGAAAGGAAGACAGAAAAAAGAAATGAAATTTAATTGGCAAGAAGTGGCAGTAGGCATAAGGATAATTTATGTATTGCAATTAGAAGATTGTTAGGTGAGTAAGAAATGATGGTTTTAATGTTAACTGTTTTTACTGGTTTTCACTGAGGGAGTTAGCATATAGTAGTACTCAGAGCTCTACTGCTGTGAAGGAATGCAGTGTATGGCATCAGCTGAACAGAGCAGCGAAAGTCTCCGAAGGTTCACGGCAGAGCTGTGAAACCTGTCACTTTGTCCTTCAGAGAAACTAGAGCTTTTAAACTCTGCCCTTCTAAAGCTGGATAATCCAGTACAATAAAGAGTCCATAAGAACTTACCACTAACTGCTCATAAGCTTGAAGAAAGAGCCAGGAAAAGGAAATCGGAGGTAGTAGCTACCTGTCTATTCAATCTCTCTGCAACTTGCTTGCTTCTGCAGCTGGTCCTGTAGCCTGCAAACAACGTTTAGCTGGCTTGGTATATGAGGGGAGAACAGTGGATATTGTCTACCTGGACTTCATTAAGGCCTCTGACACTGTCTTCTGTAAGACTGTCATAAAGAAGCTGATGGTATATAGGCTGGATGAGCAAACAGTGAGGTGGATTGAAAACTGGCTGAATGGCTGGGCCCAGAGGGTAGTCTGTGATGGAAAGTCTAGTTGGAGGCCAGTGACTAGTGGTGTACTCTAGGGACTGGCTCCAGTCCTATTTTACATCTTCTTTAATGATCTGGATGATGGGTCAGAGTAAACCTCAGCAAGTTTGCTGATAAAACAAAACTGGGAGAAATGGTTGATATGCCAGAGGCTTGCACTATCATCCAGAGGGACCTCAACAGGCTGGAGAAATGGGCTGAAAGGAAACTCATGAAGTTCAACAAGTGGAAATGCAAAGTCCTGCACCTGGGGAGGAGCAACTGCAGGCACCAGCACATGCTTGGGGATGACCACCTGGAAAGTGGCTTGGCAGAAAATAACCTGTGTGTCTTGCTGGACACCATATTGAACATGACCCAGCAATGCTCCTTGCTGCAAGGAAGGCTAATAGTATCCTGCCCTGCATTAGCCAAAGTATTGCCAGAGGTTGAGGGAAGTGATCCTTCCCCTTTATTCAGCACTACTGAGGACATACCCCGAGTCCTGTGTCCAGTTCTGGGCTCCTCAGTACAGAACAGACATGGAAATAGTGGCAAGAGTCCAACGAAGAACCACATGGATGATGAAGGGACAAGAGTAGATCACAGACAAGGAAAAGCTGAGAGGACTGGAACTGTTCAAGCCTGGAGAAGGCTCAGGGGGATATTATCAGTGTCTATAAATACCTGAAGGGAGGATGCAAAGAAGATGGAGCCAGTCTCTTTTCAGTGGTGCCCAGTGACAGGACCAGAGGCAATGGGCACAAAGTCAAACACAGCAGATTCTGTCTGAACATCAGGAAATACTTTTTCACTGTGAGAGCGACTGAGTGCTGGCACAGGTTTTCCAGGAAGGTATGGAGTCTCCATCCTTGGAGATATTGAAAAGCTGTCTGGACATGGTCTTGGGCACCCGGGTGTAGGTGACTTTGCTTGATTAGGGGGGGTTAGACCAGATGGCCTCAAGAGGTCCTTTCCAACCTCAGCCTTTCTGTGATTCTGTGAAGGTTCTCTGCCTTGTTCTGGGCAAATGCTCTGCAACAGTCTAGCACACTCTAGTTCAAAATCAGATTCAAACAAATGTAGCCTATGAAAGTGCATTATCCTGCATGTCCACATGTATGGATTCTGAGGGAATCACTGATACTTATATATGAAATTGCTTCTTCTATTACTTCAATGCATATTAGGAAATTTTTCCTCACCAAAACAGTGGTCAAGCATTGGAATAGGCTGCCCAGAGAGGTGGCGGAGTCACCATCCCTGGAGGTGTTCAAAAAAATGTGTAGACGTGGCACTTCGGGACATGCTTTAGCAGACATGGTGGTGTTGGGTCGACGGTTGGACTTGATGATCTTAGAGGTCTTTTCCAACCTTAAAGATTCTATGATTCTATTACTCATGGAAGCAAAGATATAATGTAGTATTTATTGACCTAGAAAATAAAATTAGAAAATATTCTTTTTAGACATTAATATAGAATGATTTTAATTACTCTACATTAGATTGACCCACTTAATAAAAAACAATCCCAAAATTTTTTGGTAAACCATTATGTGGCCAAATATTAAACCCCAAAAATCTAGCATGAATAACTAAAAGAACTCAAACTTCTACCATGCCATGGGAAGACATTTTTACACATCATCATCATACTTTACTAGTTTATAACAGCAATACAGATTTTGTGAAAAACTGGTGTCAGTTTCCTAACTCCATACAATAGTCTCACAGGCCTTAGAAACTATGATTCTGGTAACAGTTTATGAACATTCAGTTTAAATCTGGACATATGCTCATTCTACCATGTATTTGTCCCCTTGTTACTCATTTTTCAACACCAGCCATGTATATAAATACAAAAGAATGTAAGAAAAGCTGTACTAGATGAGGCTGAAGGCCCTTCTAGCCAAGTATACCATCTCCAGCAGCAGCTTAGAACAGATGGTTAGGGAAAGGGTAAAAGGAACAGGGCAAGTATTAAATGACTGTTTCCCTCTCCTTGCTTTCTGCAGTCAGTGATGTAGGAACTTCATGAGCCCAAAGTTTCATTTGGATGATAATGTGTAATGTCTTTCAGCAATTTGTCTAATTCCCTGTTGAACTCAGGGATTTTTTTTTTATTTTTTTTTTACTTCTTTGGAAGGTAAATGTTATAATTTAATTGCAGGTGTTGTGGAAAATATTTCTAAGCATGCTGACTAAAAATTCCACGTAGTATCCCTAGTTCTGCAGTAATCGAAATTCAGAATGATCATTTCCAATTCATCTTTTATATGGCATTCTTGATTATATCAGCTCTACTCTTTACCTCCTTTGCAAGATGTGCAATTCTAATATCAGTTGTTTCTTCAAAGAGAATACATCTCACATACCAAGTAATCCTTACTGCATTTTCTACTTTAAGTTCTAGGAGGACTAAAGATGGGCTATCAAGAACTGCAAGAAGTATCTAAGATGCAGACACAGTCTGCATTTGTTCCATGACCAGCTACAATTTCCTCTCAATTTTGCCTCCAGCTCATTAGTTCAGATTATTTCATTGATTTTTGTGTGTGATTTTTAATCACCTTTATATTGTGTGGCCTTCCCTATGATTACACATATTCTACTTCCCATAAATGATTTACACTGCCAGATTTGTGCTACCTTTTGATACACATCGATCAAGTGCTCTTAGCCCTCAGTAACCTGGGCAGTCGATTGTGCGAAAGCTCACCGATCACCAACTGGGCCAGCCTTGACTGTCTGACTGGGAGATAACTTATCACCTAATAAGCAGACAAGCTGATTAAGGGAACACTTTCAGTAATCTCACCATTCAGTTCACTAGTCCATCTAACAATTGGTAGCTTAAAATAGCTAGGCAAGGACGTTTTCACAATGAGAATATATCACTACTCCATCTTAAAGTGGTACTCTAAAGAGCAAATACAGTGACACCAGCTCACCAGTCACTAGGTGTACGATTTTCTTATAAAAACCTACAGGTCGTACTAACTTTATGAAGAGTCTAAATATGCAAAGCTGCAATTAAGCAAAGCTATTTAAATCTTAAGTGTAACTGCAGTGGAGTCTGGATCCCTGTGCTCTTTCTCAGCTTCTGTGTTGTTTCTTGTTGTTAATCGACCAAGACCTTCTTACTTCTGTTATTATCTCCACTCTCATACCCTCATCTTTTCTTCTATATATTTTCCAGTTGCTATGTAAACTCAGTATCTGTTGTCCAGATAGAGGTTCTGTCATGTCTACCACAATGCCAACTTTATTTGTCACTTTTTGCATTTGACTATCATTCTATCCTTCTTCCTGCTTTTTTGCAGCTTTCAAGCTGTCTTGGTGTGGTCTATACTAATACTGTATTAATGTAAATACAGGTCATATATTCTTTACTACAGATAAAACTTTTGTTCCTAATTTCTAGTCTGGCAGCTAAGTAAGCATTGATGCTGGGATTCCAAATCTCCCTTCTTGTATTCAATGCGATGTGAATGAAAAGAGTATAGTAGTCACTTAGGAATTTTGAGTAGGGAAAGGAAAAAGAATCCATGAACTACAAAAATGTATATGACTAAATTCTCAGAGTTCATTATGCATTATTTTTACCCTGGAAACTGGATAATAATTCTGAAGCCTTTTAAGCCATGTATTAAAATAGTCTATGTAAATACCTATAAAATAAACTCAGTAGAGAGTACATATTGAAAGCACTAAGGCTCATGAAAACCTTGGTGATCTGTTGCTATGTGATTTGGTTTCTATGAAGTCTGAAGAGCTTTCTTTTTTTATTTTATTTTATGGCTAAAGGCAGGCAAAATCTTGAATAAGCTCACAACTGGGAGACAGGATTAAAATAATTTTAAAAGCTTGGATAAAATATTAAAATAGAAAAGGAAAAGCAAACACACGTATAATTCCCAGGATATTTTGGAACGTGCTCACTCTCAGGTTTCTAGAAGAATGTTTATTCAGTAGTCAGAATTTGCTTACATTAAAAATCTAAAACTGACAAACAAGCCCAATTACATGACCACATGCAAATACATTATGACTATTTCCGTAGGAAGGAATACAAGTCTCCAACTTATAAGGATAGTTCCAGAAATTGATGTGGGAAAAGGTTTTAATTCCCTATTCTGCAACTTTATAAATGTGTTATTCAGTATTTTGAGCTTTCTCTAACCTTTTTGTTAATAAGGTTACCATTGCAAAGCAATCAGTTTAGCCAGCTTTGCATTTTCTGTAAGGCAGTAGAGGTAGTTCAACAGGGCATCTACACGCATGCATGACAATATTTACCGTGGCACTGTGTTGAATTCCTTGATGAAGGACCATCTATTGTTTACCAACACGGATACCACAGGATCCTGGATAGGAACTCCATAATCTCTCCTCAGGTACATGATTAAGTAGCAAATGACACCCACCAGCATCTGGTGAGCTGTCAGGTGCCAGAAGGTGTTTGTAGTGGTAATTTGGCCATCTGCAATCTGTGTTGTCAGTGCATTGTAAGTTATCACTGTCTCAGGCAATATTAACTTGCAATGTTCTTCTGACATTTCTTCAGTGGGTTGTGAAGCAGACATATGGTACAAAATACTTCCTAGATGGCTCCTCCCACCTCTCCAATAGCAATGACTTCTGTTGCTTACCAGTAAAAGCACTGTGGATGGTGCTCAGATTTCTCTTCAAGGTACTTTAACATTAATACTTATACTCTGGTTTACGTATTCTGAGTCACTTTGTGACACACTTCACATTGTGCAGCACACAAGACATAACAACATATGGCCCACTGTAATTACATATTTTGCAAATTACTTAGCAATTATACCTGAAGTTACCAAGTAGTTCAAAAGCAATTACCTTATAACTTGCTTTCAGGTTCTGTAATAAGGCTTTCAGTTTATATGGAAAAATAACTAGATGATTATTTTGTGGTTATGTGGTCATTAAACAATGGCTTAAATAATTAAGGTGTGGGTTTTTTTTTTTGTTTTGTTTTGTTTTGTTGTTTTTTTTTTTACAAAACAATGCATCTGACTAACAACTTCTGTGCCAGTGTTAATTAAAACAGCTAAGGTATACTTTTGAATCATGGAGCTCACAAAAGAAATGTCAGATGATCCTTGATTGTAATTAGTTTGGACCATTATTGCTATTTATTCTTACTGGATCATGTTAAAAATATATTATTTTTTTTGTTTGAGTTTTTCTTTGATTTTTGATAATATGTTTTCTCATAGAATGAATATCACACCTAGAAACTGCTTTAGAATTTAGAACAAAATAATGAAGATAAGAATCCTCCAACCACTCATTTGCAGTGAAAAACTTAACTGACCATAACTGTGGATATATTAATATAACATTGCAACTAGAGAAAAAATTACCTGATGGATGCAAATACAATTTTATTTTTAGACCAACAGCTTCTAATATAGAGAATTAGAATGAGAAGATAGGAGTCTTAATGACAAATACATTGTGCATTTATTTAATGGGAACTGAGCAGTTCAGGGAATTGCTAATAGTATTCAGGGGCTTTCATCACTGAGTCACTAGGCTTGAATCTGGCCCAGGTCTGCAATGACTGAAAATCATTACGATTTGATAGTTCTTCAGTGCCCTATGCAAAATGAACGATGTTCTTACTCTGAAACTGATGGTCATTAGAAAAAATTACTGCTCACTGGAGAAGAACAAGATAGATAAGTAAAAGTAGGAAAGCAGGTTATACAAAAGTAAGACTTGTTATCATACAATCAGAAGGGGTTACATGGGGTATATCAATTAAAGAATATTAGGAATATTAATGTAGAAATTATCAAAAGCTTTCCTTCTAAAACATGTTATTCAGACACTATGAGGTGTCTTTTCTTATTTCCTCTCTTCTTTGCAAAACAAATTATAAAAATATTCTGGCTTTTTTGTCCTTGTTAAAAACAAACCAGTTTGAAACTTTGGTTTCATTAGTTTTAGCACCATAATCCAAACCAATAAGCAAACTTCCAATTGTTCCTAACCCTGTAATGATTTGTTCAGCAAAATGGAATTAGCATTTAACTTCATTTGGAACAGTTAAAGCTACTTGTAAATCTGGCATATTTGAATGGTGACAAAGAAAAAAACATCCCACCAAATCTTTGTTTTACTCATTTTCTCTTAATTTCTTTCACTCATTCAATGCAATGGAAATCGTTATTTGCAAATACATTTTTAGGATTTTTTTTTCCATTTTTGTGTGGCTTTTTTATTTTCTGTTTGCAGCTTTGTAATTTTCCAGCACTGTAGAAATTTTAAACATTTTAAGAGTAGTAATTCTGTCTACTGATAAGTGAATAATGAGTTCTACATATCATTTATTATGATTTACTCTGTGCTAAAAAAGAAGAAAAGTGAAAGAAAGAATGCATATAAATCACAGAGCTATTGATTCCTTTGGGAAAGAGTAAAAGAATCACAAGAAAGGAAAATGGTGTTGCACTTTGAACATTGAAAAATATAATCAGCTTAAATATGTCAAAGTTTCATGAAGATTTTCCTTATTTCCATCCATCTCTATGGAGTGCTTTTCTGAAAGCAGATCAGCAGTTTCTTTATTCAAAAGAAAGTTGATTTACCAAATAAAAAGAACACGCAGGTAGAAATTTCTACACAGACACACAAAGTGAAATCAATGGGCATTACTTATTAAGATTCATATGGTTATGTATATGCTTAGTACACCATGGAATGAATTCTGCCATCTCAAATGGGAATTTTATTATGCTTTACTCAATAGCATTTCATGTTTCAATTCCTCCTTAGCCTGTCTATAAGCATTTCTGTACAAACTCCTTCAAACTCATTAAAAGAGTAAACCAATGGCCAAATTTTCTCCCAGAGTCCAAGATGGGGAAAAACACAGGGGGGGAGTAAACTGTCTTACTCTTATATAGATATTTTCTATGCTATGGTACTTCAGCTGTGTAGGGGTATACCTGGAGCTCTGCTATCGTACCCACACTTGTGAGAAGACACATAGGTAGAATGGCTCACACAAGTAGCTCTTGACCTTGCACATACAAGTCAATATCTGTAGCCTTCACAGGAAAGGCAAAGGCCACGTAAGTTGTGGGTTTTTTTTGTTACTTTCCAGAGCTGATGTGCTGATTTTCCCCAAATTAATCCCAGAATTTAACTTGAAGTGTTTAAATAGGATAGTAATAGCATAACAGTTAAACTAGAAGAAACAAACAACAAAGCCATGCCATAAGTTAAAATCTTGACAGTAGGGTGAATTGTTCTTTAATTCTTGGGTAAAAGCAGAGAACATAACTAGTAAGAAATTACTGCTTTCATTCTTTTTTCAATGCCTAAGGGATTCAAAGCAACATGGAAGAGTTAGCTCTCTAACTAAAATCAATTACATACAGAAAGAGACTTTATTACAGATATGTGGGAATATTGTTGATTACACAGACTCCAATAGGAATGCAAATTATAAATAGATCCTTTATCACTATATTATACTTTCTTACAAGGTTTGTAAGAAGTCATCCTACAGAACATATTATGCCAGGATATTATAGTCAAATATCTTATAAGATTTTTTTAGAAGACTGTACATATATTTTACACAAAGAAATGTGACAAATACTACATTGAATAAAACAAATCTGCTATGAGTAAAACTTCATATAACATAATTCTTTCAAGAGTAAGATAGAAAGATATACACGTGTGTAATACATTTTCAAGATTTTATTTAGTTCTTCTAAAGGAATGCTTACTTGTGTGTCTTTGATGATTTTTCCAGAAGCATTTTTACTAGCAGATACTATAGGAAGGATTTCTGGTTTCCATCTGTATTTGTAGCTGTATTATCCAGGCCTGAAATTTGATGGCACAAAAGCAAACAGACTGATTATGACAATTGTAACTACTTAGAACAAGTAGGGAGATTAAAGAGAGTTACGTTTTCAAGAACTTCTTGTGCAACTTTCTTCAGGTCAGTGTTCAATCTGTGGGCAAATTCAGCTCTTCAGAAAACAGATAGTTCCATCAGTGCAGCAAACAAAATATACTCAAAGACAGTCCAATTGCATTTATGTAATTCCCTAAAAACTTCAGACTTATGCAATTCAGTCTATATTCAAGTAATTTACTTTCCCTGAACAAAGGTTGAATTCAGATCTTTTCCTGTGCTGTCTCAGGTAGAGCAATCTATCAGTGATTTATATCACCTTCTTTGCAGAATACTGGGCCCTAGCTACAGTAAATGAGAAGAATATTAAGAATTGGTACTATTGACAACAAATATAGTAATTTAGTTTTGATCTAATATGGGGCACACAAATTACAGATGCATTGGAAGTCCACCGTTATAAAAAAAATTCTCCTAACTTCATAGCAGATAACAATTACGCTGATACCTGCACTGAATGATGGCAACCAAACATGTCCCTGCTCACAACCGTCTGGATCTAATCAAGCATTCTTTCTTGCATTTGATGAGAAATGAGGGACATGCCAAGTGGTGACAGGTACATCCTATGGTATCCTCTGAATCACCATAATAGCTACAAGCTGGCTAACAGTTTTTTGCTACATTAGCTCACTGGATTGGTGTTCACCTGAGAAAAATAAACCCCTTTGGTTTGTCATAGTCTGAGAGTTTTGGGAAGGGAAATAGCTTTGGGAAGGGAAATAGGTTGCTCTTTCTTGTAGTCAATAGAGTGATTCTGACACTAGTGAGACTCTTTGGATCACTGAGGTATCAACAATAGCAGGTATTTCAAAGGAATGTTAATGAACATATTCAGATAATGAAGAGGAAATGAAGTATTTCTTTTATTAAATTTTCTGGAACAGCTCTAAGAAATATTGTATATAGTAAAACTTTTACAATTACACAAATGAAAAGCTTTCATTAAGGGGAATCAGTAATCTTTACAAGTTAATAGGACTTAATAGCTGTTTGGACATTGTTGCTAGGAAAATAAAGAACCTGACTGATAAAACATGCTCCCAGAAAGATCCTGGCTGTAGAGCAACAGCTTGGAACAGGCCTATAGGAGATGCTCTTGGCTTTCCTCAGCGACTTGAAAAAATACATGATGAAAACCTGACTTTAGTCTGTGACTTCAGACTACATCATGTCTTAGCTAGGTAGCAAATGTGAGCAGCTATACTTCATGTCTCCTGTTGAACAAATCACAGCTGTCTGGATTTTCTGGAGTCCAGAGTGTCAGCTTTTCCTATAGCCTTGAAACCTAAAGATGAAATCTCTTACAGAGATTCATAATATATTAAATCAGTCATTCTTTCCACTGGCTTCTTTTCATTGGATTCTACTAAATATTAGATACACTGAAGGATGTACTCCTTGTAATTCCTTTATTTCATGTTAAAGACATGGTTCATTTTTACCTCTTATCATTCTTCTGGCACACAGGAAGGGCCAATGTATGTTTTGGGGAAAAACAGCCCTGTTGCTATAAACAAAAGAGAATATATACATAATTGAGGATAGTACTTGGTATCTAATATACTCTGCTGTTAGAGAAAGTTACTATATAATAATGAATTTGATGCTATGCCAAAGACTTGGAAGTTGAAGATGCAGTGGCTGCCACAGACTGTAGCTCTTCTGTACAGTATGGGACTTTCTGAGGACAAGTTTGCTGAATACTGTGAGGCATAGAAATTTAACAAGAAAAAGGAATTAAAATAGGTCTATTGTGCTAGACACAAAAAATATGTATATCTATTCCCAGCCTTTCATATCTTGAAATTCTACGGCCTACAATGAGTGAACTGTCTCAAATGTCCTTGACATTCAAAAGCTCCCCTAAATAAACTCATTGCCAAGTATTATACATTTTTTAAATTACAGCCTTTCTGTAGATATGTCAATAATACCAGCTAACTCCGATTCATGGGGAGAAAGCAAGCATTTCTGCTAAAAGATTCAAAGCAAAAGCACAAAACAAATCATTGATTTCCATGCCCTGAGAACAAACCTGACAACTAATTTTTCTTCATGTTCTTATTTGGTTCTTTTCCCCCTTTTGCAATGACACAAGTGTGGAATATGCACTCATTCATTGTTTGAAATATTTGTTGACTTCAGGGAGTGTAGATTCTTATTTAAGTATACTACTTAAAAACTCGTTGACTTCCTGTCATCCCTTCAGTACATGTTTTAAAAATATATGCCTTTACTCAGACTAGGGAAATAGTTCTATAAAGTAAGCAGACTCCATAGGCTCATATTTCTGAGTGGATATATATGTTTTGCTCTCTCCAAAACCCTATTGACTTGTCTCTTTTCTTTTTTCTTTTTCTTTTTCTTNTTTTTCTGTCTTTTTTTCCCCTAATCACATTTCCAGACTCCCCTTCTTTCAAGCTGAATCAGTGAAGGTTTAGGACCCTCATCATACACTTAATCATGAATAAGTGGAATTTCTGTTCTTTGGGGAACTGTTTTGGACATAATCTACACAGAAAACTGGGACTTCATGGTTCACATCATTGCAATGCAGCATCCCACAGCAGAACTCTCACAAAAAGGTTTTTAGACATTATTTTTGAGCTTAGGAACATAGGGGACATTTTTAATAGAAATACAGATTAAAAAAACCCTAAATAATAATAATTAAAACCAAATATTGAAGATGAAACACAAAATTCAGATAATTCATTTCAAGAACATTTGTTTAAAATAATTTCTGAAAAATACTTTCCATTAATATTGCTTTAATCTTTGTGAATGACTCATTTCTTTTTGTGATTCAGGTTTTCTGGGATTGCCGACGCTTTTCTGAAAAAAAAACAACCTTCTTTTTTGGATAAAGACTTCATGAAAGTTTTGTGCAATAACTTGTTGAAAGTTTCTGAGTGATAATCCATGCCAAAACATCCCCTCTAATAGAAGGAATATTAGGTACTGAAAACTACACAGCTATAGAGCAGAGGTTCTGCACAGAAAACAAAGCAAGTACTCACGGGTAATAAGAAGTGACAGTGAATGTTACAGCACTGTCTGAGTTTTCTGTAGCTGATTGTTACTGAGCATGAGATAATGCACATTACGAACTTCTTTTGATGTGAAAAATAAACGTGCACAAATTATATACTTTTTATACTGACAGTGTGGCATGCTTATGTTTGTGATTAAATATAGCAATGGATGGAAAGCCTATTGTATGCAAAAACACCACGTAGAACTGGAGACTTGTTCTTGCAATTGTTATTCAAATCAAAGTCCAATTAATTTCAGCAATCAAGCCTTGGAAAAATCTGAACAGTGTTGTGGAATCTGTTACAGTACGTAGTCATTTCTTTACAGCTACCTTTTATTTAAGGAGGTTTCATTTATTAACCTTTTCCATGTGATGCAATATCTAAACCAATTTGAGATCCAGAGCACAGGGACAACAGAGACTTCCGACCTCTACCATTTGTTCAGGGAAAACATATATCAAATTAAGGTTCTTAGTATCTGAAGAAAGATCATTTTTCTTGGTGTCTGGGAGACAGAAGCTGATACAGAAAGCAGCAAGGAAGCTTCAAAAGCATCAGTGCTCCTAAAAGATGCTAAGAGAGAAGGATTTTGGTCGATTGTTTGCTTAAAGAGACCTCCTGCTGTTGAACTGTTTCCTCTTGCTTAATTATGCCTGTTTTTAGAGAATTCACCTTGTATATTCATTGCAAATAAATAACAGTGATGATTTGCTTAAAAACATATCTCAATATTTCATCATTTCTCCTCATAAAGAAAATATTGATATGTGACAAAATTATGACAAAGCATTCAAACTAAATAGAGATTTAATAGAATAATGGAAAGAAGAAATAAAAATATAATGAAAAATATGGTTGGTTTTTTTTTTTTTCAAAATTTAAAAGGGGTTATTCATACAGCATTTGCCTTATATAATAAAATCCAACATCAAAATGACAAAAGACAAGTCAAACTCAAACTCTTTGGTACAATTTATTACTTGAGCTTGGAAAACTACTCCATCGATATCTTTAAACATTTAAAAGATTTTACTGCTACTGCATGAATACTCCCTTTGCTTTCACATTTCATGATTCTGGCTGATGTAGCCCACTCACATTGAGTAGGTAAACACGCCAAGGAATGAACAACATTTTCAGAAACTTCTCAAGATCTTTTGAATATATGAGGATTTGTCTTCCTTTGGATGTATGAGAAAATTAACTTGATTTTGCCGGACATCTCCTAAATGTTACAGTGATAGACACAGAACTGACTTTTAGGGTGGAAAGTGTGTGTATTATATAGGATTTTATTATTATTGTAATTATTATTATTCCTGGTAATTTGGTTTCAAACATTACAGTTAAGCAGAAATATTCTACAGGATTTCTATGCCAGACCAAAACAGCTTGAAAGTTAACTGTTTACAACAACTGGCCACAAACTAGCTACAGAGAAAGAATTATTCACAGGAATTATTCACTGAATGATTGTGAATAATGAGCTAATTTAGGAAAATCACAATCTGTTCATGGACTATTTGTGAGCTGAAGAGAGTTAAAATTCATCAACTAAATTATTTGTTATAAATTATTCACCAAGCTCTAATGAGCACCCAAAAATATGGCTGCTTATCTGAAACTTATTCAAATTATCCAAAGTGCTTCTGTCTGTACAGGAAGACCAGAAATATTCTTTTGTATGTTTCAGTATCTCCTGACAATGTTTTAATTTTACTTATGTTCCAAGCTAAAATATGAAGTACAGAACAACACAAAACTGAAAGATAATAAAAAGGAGGAAAAAAACCCTATTATTCTCACATCTAAAAAGTATTTTCACTGATTTTAACTCAAGCTTATGGTGAAAGCACCCTATGCTTTAGTTCATTCTTTTAATGCAGTAGCTTACATTTCTGTAGTTCAGCCTCCTGATTCTGAGATATCTGATAATAAGACTGACTGACTGACTGACTGAAAATGTTATTGGAAAATAAATTTCCATATTTTGTATTCCCACCAGTGTTAATTCAACTTTCTAAGAAAAAGAAGCCTCACCTGTTGCTGTCTTTGTTCTTAATAATACTGTTTTTACTATATCTTTTCAGTCAGTCACCACATAAATAATGAATACATCACTTTTCCCCTTTATCTAGCAATGCTGGCAATAAATGTTTCAGTAATTTGTGACTTTTATTTATATCTGGTTTACAATGGCTATCAAAAATAATGACAAGTACCACATTACAAACAATAACGTTCCTCAATTTCAATTATATGGATCAGCCTAACAGCTTAAAGTGTGTTAGCTATTAGATAAAGCACAAGCACTCTGTGCACATTGCGTGCAACTGTGTCTGCAGTCAGCAGTGAACAAGTACTGCAATAAATAACTTTCTAAATACTTTGAGGCCAGAACTGAAAATTACTGAAGACAGTGAAGAGATTTTAATTTATTTTAAAGGGAACTGTATAAAAATTTTGAGTGGCAATTGTGGTGGGTTGACATTGGGTGGCTGCTAGGTGCCCACCAAGCTGTTCCATCACTCCTCTTCCTGAGTGGGACAGGGGGGCAAAATAAGATGAAAAACTGATGGGTCAACATAAAGACAGTTTAATAAAGAAAAGCAGAGGCCACACATGGAAGCAAAGGGAAAGGAAAAAAAAAAAAGATAAATTATTCTCTGCTTCCCATCAGCAGGTAATGTCCAGTCACTTCCTGGGAAGCAAGGCCTCAGTACACATAATGGTTGCTTCAGAAGAAAAATGCCTTAGTAATGAATGTTGTCATCATCATCATCCCCACCCTTGCCTTTCTCTTAGCTTTTATTGCTGAGCATGATGTCATATGCTATGGAATATCTCTTTTGTCAGTTTGGATCAGCTGTCCTGGCTGTGTGTCCTCCCAGCCTCTTGCCTACCCCCAGTCTACCAGCCCTAGGTTGTAGAGACAGCCTTGGTGCTGTGCCAGCACTGCTCAACAGCACCCAAAACACCCGTGTGTTATCAACACCTTGCTGGCCACCGATGCACAGCACAGCACTGTGAGGGCTGCTGTGGGGAAAACCAACTCCATCCCAGCCAAGTGCAATACAGCAATTTATCTTATACAGTTACATGGTTTCAGCCACCTAAAAGAAGGGCAATTCATTTAATGTAATTTTCTACATCTATAATTTTAACTTTGGACTAGTCACCAAGGGCTCCCTTCCTATTCAGTGACAAGAAAAAGGCACGTTAAGAGGCTGATTTGTCAGACCTGTTTTAGATGTCCTTTTTTAGTATAAGATTAATTGCCTTGAAAAAGAGCACACTGCTCTACAGTGGCTAGAGAAGGACTCTGAATTGATTATCTCAGACCTAAACATCTAACTTCTAGACACCTATGATAAAGGACATGTGTCTCACTATAAGCTGAGACTGTAGTTTCCTTAACTCTTTCTGTAGTCAGTAGAAAGACGCTGATCCAGAAAATGACTTAAGAATTTAGCTGGTCTGACTAACATCTGAAGATGTTTTTTTCACTCTATTGACTTTATGGCAACATGACTGCTAAATGAGGAGCTTCAGTGATATACAGAAAGTTATAAGAGAAAAATGGAGTAGAAACGTCAAGCTTCAAGGAGTCTCAGTTAGGTTTCTAAAGTTTGTTAAATGAATGTAGGCCTTAGTAACTGAACTTTGACTGCATTGGTGGATTTTTCTTTCTATGAAATTGCACACACAATATTTTTTACTTGTTCCTCAGTGGTAATTATCTATTAGACTTCTGGGATTTGGAGGAGGGGTGGTTTCGGGGGTTTTTTGTTGTTGTTTTTCCCTCAACCTAGAACTAGTCATCTTAGGACACTGGCCTAGGTCTCAGATTTAGGCTGGCATTCATCTCTCTCTCTCAGTCACCTAAATGTACAATTCTTAATATTGAGTTTGATTTCGAAAAGTCATCTGTTCTCACTAAAGTCAAGCAGGTATTCCCAAAGTACAACTCACATCATGGTGAAATCAGAGGCAGGCAGATAAAAGCCCTATTAATATGTTTAATATTGACTCAGTATCTGTACTGATATAGGAAGTCTAGGTTAATAGTTCAGATTTAGATACCTAAATTTCAGATGTCCAAAAAGAAAATAATCCTACTTTCAGTGCTTTGTTCTGTAACTGTATAATGGGAAGAATAATGCTTATTTGCCTCACCAGACTGCTGTGAAGAAAGAGAGAGGACAGAAATTTATAAACACTTAAGTAATACAGATTTTCCCACTATCATACCCCTTTCTAGCTATTTTGATAAACTTCCAGTAAAATAAGCCATGTATTCTGAACCATGTATGCTTCTGATTTCTCTGATAAGGTCCCAAAGCAGTTATGAGACAAGACAATTCTGTGCATCTATTCCTTACTCTGATAGATTTAACCTCTCAGTAGAGAGAAATAAGGTTGTTGAAACAAAGGTGAATTTTAATGTCATGATCTAGAACTGGAAGAATTGCCACTCTGGGAAATTGCTAGACTTTTCCGAATGCCTAGATGTTATTGAAACTTTCAAAAATGGTGACAGAGAAGCTGAAATGTTGGGAGGTCTTTTGAGCAAAAAGGAGATTTCTTTATATTGAAATGCAGAACACTTGGATGAAAAATGGCAACATAGAGGGAAGCTGAAGAAAATATGAAAGTGTTAGCAAAAATATAGATCTTTTTCAGAAAAAGAAAGAATTTTCAAAGTTTTCCATTAAAAACAAAACAAAACAAAACAAAACAAAACAAAACAAAACAAAACAAAACAAAAAAATCAGGAGAGCTTTTTCCAAGCTCCAGCTCTTCTGATTCAGTTGTGATTTCTATTTCTAAGTTAGACATAGAGGAACAGAAGAAGGGAGTTGACTGGAACCCACATTAATAAAATTGAGAGCCACTTTTCCCAGATCTACAGTAAAATCACAGTTATAGCTGTTGAACCTAGTGCAAGAATGCTTTATTCAACCTTTCTACAAAAAGAATAAAAACAGTATCACTTTCAATTATCTCATTTATGCTTTGATCTATATCTAATTATAAATAACTATACAAGGAAGGATGGACTACTGGTTAAGTAACAAACTGAAGTCTTGGCAGATAAAAATTCAATCTAACTGTCATATTTTACCTAAGTAATCTATGGTAAAAAAATTATTTATTTTTCTACCTCTTATTTCCTACCTTTAAAATGAGACTACTGACACTTCACAAGGGTGTTATACCGGTGAGTCTTCTGTGGCATTCAGATATTATTGTGATAGGGCAATATAAAGATAGATAGATAAGGGTTACCTAATAGAACATTTCTACAGTAACTGCTCAGTATCACTGTTCCCACATGGATTCCCCCAAATTCATCACTGTCTACTAAACTTCGTACTCTCATATGTGGCAAAGATGAATAAATAAGATAAAGTACCTCTCACTGAGTAAACCTTTATTTGGTATCGCTTAGAGCCTTGCAAGTTTCTATGTAACACTTTTCCACTAATTAATAATTGTGTCCTACAGTTTGCATTTTGTGGCTTATTAGTCAGAGCACTAGGGTTAGCATCACTGTCATTTCTTCTTTAATTGGGTAAGGTGAAGATTTTATGGAAATTATAAATTAAAAATGTTTCATCCATATTTACTTCTTAATTATCAGCAGCATAAATACAGAAAACCCGAGGTCTTAGTGTATTTTACAAAGGCACACAGAGATATGTTCTCTGTAATAAAATTCATTTAAAATGTATATACACTTGACTTTCCTAGACAATGACTATTGAAAGATCAACATTTTCGTGACTGCAAATTGTTTTGTAACTTGACTATTGAGTATCTCATTATACAAATAATGCTGAACTTCTTTTTTTCCTTAAAACTGCCTAATCAATTTTGTTATAATAGTTTTATTTCAGTAACTCTGACACTGGATAAGCTCATCATGATTAAGTTTCAGAAAGCTGTAACGGTGATAAATTGTTCTTCTATTTGCTTTAGGATGATGTCTATGTAAATGGACTAAAGAAAGCTAAACTTTAATTGGAAAAGTTAATTCTTTAATGAAACAGTAGATGAGTTTGTTCACTTCAAGCTCAATTAACATTGTAATTGTTGAATACAGTTGGGCTGATAATACAACTTTAAAACAATGTGTGAGAAGGGCACACGCACTTTCCAGGTCCTGGGCTTCTGATAATACAAGTCACAAAACATATGTAAATTATGGGCACATTGCCAGCTCTCTAACTGCACAATCTACCTCCAAATCTCAGTTCTCTAGTATCTATCTATCTATCTATCTATCTATCTATCTATCTATCTAGGAAAGTGCTTTTTTTTTCTTTTTTTTCTTTTNCGACTGCCATAGCTGCTAGCAAAACCCAAGCTCTCAACAGCTTGAGGTCTAGCACATATAGAGGCTGTGCAGCCATACAGGCACATGTGAGAACTTGAACTAAACCAGTGGGCCACATGAAGATATGTGCTTATTGAAAGCACATTCAGGTCAATGATCACAAGCTATTAAGTTAAATAACTATATTAGATCACAGTTTCCTAGCATATTACAAAATCAGTCTCACCATCTCCACTGAATTCAAAGCAGAGACATGAATGCATCATGTGTATATATAAACCTTGGATTATGACTTCCTAGAAAGTTTTATATCAATTATAATTGCATAAATATAAACACTCTGTTTTACCCTGACTATAGTAAAAAGTCAGATGTATCCAGAGTTTAGGTTAGATTTCCCCCTTTATTCCTGAAAATCATACAATTGACATATTTTGTCAGTTCTTCAACATGTGTTGCTGGCCATTAGACAGTTGATTCTTTACATGGGTTCTCACCTGGATTTTCAGCTGGATATCAGGTATTTGCAGTGGCTCATCAGTCAAGTTACTGACAAGTTAATGGCTGTGTTTTCATCTTATAGTACTTTGCTTTCATTACTGTGACTAGGCAAGAAGCTGGTTTGATTCTGCTTTGTCTTAGGAGAACATCTTTCTTGTACGGACCTCATGTGCACTAGTTTTAACTATATGTCATCTATACAAGCTTCAGAAAACATAACTTAAATGGGTTCCAGCTCTATCCTCAAAAATGCCAGACCATGGAAGGACAAGAGCCTGGATAAGGCTTGAATGATATATTACTTCTTTCAATAGTGCTGTGCAGGTTATAAAGGAAGTATTCCAAACAGAATTTTCCTAGTTGGTACGAGTCCCTTCTCACCCTGCACTTCACTTTATATGATGCTGAGCTTGTTCGGTAAGTGCAAATAAAGTAGCCTATTAAGCAGTGAGAAGTCTCCATACCTCCCCTACAGACAGATAAGCACAGGAAAAGTCTGCCCCTTATATCGCCTTACTGAATATGTCCAAATGACATAAGAGAACAATGTCAAAAGGGGTGAGTGAAGAGAAGAAGCCACCTACCAGGATAAGTGAATTCCCTAACTCTAGTAGTTGTCGATGGGTTGGGCTGTTTGACCTACTGCTCAGCATGATCTTTACAAGCCTTCTCAGCAATAATTTTTAGAAATTGACTCCCTCCCTCCCCCCCCCGCCCCTCAACTAAGGTCTCTTAACAATAGTTTTCTTACAGAGCTTTAAACTTAGGTGTGACTTTAGGTGGAGAGTTTTTGAAACTCATGCTAGTTCTCATGCTGATTTAAGTAGAAATATAATTAAAACAATAAAGGGACTGCTAAGAAATCATAAAGTCATAGCTTAAAATCTCCAAGGAAAGAAGACAAAAATAGGGCTCCAGTTACCAATCTTTAACAGAAAGAACATATATTTTTACTATAAAGAATTTATTATAAAGAATGTACAAACATAGGCATATGCAAAAACATCTTTCCCTCTCTAAACTTACCTTTAAAATCTAAATTGAGTTTAAAAATAAACAAAAATAACCTATCACATAAAAAATCAGACCCTTCCAGTCCAGTTCCAACCCATTTAACAGAAATATCTAAGTGAGGAATAAAGATACCTGTGCTCCTTTGCAGTTGATACAAAAGAGGGACCACAAAAGACTGAATTTTAAAAGGAACAGAATCACCAAGTATAGAAGTATCTCTATATATTTTAATTATATTAGAGGCCTGGGCTTCTGCACATCTAACTTAAATATTTAAAGGGTGACATCCCTCTAATCTTTTATGGAACTCTATTTTTCACTTTATTAAGAACTATTCCTAAGTGAATTGGAAGACAAACAACAGACACTGACAACTCAGTTTTTAGTATCTCCTCAGTAGCAGGATGTAAACATGAACCCTTCAAGGTTATTCCAGGAACTGAAGTCATTTTGGCCTTTGGGAGAATTGATTGCAGTCATATCAAGAGCCCAAGCTATCTTTGTCAACTACTGTACTTTTCTTTACATTGTCCTTTAGGTTCTTCCTTTATGTTTCCTACCTGCCCCATTTTCTTTGCTGCCTTTTAGTGAATGTCAAAGTTTTATTTGCAGACAAATGGCTACAGAACCAGAAAACAGATGACTGTGATGAGCTGCTGCTATTTGCAGTATAAATGTTCCTTCTCTGTAGAGAAGGCAGAGTTCTCAACTGAGATTGACTATTTTCTTCCTCGGTTGCTGCAGTTCTGTCAGCACTTGAAGGTGCATGCTCCTCTAATTCCTGCCAGATTTGAAATTGTCCAAAGCACAAGAAATAATCTTTCAATACAAGATTTGTTTGATGAAGTTTTAACTAAGGTCAGAGATTAGTGATACACCAGCATCCTTGGTGTAACTCTAGAATAAAATCTAACAGGAGGAATGTAACATTCTAGTATTAACAGGGTAAAAACCCACTCCTCTGTGTGTCATTTTTCTAAGACATTTGACCTTATGTTTTGCTTAATCCAGCAATGGCATAAGGATAAAGACAACACCCAGTGACAAAGCAGAATACACTGAATTACACTGAATTACACTAAAAAAGAACAGACAACTCAATGAGCTCCAGCGTGGAAGAGAACTCTCCTTGCAGATAATTAACATGGGAATGTCTGCAGCATGGGACTGGGGAATGGTCAGGCTAGTCTGCATTTTTCATAAGCAGCCTATGGTCACTACACTACTGACTTTTTTATGTTGTACTAGTAACTCAGGTCTCGAGGCAGGCTGGAAGGTCTCTATTTTGCTGTTCAGGGATACGATGTCTGGTGTAGACAATGTATATTTTAAATGGACCAGCTATAAAAAATCTGGAAAGGAGATAGATAGGAAGCCAAATGACCAAAACCGTACCATAAGAGAACCTGATCTTGGCAGAAGCGCAGTGCAAGACAGGCCACGGTGGTAGTTTGGCAGAGGATTGGGCCTGGTTAAACTCTGTTTATGCTTAAATGGCTACCCTACAGCTAACATGATAATGGTGACATGGTTGCCAGGGTGACAGCAACATCCAGTCACCAGGTACTGTGGGAATTTCAGCCAATCAGAAGCAGGTATTCTGTACCCAGCCTTTACGACTAACATGGA
Source organism: Aramus guarauna (assembly GCA_013400195.1). NCBI lineage: Eukaryota > Metazoa > Chordata > Aves > Gruiformes > Aramidae > Aramus > Aramus guarauna. Next base: position 158,985 of record VXBL01008793.1, read on the forward strand.
GCAGGGAGGTCTTGTACATGCCAAATATATCTGTGACTAAATGTGCTTTGGTAGTCAAGGCTAGTTAGTCTCCGTGTTCTCCATCTGGTTTCAAACCATGACAACCACCTAAAGTAGTAACAACCATGTGCCAAAAGTGAATCCATGTAGCAGCAGGCAGCACATGGCAGCAGAAAGGGGAGATACCAATGAGCATATAGGTATATATTTCAAAACAAAAAATAAATCCCAAGAAAAGCAGGTTTTTAAAAACTTGTTATTATTAGGCAGAAATAGCATACATTGCCTGCTTGCCAGCTCAACCTTCCTTGACAATAGTTTTTCTTGTCCAGATTTATGTCAATATTAATACTCATTAATTTGATAAACCTGTGATTCCCAGGCTGTTAAAACCAGATTGCACTGAAATAGTACGTACTAGCCAACAAAAGAGTGTTAGCAAAGCACTGAAATCATTAATTGGCTTCTGTTACCCCATGCTCCAGCTTCTCCTTCAAAATATCGTTTGGCTGTTCTTTTCCCCTTGTCTGTCTTACTGAGATTTTGTCCGTGAGAGCTTCATTTTTTCTTCTCTCTGCCTTACCACCATCTTAAGCTATATGGCTTCTATGGTGATGATGACTCAGAAATCTATGTCTTCAACCTTGATTTCATTTACATCTACTATTTCCTGGCACATTATCTGGACTGTACATTTAATTGTTAAAACTCATCATTTGAAAACTTGAGCTTTTTCTCTTTTTTCCCAACCATACTCCATTTTCTTCTTCCCTGTTCTACTCATACTAACAGAGAGCTATTTGGTCTGTCACTCAGATTCACTGCACTAGAGTGATTATTACCCGCTCCCTCCTCTTCAGCCTCCTTAAGGCTCAGTTGGTTCTTTTTGGCACCATACACTGGAAAAATCCTTCCTTTAGATACCCACAGGTAAAAATGGAAGTGTCTCATGCTTCAGTGTCTTCTGAGTCATAAGGACAATGTGCCTAGATGTATTCCCTGAAAAAAATACCCTTTTGAAGGGTTTTTAAACTTATATATGATGTTCTGTACATGATTAAATCTCTAATATTGGTTTTTAAAATAAATAATGGCTAGCATGCCTGTTTATTGAATCAGTATCATTTTTAGAGTAGGTCTTGTAGAATTTTGATGGTTCATCCTGATTCGTATGTATCTTTTCATCGAATGTGACATTTTATTTCACCTCCCTCCCTGCCAATCTATTCACAACTGTGACAAAATCTTTTTATTTAGGAGACTCTCCTTTTTTTACTTTCATTTTTTTTAACATCAGAGTCCTTTAGCAGTTACATATCCCCTTCTGTAATGCATTCAAGTTTCATATTTTGGGACAAAAAAAAATTAAAAAATTTAGCTTAATGGATTCAGAGAGGATAAAATATAGAAAAATAACATTACAGACTTTCTTCTAGCAGATGTCAAGCTTGACAAAGAATACTTTGCCCTGATGATCTTTAGCAAGTAGATTTTTAGATTTTCAAAAGAAGTGAATATTTCTAATCCTGCAACACCTGCAGTCCACTGGGATTTAATATAATTTTTGGATTTTGCATGTATAGAAGCAGGCACTAATTCCCACTGTAGTTCTAAGAACTGTAACTCATGTCCTGTCACAGAAGCCTGGATGCTGTGAAAAATACATGACTTGACCCTTATCCTAGATTTGCAAATCCATCTGAATCTATATGTTCTATATCCACAACACATTCAACATTCATAGCAACTATAACATAGAGTTTTCTGGTTTCATACAACTAAAATAATCAAGTACTTTGTGTCTTTATGACAGCTGCCCTTCTTCTTTGACTCTGACAACCTTGCACTACCTGCATGTTTTAAAATTTTATTTTTCACAGTACTAATTAGTTAATATAATTCTTCCTACACCCTTGGCTTCTTGTTCTCCAGTACATTGGAAGCAAACTACCTATTTCCCATGAAGAGAACCTACCATTTGCTGTATGGAATAAAGATGTTAACATTTACCTTTGCTGTGTCTTTATTGTTCTCTCGTTAACTTTTCAAAGATCTTTATTTTCACCTATTGTTCATTGAAACTTCTGTACATGTGTACTGAAATAGTTTATTATAATGTATAACAAAAAAAGTTTGTTTAAAAGACACATGAAAGCCTTGGCAACAAATAGGAAGTGGACCTAATAAGACTATTACTAACCTAGACTATTACATGCTAAACAGTGTTATCAAGTTGTTTACTTGTGTAAACACTGTTGATCTGCTGCATCTATTTATCTCTTACTCTGTTCTTGCAAAGGCCATCATTTTGCCATGTATCATTAGAATAGCACAAAATTGGGTACTTATGCTATTGCTGCTCCCCATTCCTGTTATTAATAGTAATCATAACAGCAACAGTAAGTATGTGAAGTGATGTTATAAGCCTCATTATTTAGTATGATTCAAAGTACGAAATAAGATATGCTTCACCTTGATACCTTTCAAGTCCTTGTACCACTGTAGCTCAGAAGAAGGAAACTGCAATTTAGTAGGTAGGAAAACAAAATAACCATTCTTTAGAAAAAATGTCATTACTTCAACATTTGTCTCAGCTTGAAACATGAATGATTCACCTTCTGTGTTAAAATATTATAATATAGTAAAAATATGATATAGAGAATATGAAATGTTTCCTACTGTATAAAATAATGTGGAATACTGTTAAGTGATGCATTTTTACTTCCTTAAAACAAAACATTTGCCATTTCAAATTGGGATCATAAAACAATTTACTTTTTGATACTTTTCTTTCCTGAACGTATTCAAAATGAACATGTTCTTGTAAAATATATTTTCTGATAAAATCTTTCAATAGAAATGTGGACTATCGTGTACCTGTCTAGTCAATAATAATAATAATAATAATAATAATAATAATAACCAAAATATGATTTAATAAAATTTAGTATCAACTTAGATAAAGAAACCATTTGGAGACTTTTTTATTTTCTTGAGCTGAACATTTATATACACCTCTGTACAGGAAAAATGTTTTTTAGGTAAAGTTTTATGGAACAATTAGTGTGAAATTTAGTACTTCACTTAAATGCACCATTGATTCTGTACAGTGGTCATGGGGTCGCAACCTGAAGCAGCTCATCAGCTGAAAAATTAGTTTTCAAATTAAGGGGTGATGTTATTGAAATCACCATCTTGAAACAGCAATTGTTAACACTATAGAAGTAAGCTCTGAAACAAACTAGAGCCATTCTTTCATCTAATCATTGTACACACTGTCATTTGTTTCATAAAAATCATTACACATTAAGTACTTTAGCAGGTCCATAAGAGGAAGGAATTAATTTGTAGGACCACAAACATACATATATGAAACATATATACACACAGGTATGTATATATGTGCATATTGCATGTGCGATATTTTCAAGATAGCATACAATGAAATGAAATTAAATTTTCAAGACATTTTTGTTTACTATACTGTAGCTATCTCAGATTCTTTTGTAATTCTTACCTAGGTGCTGGGAGTTTAGCTGGGACATTCTTATTTGTTTCTTTCTTATTAAGTTGTGCAGCAAAGTGTGATCCAATAGAAAGAAAGAAAGAAAGAAAGAAAGAAAGAAAGAAAGAAAGAAAGAAAGAAAGAAAGAAAGAAAGAAAGAAAGAAAGAAAGAAAGAAAGAAAGAAAGAAAGAAAGAAAGAAAGAAGCCAGCCCATCAGGTGTGGCTATTGAAAAAGAGGGAGAGAAAAGAGAGTTTGTATTAGTAAGAGCTAGCAGTTTACTTTCAAGGTAAATTGCTTGCATTCAGAGCTGAAAATATTCCCATGAGACTGTCACCTCTGCAAACAGTGCAGTTCAGGCTGGTAGATTTCATGACATTATGTTACATTCTATGCAGTCACATGCCAAAAATATATCATGCCTAATTAATTCGGTGCTTTGTAGATACAGTAATTTGGAAATGCTTATGACAACAGCCCCTGGCCAGGATATTCAGAAACACGTTTTTGTCAATATGGCTTGCAGAACTTGTCGCAAAAACTAGGCTGCAAAATGACATATGAGGAAATAAAATTTCTACAGGTGACCTTGAGCCTTTGTATTTTGCTTTTGAACATTTCTTTTCCTCTATGAAAAGAGTATTAGAAGTATTATTCCTATTTTGTATAATATTTCACAGCTATATTATTCTATTTAAATGGCTAAAGAGCACAGAAACTTGATGGAAGTAGAGATTGTATCAGAATTTTGTGTTTCTGAAGCTTCATAATGCTTCTTGTACACCTTTTCATGCTATCTTGAAATTTATCCTCCCTTCCTTTCATGCTATCCCTCTTTCTTTTTATTTTAGTTAGTTTATACCAGATCATTTCTCTGACCTAGTTTACAATGCAGCACCAAAGATTTTTTATTATTATTTTTTTCCCCCTAGCAGAATGGAGGGCTGAAAAAGGGGGCAGTGTGCAACTGGCAATGAAGATGTGTGTGTCATACTGATAGAAAGGGATGAGGACCTGTGTCATGAGAAAATGCTAGTCTTGACTTTGTGAAGTTCAACAAACATAAAGACGACAATGCTCCAAACAATTTTCAATCCCCAATCTTTTTTAAAAATAGGCTCACTTGAAAAAATGAAGAAGGTGAACAAGGATTTAGCTCTGTGTGTGCTGCCTAATTCCAGAAAGTACAGACCAGCCAAATTTTGACAAACATTAGACGATCATTTGCAAAGCAGCTCCCTCAACCTTTTGTGCAGTCTGAACTGCTACATGAAAGGAGACCTTTGCAGTTTACAGAATACATGACAAGTACAGGAAAGAAGATGTGAAATAAAAAGAATTTCCGTGGCACCTACTTTAATTTCTTGTTAATTCATATCAATTAACACCACTGCTTGCTGAGAATACAAATGACTATAATTTGCTCATAAAGTAATATATTCCTTTGTGCATGGAGTATGTACCTCTGACTGCTCTGCATTCTATTATATTTCCACTCCAACTTGCAACAAACAAAACTTCATTTTGTCACCATTTCATTTGATGCAATGCCTTCTTTGCCTTTTGCTCTTGGAATTAGTCACTTGAAATCCTTGGAATTACATCTCTTGCTCTGCTGCATACTGTGCAAGAACACCTGTCTTGCCAAGAAAATAATAGTAGTCAACGGCAATTTTCATGATGATGGGGCTATGGCCAATTAGAATAAGCCGAAACAAATTTTAAAACCTCAAAAAATATTTTTAGCCAGTTTAGAGAGATGTTTTTACAAACAAGACAGGTTGGAATGTTGATAACAAGTATTAGATCTAGTATTTTTAAAAAAATTTTTGAATCAGAGGATAAAATCTTCCAACACACTTAATGTAGCAGGTTTAACTATCTGAAGTCCTTTATTCATCTTTCCTATCTTTTCTGAGAGCACAGAAAGAATGGAAGGGAGCTTATATGAACAAGGAGCTGATGGAATTGGAACATAACTATTTTGTTTTACGGTTCAACAGGCATCTTCCACTTCACAAAGGCAGGTACAGAGCTAAAAATGGCTTCTAATAAACATTGAGATCTGACCAGTGCATTAGAAATATGCTAAGCTAGCAGTAACTACATGAGAAGTAGAAATAGTTTTTCTTTTAAAAAAGAACATAATAAAAATATATATAAGGTTTTTCAAAAAAGCTCAATAAATATTATTTACGGTGTGGTGAGACATATATGTAGAATTTTTGCCACTATTTCAAGACACTAAAAGTCTCATTCCATCCTCTATGTTTTGAACACAACACAATTCAACCATCACTGAAGACTCTAAAAAAGCTAAATACCACTTAGTTGAAAAATTGCTTATTTTAAAGCAAACTTATACGTTAATGATGTACAACAGAAGCTAATAATTGGGACAGCATGATCTGAATTCAGATAAAAAAATTAATGGCACTAATAGATGATTCATACTGTGCATACATAGAGGACACTCATCCATTTTTATGCTTGTGGATCTCAGCAATATCTGACATTGTGATTGCTAGCTCATTTAAGAGAAGTGTCAAGTTCGAAGGAGAACATTAATATTATTTGATTTATTTTTGGGTTCAGTATTTGTGTCTACACTGTGGGAAAAGTGTGTCATTTTCTTTGTGCCTTACAATTTTGGTTCTCTGATCATCCAGCCAGGGTACTCTCATGGTTTTGTCACAGCTGGCAACTAAGCACCACAGATTTGCTCATTCACTCCCCCCAGTTGGGATGGCAGAGAAAGTCAGAAGAGTAACAGTGAGAAAATTTGTGGGTTGAGGTAAAAACAGTTTAATAGGTAACACAAAAGCCACACATGCAAGCAAAGCAAAACAAGGAATTCATTCACCACTTCCCATTGGCAGGCAGGTGTTCAGCCATCTCCAGGAAAGCACGACTCCATCACATGCAACAGTTACTTGGGAAGACAAATGTCATCACTCTCAACATCTCATCCTTCTTTCTTCTTCCTCCAGCTTTATATGTTGATTATGATGTCATAAGGTATGGAATATCCCTTTGGTGAGTTGGGGTCAGCTGTCCTGTCTCTGTTCCCTCCCAGCCAGCCTCTTGTGCACCCCCAATTCTACTCGCTGGTGGGGCAGTGTGTCCTGGCAGAAAAGGCTTTGACTCTGTGTAAGCACTACTCAGTGATAATGAAAATATGCCTGTGCTATCAACACTGTTTCCAACACAAATCCAAAACATAGCTCCATACTAGCTACTATGAAGAAAATTAACTCTATCTCAGCCAAAACCAGCACAGGTACTTTTAACAATATTGCTCCTTTCCAATGGCTCCTTCCCTCATAGCTCACAGTGGATGTTTTCCAAAAGAAAGTACACATCCCACTTTAATCCTTGTCTTCAGCTGATATAAAACTGGGAAGTGTTGAATCCCAGGTCTGTGTTGTATACCATGGCATACATACGAGCTCCAATTTACACTCAACCAATGATTTCAGATTACTTTGATCGTACAGTTTTCTCATCTCCTGACTATCCACTTTGTTCATATGTTAGTTTGAACTCAGTCTGTATGTCTACTTGCACTGCACTATGGACTGCATTCAACATTTCCTTTGAGAAGGAAATAGGAGTTTGACAGACTCGTCATTCCATTTGCAGGAAATGGTTTCCTGAATGAAGAATAACTGGCTGAAATTCAGCCTGAGAAATACAGATAATAAGAGAAGAGCTTTGGAAACCTCACACTGATAGTGAAACCTTGTTTGTTTCAGGCACAAAAACACAATTAGCCAGTTCAGTGCATTCTTTTCAGAATATGCCTGTATTCCTTCATAATCATAATGTCCTACATATTCCGTCATTTCTAGGAAGCTACAAGTCTCCGTGCTAGCCAGCAATACATCTCCAAGCCATTCAGCTTCAACTATTCCAGTATATCTTCCTAGCAACTCAAACAACTATATATTGGTTTGTTGTTTTTTTTTTCCTATTCTCTGTTTTCCACATAATTTTAAGTCAAGTTATAAAGGTTCTTACTGCCACAGTACTCTCTCTTGTGAGACTAAGATAGGGAAAACAGAATCACAGAAACATATAATGGCTGAGGCTAGAAGGGACTTCTGGAGGGTCACCTGGTCGTGTGTCTCCCCCGTCCCCCCCCCCACTCAAGCATGGCCACCTAGAGTCAGTTTCCCAGGACCATTGCCGGACTGCTTTTCAATACCTCCACAGGTTCCTGTGCTGATGCTCAGTCACCCTCACAGTGAAAAAGTGTTTCCTGAGGTTCAGACAGAATCTCCTGTTTCACTTTGTGCCCATTGCCTCTGGTCCTGTCACTGGGCACCAGTGACACTGTCTTCCTTGCATCCTCCCTTCAGGTTTTTATAAACATTGATGAGATCCTCCCTGAGCCTTCTACTCTCAAGGTTAAACAGTCCCAGATGTCTCAGCCTTTTCTCATGGGAGAAGCTCCAGTCTCTTTATTATCCCTGTGGCTCTTCGTTGGACTCCAAGTGTGACCTCACCAGTTGAGATAAAAGCAAACTTCTTTGCCACAACTGTGGTCAGTCACATCCTGCATTATGCCATGAGCTTCATGGACTTGTGTCCCTTTTCCACCTCCTCTGAGCTTTCTTCCATTTTAGGAGTTGATTCAGTGAGTCACATTCTGGGGTTTAGTCGATCACAGGGGATCCCTCTGGATTGCAGCATGACCCTCTGGCATATCAGCCATGCCAGTTATGTGTCATCAGCCAGTTTGCTGAGGGTACATTCTGTCACATCATCTAGATCACTAATGAATATGTTAAATGGAACTGGAGCCAGTATTGACCACTGGGATACACTGCTAGTCAGCGGCTTCCAACTAGACTTTGCACCACTGATCACTACCCTCTGGGCCCAGCTATTCAGCTAGTTTTCAGTCCACCTCACTGTCTTATCATTCAGGATGTAGATTAGTGCTGGTCATAGATTTATGGAATCATGGAAAAATAAAGGTTGGAAGATATCTCGAGGTTATCCGGTCTGACATCTAGTTCAAAGCCAGATAAGCTTCAAAGTTGGATCAGGAACAGGTGCTGATGGTCTTGCTCGTCTGTGTTTAGAAAATATTAAAGCATTGAGTTATTACAAGCCTTCATGGAAATGCACTTTAGTTCTTAGCCATTTTTATTGTGAAGGACCGGAACTTCCTTTAGCACAACTTGTGACTTTTCTTGTGTCCTCTCTTGTGCACCTCTGTGGCAGGTCTAGCCATTTCTGCACTATAGGTGGTAGAAGGTAATGAATAGATCTTCCTTGAGCCTTTTTACATCCAGTTGACCCATTTGAGTCAATCTCTCCTCAGATAAAATGTGCTTCTGCTCTCTAACCATCTTATGTACCGGGAGGCCCACAATAGGAGATAGTGCTCTCAGAGGTGTCACAAGTACCAAATAAAGAGAAATAATCCCTTCCCTTGATCTGCAATGTGTGCTCTTGGAAATACAGCTCTAAGTGGTTGGGTTTTATCACCAAAAGGATGCACTGCTGACTCATGTCTGACTCACAGTCCATCAGGACATCCATGTTCTTTTTTACAGAGACTGATCATTGAGTCAGCCCTCAGTCTGTAGTGTTGCAAGTTATTCTGTTTTACGTGCAGGTCTTGGAAGGGAAAGTATACTAAAAAATAAGGAAAAGTTCAAAACAAGTAAAAGGGCAAATGAAGATATAAGCTACTGAATACACGAGCTAATGAAGACAGAATAAAAATTAAAAACATTTGGGATGATTTCAGGAAAGAAAAAAATACTTGACTGTATTCTGTTGTCCTGGTTTCAGCTGAGATAGAGTTAATTTTCCTTCTAGTAGTTGGTATAGTGCTGTGTTTTGGATTTAGTGTAAGAATAGTGTTGATAACACACTGTTGCTTTCAGTTGTTGCTAGGTAGTTGTAGTGTCTACATTAAGTCAAGGATTTTTCAGCTTCCCACTCCCTGCCTGGTGCACTAGAAGCTGGGAGAGCACAGCCAGGACAGCTGGCCCAGACTGGCCAAAGGGATATTCCCTACCATAGAACATCATGCTCCATATATAACTGTGGAAGCTACCCGAGAGGCAGATTCACTGCTCGGAAACAGACTGGACATCGGATTGTTTTATTTTCCTTTTGCATGTGGTGAGAAATTGCATTTGTGCATCACTTGTATTATTGTTATTGTTATTGTTATTGTTATTGTTATTAGTATTATTGTCTTCCTTTGTTATCCTATTAAACTGTCTTTATCTCAACCCATGAGTTTTGTGGGTTTTTTTTATCTTCTTGTCCCCATCCCCTTGGCAGGAGGAAGGTGAGTGAACAGCTGCATGGTGCTTAGTTCCTGTCTGGGGTTAAACCATGACATCTGTCTAGACTCCATACTGTCCAGACAATATTTCCTGTCCCTTTCAGGGAAAAAAAAAAAAAAAGCTGAAAAAGAGAAGTCTTATTCATAGAATCATAGAATGGTTTGGGTTGGAAGGGACCTCAGAGATCACCTATTTCCAACCCCCCTGACATGGGCAGGGACACCTTCCACTAGACCAGGTTGCCCAAAGCCCCATCAAACCTGGCCTTGAACACTTCCAGGGAGGGGGCATCCACAGCTTCTCTGGGCAACCTGTTCCAGTGCCTCACCACCCTCACAGTAAAGAATTTCTTCCTAACATCTAATCTAAATCTACCTTCTTTCAGTTTATTGTTCTTCTGCCTGAAAGAAAGTGATAGAAGATGGGAGAAGTAACAAACTATGGAGAAATCATACTGCAAGAAAGGAAATGGCTGAAGGGAAAGGGCAAATATAACTAGGAGGAGAAAGACAGGAAAATTTTAGGAAAAGGTGGATTTAACATTCAGATTACTGACATAAGATAGGTTTGACTTTTAAATTAGTGAATTTATGTTTTCATTATCTCTGCATTGTACTTAGCTCTAAGGGAAATTTTATATTTTAAAACACTTGATCAATCCATCAAGTTAAACTATTTATGAATCCAAAGAAAAATAACTGCCCTTGTTAAAAATGTATTTTTCTTTATTTGTACATTGTAACCACCATTGAGGAGCTAATGTGGTGCTGGAGCTAGTCATGAACACTTTTGAGGAAGTACTTGTTGAGATTTCTCAGAACAGTTTAGATTTCAGTCAATATGGTCCTTATTAAATTACATTGAATACATGCTGAATCTGTTGTATCACATTTAGTTAGTCCCAGTGTTGTGAGCAATACCAAGGTAGATGATATTTAGATTTTGTATGCACTGATGATATATATGATTTTTTATTTGCTGTCTTTACAAATGCAGAAATTAGGAATGCAGCCAGGTAAATTTCTTCTTTATGCTTTTTTTTCTCTTAGTTCTTCTAAATAACTTAGAACAAATAAAAAACAAACCTAGAAAATCCTTGGGTATTTGGAGGAAAATAAGTATGTTAAGAGTACTTTATGGTTAAATAGTCTGGCATTTGCAGCAAGCAAGCTTATGAACCTGCCAGCCTTTAAGTTACAACCCAGCTTGAATTTACATTACCTTGAAGCATTTCTCAGACAATACAATACTAGTTCTATACTTTGGGGGTGTGGGGGGGTGGGTTATAAGAAAGAATATACCCATGTAACATTCTGCAATATTGTGTTTCATTCTGTCTAGTAAGGTCTATAAAAGTTACTTATTTGAAAGAACATTGCAACTATATTCAAATAACAGTCTAGTTTCAAAGACTGAACAATTCTGAAAACTTGTTGGAAAAAACAAAGGTTGTCCAAGGTTACAGCTAAATTAGTTTAGACTCAATACCTGAACTGAAGCTTTGAAAGTTCACACTGCATATACATCACTAGGTAATTTCTATTGTTATATGAGTTATCAGACTAATATAAGAATTTCTCAATTTAATTTGTCTATCTTGGTTTCATTAATTTAGATTCCAAGTCTTTCATTTTACACTCAGCAAAGAAAAGAAAAAAAAAAAAAAAAAAAAGCTGAGCAAATCACAAAATCACAGAATGGTAGGGATTGGAAGGGACCTCTGGAGATCATCTAGCTGAACCCCCCTGCTAAAGCAGGATCAGCTAGAGCAGGTTGCACAGGATGGCATCCAGGCGGGTTTTGAATATCTCCAGAGAAGGAGACTCCACAACTTCCCTGGGCAGCCTGTGCCAGTGCCCAGTCACCCTCAAAGTGAAGAAGTTTTTCCTCATATGCAGATGGAACTTCCTGTGTTCCAGTTTGTGCCTGTTGCCCATTGTCCTGTCTCTGGGCACCATTGAGAAGAGTCTGGCCCCATCCCCTTAACATCTGCCCTTTAGATATTTATAAGCATTGATGAAATCCCCTCTCAGTCTTCTCTTCTCCAAGCTAAACAGACCCAGCTCCCTCAGCCTTTCCTCATGTGAGAGATGCTCCAGTCCCCTAATCATCTTTGTAGCCCTCCCATGGACTCTCTCCTGGCTTTCTTGAACTGGGGATCCCAGATCTGGACACAATATTCCAGATGTGACCTCACTGTGGCAGAGTAGATGAGGAGGATAAACCTCCCTTGACCTGCTGGCCATGCTCTTCTTAATGCACCCCAGGATACCATTGGCCTTCTTGGCCACAAGGGCACATTGCTGGCTCACGAAGAGCTTGTTCACCAGGACTCCCAGGTCCTTCTCTGCAGTGCTGCTTCCCAGCAGGTCAGCCTCTAACCTGTGCAGGTGCTTGGGGTTATTCTTCCCTAGGTGCAGGACCCTACACTTGCCCTTATTGAATTTCATATGGTTCCTCTCTGCCCAGCTCTCTAGTCTGTCCAGGTATTGCTGAATGGCAGTGCAGCCTTCCGGTGTGTCAGCTACTCCTCCCAGCAAACTTGCTGAAGGTACACTCTGTCCCCTCGTCCAGGTCATTGATGAATATGCTGAATAAGACCAGATCCAGTACTGACCCCTGGGGCACACCACTAGCTACAGGCCTCCAACCAGACTTTGCGTCACTTATCACAACCCTCTGGGCTCTGCCATTCAGCCAGTTTTTAATCCACTTCACTGTCCACTCATCTAACCCACGCTTCCTAAGCTTACCTTGATCTTCATAGTTGCTACTTTCTTTCTTTTCTTTTTATCATTGTGGTGGGTTGACCTTGATTGGCTGCCAGATGCCCACCCAGCTGCTTTCTCCCTCCCTATCCTCAACAAGACAGTGGGAGAAAATAAGATGAAAAATCTTGTGAATTTAGAAAAAGAGAGGGACATTGCTTACCACATGGGCAAAACAGACTTAGCATGTAGAAAAATAAATTAATTTATTGCCAATTAAAAATGTAGGATAGTGAGAACAAAGACAAAAGTAAAACCACACCTTCTCCCCACCCCTTTTCCAAGCTCAACCTCACTCCTTCCTTCCTAATCCCTCTACCTCCTCCCCCACAGGCAATACAGAGGGATGGGAAATGGGGGTTTGGGGTCAGGCCATAACAGTTCCTCTCTGCTGCTCCTTCCTCCTCACACGTTTCCTCTGCTCCAGCATGGGTTCTTCCCACAGGCTGCAGTCCTTCAGGAAACATCCACCTGCTCCAGCACAGGATGGTCCATGGGCTGCAGCGTGGATCCTCTCCAGGACTTGCAGTGGAATGTCTGCTCTGGCACCTGGAGCACCTTGTCCCCATCCTTCTCTGACCTTGGTGTCCACAGGGCACTTTCTCATGCTATTTTGCCTCCCCCGTCACTGCCATGCAGTGTTTTGCCTGTTCTCAAATGCGTTTTCCCTGGGCATGCCACTATCTTGGCTGAGGGGCTCAGCCATGCGCTGTGGTTGGAGCCTGCTGGAACTGGCTGGAACCGTCTGTGTCCGGCATGGGGCAGCCCTGGCTTCTCCTCACAGAGGCCCCTGCAGCCCCCACGGCCAGCACCTGGGCACCTGCACCTGGTACAATCAACATATGAAAATTAAAAAAAAAAAAACATTTATTAAAATCTAAGACTAGACAAACAAATAAGATAGGATATTGATACTATGGTGGCCAAACAGGACAAAATTTGTATTACAGTCAAACTGGATCCCACTGACCTCCACAAATTAATTTCTTTGCTTTTTCAGTCCTGTTAAAATAGATCTAATGTAATGATAGCCCCAGTAAAAGTACGCAGTTAGAGGCTAGTTAATGAACAAGGGGAAAGGATAAGATTCATTGCTTTTATCAATAGCTATTTAAAAGTTAAAACATTAAAAAGCAAACTAATCACACAGGCTGTTTATACAGTTTATGGAAAAAGAAAGACAGAAAAAAAGCAATTCAGAGAGATTGGATGACTCACCCCTTAAAGCTGACCCCTCTTGTTGTGTTGATTATGAGTAAGACCTTGATTAGCAAAGAGTCTTACTAGTTGTTCGATGCCTAACTAGCCTAAATATCTATTCTGGTGGCTTTTGTTAATTGAGATTAATCCCAACTCAAAGGTCCAATTTCAACATCAGTGAATCTCAGCATTCATATTCTAATATATTTTATGACTATCACCATGCCAAGATATCCTGTTCATCTTGTTCTTTCTTTTTTCTTTTTTTTTTTTTCCTTGTCTCTTTTTAGTTGTTTCATTCATTTTGTTCAATTGTAAAATATTTGATAAGGACTATATATCTCATAAAGAATTGTGCTGTTCTTATAACAAGGACATGTTAGTCCCTGATCAAGCACGTGGAGTGTCCTCAAGATAAAAATAAAAAATTTTACTAAAACTCCATACATAGAGACAAATATAAGTGCCAGGTATTCCTTTCAGGTTTCTTATGACCAAGAAACCAGCTTTTTCTGGTACTTGCCTGTATTTTTGTTTAGACTGAATGCTAATGTTGTATCTATTCATTATTTATTTATTCAGTCATTCATTCATTTATCATTACTATGACCAAAACATTACATTGTGGGTAATACACAGAACAATTAATGAAAAATTTCTTCTTCTGTTCAGCACAAAAACATGACTGTAGGAGGTAAAATTTCTTAAAGAACCCAACATTAGCATACATTATTTGCTTGTGACTTTAAATCTTGTTACTTCAGATTTTGTGAATTTAGATCCCTTTTTATAGTAATATAACTGCTTACAAGAATTGTTCTGGGGAACTCACCTGTAACTGAAAGATATTCATACATCATGTCCTTTCACAACTTCTCTTTTCACCAAAATCTTTGCTGGTCAATCTTTTTTTAGGTTTTGTTTTTATTCTATGTTTTATTGCAAGAAACTGTTAGGCACAATCTAAGTCTGAGCTCATGTAGAATGATATGTATATGTATCTGCTAAGAAGTCAGTCTACAAATTTGATTGATAGAGTATTTTCTTAAGTGCTGAACACTTCTTTTTATTTTCTGTTGCTTTGTGTACTGCAAGCTGAATTTAAAATCTGGTGCATTGAACAGTACACAGATTCAGCACAGTTCCTTCAGTTGAAAGCTTTGGCAGAGCCTGCTTTAAAATGCACCCAATAGCAAGCTCCTATTATCTAAGTTTATGCAACATAGATTTAGTGTGTATGTGTTTCTAACATGATTCAGTCCATTGTTTTTTCCTTTAATTCTGTTTTGAAGGTGCTGAATGTTTTGCATAGGAAGTAACATAAATAAATACTGTGCAATTTTAGTTATTCTTTGCCCGTATTAGTGAGAAAAGTAAGGCAATTTGATATAATCTGCCTGGAGATCTTTCAGTGATTAAGGCAAAAAGCATTTATAAAGAACTAAATGAGATTTTTTAAGTGAACAAAACTAGTTTTTCATAATAGCATAAGAATTAAGATTTCACAGCATGATCCTGCTACATAGAAGCCAAGAACTCATATAGATTTGTATGGATTATTAAAACACAAATGAACTTTAAGAAGCTATAATGATCTATACATTACAACAATGTTTAAATGAAAATAGAAAATTAAATATAAAAGCATTACTTCATGAACATCAAAGCTAAGGATGCAACCAAGTTACAAGATTTTGAGTGTTTATTACATCTGAAATAACCTACTAAGTAATTTCATTCTCAGAATCTGTCATGTGAGGAACTGCTCTTTGCAGAGGGTGCATAAGCGCTCTACATGCTCTTTCGCTTTTCCACACCACCTGGAGATATATTATATGCCCAGGTTGTTAACAAGGGTAGAGAGTTTGTCCCTGGTAGTTTCCTCTTTCGTACAGGCAGTTAGGAAGTAGATGAGGTGAGTAATGAGAAAGGGGTAGTAACTTGTTATTACTAAAGGTCAGCAGAAAATTACATTTACTGTGAATCCCAGGGTTGCTCTATTCTATACTTTATAGATGCTTAAATGACCCCATCACCCAGAATCTAAAAATAGGAATCAGCACCTAAAAGATTTGAAATGAGGATTTTGACATGCAAGGTATGTCCACAATGCATTAAGAACTCATGAACTTGAGTGAGTTGCCAACACACTAGGTGTCTAATGCCATTCAAGTTGTCATACAGCTGGCAACCTGGCCATGGGAGTGGCAGATATGACAGAAGAGCTACAGGAGACCCGTCTAGTATGGCAGACAGAAGCCTACAGCATCTGAAATAGCACTAGTCTCCAATTTCAGGCAACTAAATATTAATGGCATTTAATAGAGTCAATGGTGTCTGTCCAGTTCCTCCTAATATTGACACATATTTGGCAGCTCTTTGAGTGTCATTGTCTATAAGGTTGCCTCTGTTGCAATTTGAAACTTGAGATCAATTTGAAATCAATTTGAGATCAGAGGTGTCATACTCCGTGTGGATGCCTCAGGTACTGTAGGGGTCTCAGATACAACAACTTTTAGCCCAGTGATTCTAAAACAAGAATCCCTTGATGTTTCCCTCCTTGGAAGAAGTTAAAAGTACTTCCACCTGCACCCTGGTAACACAACATAAAAGACTGGATGTCTTGGCACCAGTATGGGCCCATTTATGTAATACCAGCACTAGTGGACAGAGTAAGTTCCAGTCCTTCAGTCAATGTGAATTCTTACCTCTTCACAACCAGGGACAAGAGAAAGGGAAAATAGAAAGAAAATGTGGTAATGAATGGAAAATATGCCAACTCTTACAGACAAACAAACAAGCAAGCAAAACTAAATTTTGCTTGAAAGGGTACATGAATCACTGCCTCCTCTCTTCCAAGTTCGTAGATCTTCTAATAGTACCAGTTTCATCAAAGCCATATCTAAATTATTGAAAAACATGAGAAGCATCACTGTGGCTTATGTTTCTCTGATAAAATCTCCAGGTTTTTTATTTCCTTGAATGAGAATTTGGAAATGACTTGTTTTGGCACAGAATGAAGTCAAATGAAGATAGTATAAGCACTCAGCATGAAATACTGGTCTGGAAATTATTTTAACTTAGTAGGAGCTATCAGGAGTGCAGTGATCCCCCAAATTGACAAAAGTCTGGATAACCATAAGGAAATGTTAATGTTCTGCATACCAAATATGCACATTCATGCATGCACCACAGTTACAAAATGTGCCAATATGACATTTGCTTTTGGGAGAGAGGGATGGGCTAATAAGCTTAAATGTATTAGGTGGGATGCCAAACCACAAAAAGGATTATGCTTTATTGAGTGGATTTATAGCTATACAGCTTTTCATGATTTTTCCCCATTTTGTATTTATAATTTACTTTAATTGTATATAGCTATTTAATTTTTCATTTGTTCTAATAAACCCCTCTATAAGCTGTATATAATTTATACTTTTGTTGGTATTTGAAAAAAAAAGCTGATACTTGTTTGTTGGTTTCCAAACCATTCTTACTTTCTCTGTGTGTGTGTTTTTCTGGTTTATACATTTACAGTGATTGACATGTGAAGAATGATATGACATGACATATGTAATTAGCAAGATAAAATTAACACAGGTTGATGCTGACTACATTGTCTTTGTGTAATGTTTAGATGCATATCAACCCATTTCTCAAGATGCATTAAATTCCAGCTGCTTTTAGACATTGTTTCAACTAAAATATTTAATGTTTGATACACATTGTTCATTATTTAATGTTTCATCTTGTACTGTTTTGGCACATTGTTTGAAGATTTTTTTTTTGTAAAGCAAAAAAAATGTTATTACTGTATTTAAAAGTTTAACTTACCTATTTTTGTCATATGTAACTGATTTCAAAACCTACTTACATTTATATCAAAATGAAAAATATTATATTTTCTTTTGGGGAAAAGATTTTCTAGTTGCTTTATTTAGAATCATATAAACATGAAATGGTTTGGGTTGGAAGGGACCATTAATGGTTATCTACTCCAACTTCCCCTGTAATGAGCAGGTACATCTTCAACCAGATCAGATTGCTCAGAGCCCCGTCCAACCTCATCTTTAATATTTCCAGGGATGGGGCATCTATAACCTCTCTGGGCAACCTGTGCCAGTGTTTCATCACCCTCATTGTGAAAAATTTCTTCCTTAAATCTAATCTGAATCTACCCGCTTCTAGTTTAAAACCATTACCCNCATCCAGCTGTATCCTCAAGTCCTTCTCTGCACGGCTGCTCTCAATCCGTTCATCCTCCAGCCTGTACTCATACTGTCGCTGAGGCAAGCAGCTTTGGTGCCAGCACACATGGAGTGCTCTAGTGCAGTACACAGGGGGATTTCCCAAAATGGAGGATCCCCAGGGAGAGATGAGAGAGCTGCCAGGAGCCCACAGACCAAGCAGCAGTGGCTGACAAGACCTGGGCAGGGCCGGAAGCAACAGTGGCCAAGTCCCCCCACTCCCATACAAAAAGAAAAGCCCTTAGGGAGTGCTAGTGACCAGGAGCACCGTGAACAGGGTGGCAAACAGGGCATGGCACATCAGAAGGGGCATGACATGGCAGTTTGCCTGGTAGTTCACATGGAAGAGTGTACAGGAGGGGCACTGAAGCTCTGCCAGTTCGACCAGGGCTCAATGGTATCCACCCAGCAAAAAGCCATGGCCTTTCTAAGCTCTGTACCCACCATGACTGACACAGCTTCCCTGATAGAGCTCTGGTGGGAACACGCAGCCACCCAGGTGCCAGGCTGCAGAGTGTGCCCTACTCTTATGTCAGTACTGGACAGCAGCAGTGAGCACAGCTGTGGGAGCTGTGCCCAGGTAGAGGAACCCCTCCACTTAGGGACAGAGCTCTGGGAGGAGGTGAGTGGATTGAGGAGCATCAGGGAATGCGAGAGAGAGATGGACTACTGGAATCACACCCTACCTTCCCTGGGACAGGCCCCACAGGCAGGCAGGACACATGATACGGACGATTCCCTATCCTCTCTCCATGTGGCTGAACACAGTGACTTAAGGGGTAGGGGGCAAAGGCGACAAGTTCCTGCGTGGTGCAGCAGGCGCGTCTGCCCTGTGACTATCCCACCTTCCCGGTGCCCTTGCGCAACAGTGTCACGCAAAGGGTGTGAGTCTGATGTGTGGCTCAGGGAGGCTCTCCCGTTGAGTCACGAGGTTCAGAAGGGACCCCCTTGCTTTCTAAACTCCTTCCCAGAGAGGAATCTAGCTGTGGCTAGGTTCAATCTTAGTCCCAGGCTTGGTCAATGGTTTATGTGTAAAGGATTTTGTGTGTAGCCACTTATCAGAGTCAACATTTGCCTGTCAGAACCCCACCAAGGACTTTCACTGAGACAGTTTTGCAAAGTTGAAACTAATAGAAAGTTTATTAAAGTGACAAATATAAAGACTTCAGAATTGCCGTTAATAAATGCACTTACTGCAATAGCATTAATATATGATTATAATTATAACACAAGCAATATACTGGCTTGGGCATTGTCACCAAAAAAGTGAAATTGCAATGCTTACCAAGAATGTGTCCCTATGTTGAGTGGAGGAGAAAGAGCACAGCCCACTGACTGCCTCTTTGGGGTCTTCAGTTTCTTTTCTCCCCCCACAGGGGCAACTTCCTCACTATCCTTTATACCTCAGCCTTAGCTGTCCCCTCCTCAGGGTGACACTTAACTTGATTTGGTGGAGAATCAAGTACTACAGTCATATATGTTTAGCATGTACTCCTTTTAGCTCATTATCATATATAGGGGTGTCAACTTTAATATTCATTTCATGGATAATGAAGCTAAATATCTCACTCTGGGCACTGTGGCCTTCAAGATTCTGTGTAGAAACCATCTATCTGTTTATTCTATATTCTCTAGCAAAACAGGGCTGTCTTGCTGCTGTGAGACTCCTTCCTTTGGCTGCTTCTTGTGCCAACCTTGCAGATCTCCATCCACAATGTTTGTATAAGAGATAAGCGGACACTGGTCTTTTTAACCTCTTATGTGTAATTGTCACAAAGAGGCATGAGGCTCTGCAAGTGGAACTAGACAATAAGGAGGATGATGGTTTGTCTAGATTGGAGGTGTCACCGAGGTTGTCAGACTATGCCCTGCATCACAACTGCTTCCATAAATTAAAACAGACTGTCATAGGAGACTCCCTTCTGAAGCGAACAGAGAGCCCAATATCCAGACTGGACCCACTTCTTAGGGAAGTCTACTGTTTCCCTGGGGCTCAAGTTAAAGACATGAAGAGAAAGCTTCCTGCTCTGGTACGGCCCTCAGATTATTTATCCATTGTTGATTTTTCAGGTGGGCAGTGATGAAGTTGCAACAAGAAGTCCGACAACAATCAAGAGAGACTTCAGGACCTTGGGACAACTGGTGAAGGAATCAGGAGGACAAGTAGTATTGTCCTTTATCCCTCCAGTTGCAGGGTATTATGAGGGGAGAAACAGGAAGAACCAGCAGATCAATAACTGGCTCCAAGCCTGGTGTCACCAGCAGGATTTGGGATTTTTTGATCATGGGGTGATCTACACGACACTAGGCCTGCTGGCAACAGATAGGGTATGCCAGTCTTAAAGAGGGAAAAGGATTTTTGCACAGGAGTTAACAGGGCTCATCGAAAGAGCTTTAAACTACATTTGAAGGAGGAAGGGGATAAAAGCAGGCTCACTAGAGATAAACCTGGAGGTGATACACCACTATTTGTGGGTCATTATTATATTAAGTTGTTTCAGGCTGCCATGTCAGTGAAGGTAGGATATGGAGAGCCATGTGGCAGCAAAGACACAAGTGTTATTAATGGATTAGAAACTTGGAAGGATAGGTAAGAATTAGGGTTTCTCCCCTCAAAAAGGTGACAGGATCAGTAGCTCAAGTGAAGTGCATCTACACCAATGCATCCAGCATGGGCAACAAACAGGAGGAACTTGAAGCCATTGTGCAGCAGAAAACCTATGATATAGTTGCCATCACAGAAACATGGTGGGATGACTCACACAGCTGGAGTGCTGCAATGGATGGCTATAAACTCTTCAGAGGGGATAGGCAAGGAAGGAAATGTAGTGGGGTGGCCCTGTATGTTAAGGAGTGTTTTGATTGTTTAGAGCTTGACCATGGTGATGATGGGGTTGAGTGTTTATGGGTGAGAATCAGGGGAAAGGCCAATAAGGCAGATATAGTGGTGGGAGTCTGTTATAGATCACCCAACCAGGATGAAGAGGCAGATAAAATATTCTATAAGCAGCTGGGAGAAGTCTCACAATTGCTAACCCTTGCTCTTGTTGGGGATTTCAACTTACCAGATGTCTGCTGGAAATAGTATACAGCAGAGAGGAAACAGTCTAGGAGGTTTCTGGAGTGCATGGAAGATAACTTCCTGATACAGCTAGTGAGTGAGCCAACTAGGGAAGGCACCCCACTGGTCCTGTGGTTTGCAAACAGAGGACTTGTGGGTGATGTGACAGGTGGAGGCCATCTTGGGCATAGTGATAATTGAATGACAGAGTTTTCAAATCTTGGAGAAGTAAGGAGAGGGGTCATCAGAACTGCTAGCTTGGACTTCCAGAGGGCAGACTTTGGTCTGTTTAGGAGACTGGATGACAGAATCACTTGGGAGACAGGCTTGAAGGACAAAGGAGTCCAGGAAGACTGCACATTCTTGAAGAAGAAAATCTTAAAGGCTCAGGAGCAGGCCAGGTTAATGGCATGCTAAATTAACAGTTGGACTTGATGATCTTAAAGGTCTTTTCCAACCTAAACGATTCTATGATTCTATGATTCTATTACTACGCAACCCAGGTTCAGGACTTTGTGCTTGGCCTTGTTGAACTTCATTAGGTTCACATGGGCCCACTTCTTGAGCTTGCCCAGGTCCCTCTCAGTGGCATCCCATCCCTCAGGTGTGTCAACCACACCACTCAGCTTGGTGTCATCTGCAAATGTGCTGAGGGTGCACTCAATCCTACTGCCCATGTCCTTGATGAGGTTATTAAACACTACTGGTCACAATATGGATCCCTGAGGGACACCACTCGTCACTGATCTCCATGGGATCATTGTATCATTGACCATATGACAATCCAGCCAATTCCTTACCTACTAAATAGTTCATCCATCAAATCCATATTTCTCCAATTTAGAGAGAAGGATATTGAGGGGGACCATGTTGAAGACTTTACAGAAGTCCAGATATATGACATCTGTAGCTCTTCCCTTGTCCACTGAGGTAGTCACTCTCATAAAAGGCCACTAGGTTGATCAGGCAGGACTTGCCCTTGGTGAAGCCATGCTGGCTGTCTTGAATAACTTGCCTGTTGTCCATGTGCCTTAAAGCAGCTTCTAGGAGGATCTGTTCCATGATCTTCCCAGGCATAGAGGTGAGGCTGAGAGGTCAGTAGTTCCCAGGGTCCTCCTTTCTACCCTTTTTAAAAATGGGTGCAATGTTTCCCTTTTTCCAGCCACTGGGAATTTCACCTGACTGCCATGACTTTTCAAATATCATGAAGAAAGGCTTGGCAACTACATCAGCCAATTCCATCAGGACTTTGGAATGCATCCTGTCAGGTCCCATAGACTTATATATGTTCAGGTTCTTCAGGTGGTCTCAAACCTGATCTCTTAAAATGGGAGAGACTTTGCTCACCCAGTCCATGCCTTGAGGTCCATCCACTCGAGAGCTGTAGGAAGAGAGATTGCCAGTGAAGTTTGAAGTAAAAAAGTTGTTGAGTACCTCAGTCTTCTCCTCTTCTGTTGTTACCTGTTTGCCAATTATGTTCATCAGTGGAGGTAGACTTTCTTTGACCTTCTTTTTCTGGCTGACTGTCATGGTTTCATCAGGGACAGAGTTAATTTTCTTCCTAGCAGCTGGTATAGTGCTGTCTTTTGGATTTAGTATGACAATAATGTTGATAACACACTGATGTTTTTAGCTGTTGCCAAGCAGTCAAGGACTTTTCAGCTTCTCATACTGGCCTGCCAACAAGAAGGTGGGGAGGCACCCAAGAAGCAAGAGGGGACACATCCAGGACAGCTGACCTAAACTGATCAAATGGATATTCCATACCATATGATGTCACGTTCTGTATGTAACTAGGGGGTGGGCTGGGAGGCAGGGCAGCTCAGGGTCTTGCAGAGCATTGACTTCAAGTGGTTAGCAATTGTACTGTGCGCCACTTGTTTTGTATCTTTTATTATTATTGTTGCTGTTATCTTCCTTTTTTTTGACCTATTAAGCTGTCTTTATTTCAACCCATGAATTCTACTTTTTTTTCTTTTCCATTTTCAATTCTCTCCCCCATTCCACTGGGATGGGAAGGCGTGAGGCAACAGCTATGTGGTTGTTATAGCTGCCAATTGGGTTAAACCACTACACTGACATACGTATAGAAGCCTTTCTTATTATTCCTTGTGTCTGTTGCAAAGTTCAGCTCCAGCTGCACATTGGCCTTGCTGTCCCCATCCCTACATAGCTGGGCAACATCCTTACACTATTCCCAAGATACCTGATATGAAGTAGATAGGTTACCTCTTTAAAATGGATTTCTTGTAATAACAAGTAAAGAAACAAGGTTTTAGAAAAGTGAATATATGACAACATGAAAGGAAACTAAAATAGAGCACGATAAGGTTTTTCTAAAGTCACTATTATGTTATCTGGAGCTGTCCTTAAATAAGTGTTGCCAGTGTATTGGGTGTTAATGTTAAGGTGTTGGCAGCAAGAAAGCAACGGGTAGTCTCTGCAAGGTGAGGCCAGAGGCTGCTGGCTGGAACTAGACACAGACGGTTCTGGCTGGAACTGGACACAGACAGTTCTGGCCAGTTCCATCCAGATTCAAAGGACATACTGCAAAACACTTGTGACATCAACAGCCAACCACCTTGGGGAACAAATACTTAAGAAAGGACAAAACACTGCACAGCAGTGAGGAGTGAGCGGAAAAAAGTGTGAGAGACATCCTTGTGGACACCAAGGTTGGAGAAGATGGAGAAGGAAGAGGTGGTCCAGGTTCCAGAGCACAGATAGCTCTGCAGCCCATGGAGGAGTCCATGACAGAGTAGATACTCACATTGCAGACTATGGAGGACCCCACACTGGAGAAATGGGAAAGTGTGAGGAGGAAGGAGTGGCAGAGAGGAATTGTTATGGGCTAAATACAGCTTCCGTTCTCCATCGCCCGTGCTGCTTGTCGGGGAGGATGCAGAGGGGTCAGTAAGGAAGGATTGAAGTTGAGTCTAGAAAAGGGGTGGGGCCAAGATGCTGTTTTATTTTTTTCTTTGTTTCTCACTATACAAATCTACTTTAATTGATGATTAAACAGTCTCTTTTGCCCATGACGGTAAGTTATAGGGAATCTCTCTGCCTTTATTCTGACCTGCAAGTGTCTTAATTTTATTTTCTCTCCCTGTGCTGTTGAGGAGGGGGACTGAGAGAGCAGCTTGGTGGGTATCTGGCAGCCAGTCAAGGTCAATCCAGCACAGCAGGTTTCAATATTCAAGTCATTTATTTCCAATAGGCTATACAAATTTATTTTACAAGCTAAAATTATTTTGATTTTCTTACCTTTACTTACTTGAAAAATTGTGTATTATTAATTATTATACAGTAATAATTACTTTATTTGGTATCTGATTTACCAACAATAGTTTTTTGACATATAGTCTTTGTTTTGGTTGGTTTTGTAGCTTGTTTGGTTGTGGTGGTTTTTTTTTCTTTTAAATTTTCAACAAGTTCTTCTACAAAAGATGCTAAAAAAAATTAATCATGCTTTAAAGACAAATATGATCTAATTGGGTTATTTGAGGCTAAAACCAAGTGAAAACTGGGATACAAAAATGTGAGGAGACACAGTGTACAAAGAGAGAGTTTATATTTCACAGAAAAGAAGAAAGCCTAGTACATCACGTCGTTCAGCTTTGGATGATATTCATGAGAATTTAAGATTAAAGATCAGTGTACTGGCGTATATCCTGTAATACCTTGTCACCAATAATGGTCAATACATTTCAGAAAGAAAGTACCTGGGACACTTGGAACAAATATCGTCTAAAGTTCCCTTTGGAAAGCCTTTATTTAGCATATCTATCCTCTTTAACATGGTTATTCAAAAATCCTGCAAACTCATTAGGGTATCTGCATCAGAAAGGCAGAGATGTGAATGGATATTAATGGACTATCATACTTTTTTATGACAATACAGGAAATTATTCTTTATAAGAGACTACATTCATTGCACAATCATATGCTTAGCCATATAATACAAACGCCAAAGCAATTTATTTCTCCATTATTCCAGGCTCCTTTATGATCTAGTGTATAAGTGTGTGAAGATATTTCTTTCATTCCTCCTTCCCTCCCCCCCCCAAAAAAAAACCACCAAAACCAGATTTAAAAAAAAAAAAAAAAAAGTTAATGGAAATAAGGGGGGAAAAGGGAAAAAGATTCACTCTTCTTAAATCCAAAAGCTCCTTTTTTTTTTTTTTTTTTTTAAAGATTATGTAATGTCTCCCTTTTACCTGAAAAGACTAGGAGGATAACAAAGCAGATGGTTAAATCTGGTGTGGGCAAAGTATTTCACCAGTCGTTAAAATCTTTAGGTATGGAACACAGTAAAAGTATAAAATATACACTAGAGCTAGAAAATCATGCCTTAAAAATAATGCTGCTAGAAACACCTTTTAAATTTCATATGAAAACAGCTCTGCCAAACAGTCCTCTCTCTGCATGATTCATTGCCTCTAGGGTTAGGTGTTATGGACAAGATAAATACTTCCATTTTGAATTTTTAGATTTCATTAGTTAAAAGCATGATCTGCAAAGTATTTTAATATGATTTTTATAAGTTTCCAATTACTCAAAACTTATTATTTGATTTAACTGAAGATCTTTTCATATATTGAACCAGAGGGACTATGCAACAGGTAGATATCAAGATAAACAAACAAGTGGCGGAATCAAAATTGCTGCATTCTAAGTGATTTGGTATCAACAGAATGGCTTTCAAATGCTCATGTTACACACAGGATTTTTTTTCAGTTTTAGTGTAAATTGAGTCATCAATGGAGCCCTGTGTATCTGCCAGTATTGTTATCTAGCTACCTGCCATGGACATAGAAACTGATATATACAGACCTTAGCTGTCTTACATCTTCCTCCGAACAAGAAATACATCATTGTTGGAGTCAGAGACAAAATTCTGAGACTTCTAACTGGTAGTCATTCAAAATCGCAGCATTGTCTTTTTCTTCAAAATAGTCTTGTTATAAACCTGTGGAGGTGATGCAGCAACTAATCCTGGAAACCACTTTCTGGCACATGAAGGATAGGAAAATCGTCAGGAGCAGTCAGCAAGGCTTCACCAAGGGAGAAGTCACGCTTGACCAATTTGATAAACTTCTGTGATGAAGTGACTGACTTGGTATGTGAGGGGAGAGCAGTGGACATTGTCTACCGAGGCTTCATTAAGGCCTGAGACCCTGTCTCCCATAAAATCCTCCTAGACAAGCTGTTGAAGTCTGGGATAGATTAGCAGACAGTGAAGTGAGTTAAAAACTGGCTGAATGTCCAGGCCCAGAGGCAGACAATCAATGGCACAAAGTCTAGCTGGAGGCCAGTGACTAGCAGTGTACTCCAGGGTTCAATACAGGGTCCAGTCCTGTTTAACAGCTCCTTTACTGATCTAAATATTGGGACAGAGTGTACCTCATCAAGTTTGCTGTTGACACAAAACTCAGAGGAGTGTCCGGTACACCAGAGAGTTGTGGTGCCATCTAGAGGCACCTTAAAAAGCTGGACGAGTGGGCTGAGAGAAACCTCATGAAGTTCAACAAGGAGAAGTGCAAAGCTCTGTACCTGGGGAGGAGCAACCCGCGGTAGCAATATGTGCTAGGAGCCACACAGATGAAAAGCAGCTTGGCAGAAAAGGCCCTGGGTGTCTGGGTGGACACCAAGTTGAGCAGGTGACAGCAAGGTGCACTTCCTGCAAAGGTGGCAAATGATATCCCAGGCTGCATTAGGCAAAATATTGCCAGCAGGTCAAGGCAAGTGATCCTTCCCTTTATTCAGCATTGGTGAGGCCACACCCAGAGTCCTGTGTCCAGTTCTGGGCTCCTCAGAATAAGAGTGGCATGGACATACTGGAGAGAGTCCAACAAAGGGCCACAAAGATGATGAAGGGACATTAGCATCTTTCCTACAAGAAAAGACTGAGTCAGTTGGGACCATTTAGCTGGAAGAAAAGAAGACTCACTTTTTCACTTTGAGGGTGACACATAGTGTCACTGTGAGGGTGGCGGGTTGTTTGTAGAGGTTATGGAGTGTCCATCCTTGGACATATTGAAAAGTTGTCTGAATGTGGTCCTGGGGAACTGGGTGCAGGTGGACCTGATTGAGCAAGAAGGTTGGACCAGAAGACTCACCAGAAGTCCCTTCCATCCTCAGGCATTCTGTGATTCTGTGAATCTGTGACTCTGTGAAGCCATGATTATAAAAAGAATTGGATTTTTTCACTCCTTTGAACATCAACTGAATATTATTGTCAAAGAATCTGAAAAGGGGCAATGTGTAATGAAACAGTTTTTAGGCTAGCAAAAATAAGATTATATACCACAAAGTTCTGCCTTATAGACCTGTCAGTCTTACAGATGCTCACTTTTGACTTTAAATAGACTTTATCTGTTGGACTAAGACTACAGCTTTGCAAGACTAGATTCCTTTGTTTTCAGCTCAAAGTAGCAGTTATTTTAGTTGCAACTTTTTTATCACAATAGAATTTCTTTCCCAAGAGGTTTCTGAATATATCAAATGATGATGCATTTGTAAAGGAGAAAACCAAGATCTTTTTAAAGAGAAGAAAAAGGACAAAAAAATTAACCATAGTAGGACAATATCTTTATGACAAATGGATAAAATAAGTAGGAAAAAAAAACTATGGGGAGAGAAATTGAGTGAAAAAGAAAGACAGAGAGCAAGAGACTGAGTAAGAAATGTAAGAGATTCTTTCTGTGAAACAAAAATGGTATCCTCTGAATAGTTCACAGGTAAGTTTTTACAGTGTCCTGATTGAGCAATGTACTTATTTTGCACACTCTCCACTTTATTGTGACGAGTAAGAGAAGTAGAGTGAGAAAAATGAAATTGAATATCTATCATAATATCTAATAAAGAAGGCAGCTATGTATATATTAGTGAAGGAGGAAATCTAAGTAAAAAATGACTGGTTTCTAACTGATTGTCTTCCAGAGGTCAGACAGCAAAAAGGTAGTAGTTTTTCCTGAAAATCTCCATTTGTGATATTATGGTATAACATGAATTCAGAATAATCTTTTTCATATTTTAGACTATGAATAGCCTATGAAGAATTTATTTTCATGCTTTATATTACTATGAAAGTTTTTAGTGTCAAATCACACATTTTTCCTTTGTTTATACAGGCAAAAATTAAACTGAAATTTTGAAAGGAGAGACACTTCAGGAAACATGAAAAGTTGAAAATTGTTAACACTTGTGCAGTTTTAAATTTACTGCAAAGAAAGTATAAAGAAAACCAGAATGCAATAGCTAAAATCTACATATTCCTGAATAACCAAATATGAATTTGAAAAAAAAAAAAAAAAAACCAAACCCAAAAAAAAAAAAAAAAAAAACTAAAACCCCCAAAAAAAAAAAAAACCAGAATGCAAAAGCTAAAATCTACATATTCCTGAAAAACCAAATATGAATTTGAAAAAAAAAAAAAAAACAAACCCAAAAACAAACAAAAAAAACACTAAAACCCCCAGAAAACAAAAGAAAACAACAACCCTACTAGAGCTATTGTGTGATTGCCCTTATTGACATGGAAATTAAGAGAAATTCTAATTGTGCTCTCTAATTATACGAAGATTGTGTTACATGTCTCTAACCAGTTACTGTCATTGGCATCATTATCATACTTTTTCAAAGGTGGAGAATTTTGGATGGAGATAATCCTGTCTGGATATACTTGATCCTTCACTATAGAAAGCTGCTACAATAAGTATTTGTTTTACCTACACTTAAAAAACCAAACCAAACCAAACCAAAACAAAACAAAAAAAAAAATCCTGCTTTTTTATTACATAAGGATTTACTTTCTAAACAGTGATTTTAAGTATCACTTGTTTTATGGTCTTTATCTGTTAGAAGGGGAAAACAAAGCAAAACAAAAGAGCACTTGAAGTTTAGTCCTGGAACATAGCCTTTGCAAGACAACAGATAGTGATGAATAGACCATTCCATATCCCATTCTCTCTGAATTAGTACCTTAAACCTTATTTTTAAAGCATTTTTAGCAAAAACATATATTTTATATGACATGATTATTTATCAGGTGAGCTGGTTGTTTTGACAAAAGCTTCACATTTTCTGCAAAAACCACTGGTGAAGTATTAGGCGACCTGAATCTCTCAGGCACAGAAAGCCGTTCCCTTGAGGTTGATTATTTGGCTTCCCGAATATGTCATTCTAAAGAACAGCAGATACATCTTCCAGATTCAATTATGGAGAGGCGACACCATCATTTCCTCTTAATAAAACAGTTTATCTTGTATTGTGACAATCAGGAAAGGCAATCCTAATGAACAAAATGTCAAGCATACGGGAGTAGGGAAGATAGCCGAAACGGCTCATCAGATCAAGTTATGAAGCAGTCCAGCCCAGAAAAATTAAACAGCAAGTGATTATTGTTTGCAAAGACTAGGCTCACCTGTGCACATATTAAATTTATTGTTTTAATTAACTTTTAACTAAAAATATAACTTCTTGGGTTTCAATACATCACTTTTCTTTAATAAATCTGTCAAGATTGTGTGTTCATTGTATATGAATTTGAGAAGTAATATTACAGTCTAGGGAGAACCTAGCAAAATCGTTGTTTAATATTTGTAATGTACATAAACCATATATGCAATAATATTTTAGCATTTGGTCATAGAATATGCCTTGAATGAAGGTATGCAAAAATTACTGCATCATTCCCACACATTATATTATAGTAACGTGTCACTATGTAAAGCCATATGCTATTTGAAGTGGCTAATATTCAATAAATTCATGATTGGTGTTTACAGAACAGGACTCAAGTGGCTGAAATCTAACTATGAGAAGGAATTAGCCACCATAATTTGAAATTAGGGTAACAGTTATAAACCTTATTGTCCTCTGATCTGCTGTGAGACCTGGAGAGAGTAAATTAAAACATACAGAACAAGCAGTACTCAGAGGCACTAGGAACCAGTATTGTATTGTACTGCCTATACAACTTTATGCAGCAATTAAAAGGGTGGCAAGAAATGTTGGGGTTTTTTCTACATAACACCTGTAAAGTTTTATAAATGTTCTTGCTCTGCCGTCAGGTAAAACCTTTTGAAGTGTCTTGCCACAAACAAGGCACTAGAATAGTCAACTAACGAAAGCTTTTCCTGAGCCTCTTGTCCTAAATTTTAGCACTAACTTTCCCATTTTTGACAAAGGAGAAAGATCAAACAATCAGTCTTTTGATAGTGCTTCTTTTCTGAAGGGTAGGAGTAGAGGGAGGAGAAGGAAGAGCCCAAGCTTGCTCTCTCCGGAAGAAAGTATTCTGCCTTGTATGATTGTGGAATAAATACACTGCTATAGCTTTGTCTTGAGTTTTCTCTCATGACCGAGAGTCCAGTCATCAGGCTATAAAGAAGGTTTGTTATTTTGCAACCCAGTGGGTAGAAGTATTTTATTTTTTTTTTAAATTGAATTCACTTTAAGAAACTGAAAAGCCTTTTTTCTTTCTCTTTTTTCTTTCTCCCTGTCCATCGCCCCCCCCCCAGTAGTTTGGAATTCAAATGAGTTAGGAAGAAATAAAAATATCCGGGTTTAATTTTTATTTCTGTTAAGAGCCTTGAAACTTGGACTTTGTTCAGGTAAAGTGACTTCAGGTCTCCTCAGCTACTGGATTTTGATACATAATGGTCTCATTTTTTTTTGAGGAATATTTGGGTTTTTCAATTAGCAGTTCTATCCTGAAGCTAAAATGACAAAAGCTATGGAAATTTGACTAAAATACCAGTGCTCCTGTGAGCAAACCTTCCTGTCACTGTTTGTTGCATAAAATTTTAAATTAACTCAAGCATCAGATTAAAGCACAGAAATTTGATCTAGATGGAAGTGGTAGGGAACACCATTTCCCACAGAATATTTCCCATTAACTCAGGTGGAGGTCAACACAAGCATCTAGTCAGGGATTATTGCCATCTCAAAAACCTTTATTTTCTATCCATTCCTTCATCTTGGAAATTTTGGGAACTTATAGATGCAGTGAAGGTTGCTGACACCTATGATGAAAATCTCTAGTTATGTTCCCATGGTGCTTGCTTTTAACTGAATTTTTGAGACTAGGTGTGAGCATTAACTCTTTGTTTTTTTAAAAAAGTTAATATTAATTTTAAAATTTCTTGGGTACTGAAGAAGCAGCAGCCTCTAAACCTTGTAAACTTTCTCATTACGTTCACCAGAACTATACAGGTTATGAATTTTAAAAATACCACAGTACAATAGAAAAGACAATGAAGTTTAAAAAATAATAAAAACAATCAAGAAGCCTGTGGAAAGAATAGTATGCTACTGCTATTTTATCATAATTTATTTTGTACCTTGAATGAGATTATAAATGCAGCAAAAGAATTTTCTGAAGTTTGTGTGCTATTTATTCAATTTCCATGTCTGGAATGCACAATACTTTATTCTTCTATTGTATTTTAGTCCTTTCATTGTTCAGATCTAGAGAATAAACACTTCATTACCATTACAATCCAAGTTGGGAAATAGGTAAGTCAGAAATTGAAAAATCTTTGATGTCCATTATTCCATACAATGTGTAAAGTTGCTAAGGAAGTCGTGTCTAAAGTATCTTGATTCAATTTGTGCATAGGAACTCAGAGACAGAGATATCATTGTGGTGCCTAGGGGAAGGTCGTGTTAGAAGTGCACAGCCTGATTTAGAGCTGAAGGCCATCACACATCTGGACTTATCAGAGTTTCAGAGTAGAATGATGGAGTGCATTTCAGGCTGCAAGCACTGCAGTAAGGACAGTTCTTTTTTCCGATAAAAACTGAATAAAAGGTTATAAATTTGTACTGCCACCTGCTCTCTTTCTCCCTTGTTGTCTCTAACTCTCCCCACTTCCATTTCCCCTCCTTCCTCCTAGCAAAAATAGAGAAGGAAAGGAAAGGAAAGGAAAGGAAAGGAAAGGAAAGGAAAGGAAAGGAAAGGAAAGGAAAGGAAAGGAAAGGAAAGGAAAGGAAAGGAAAGGAAAGGAAAGGAAAGGAAAGGAAAGGAAAGGAAAGGAAAGGAAAGGAAAGGAAAGGAAAGGAAAGGAAAGGAANAGAAAAGAAAAGAAAAGAAAAGAAAAGAAAAGAAAAGAAAAGAAAAGAAAAGAAAAGAAAAGAAAAGAAAAGAAAAGAAAAGAAAAGAAAAGAAAAGAAAAGAAAAGGAGAACCCATAAATTTAAATTCAGATGGAATCTGCAGTATTTTGACCTGATATCATTCCTATACTATACAGGTTTTTTTTGTTGTTTGGGATTGTTTGTTGTTGGTTTGGTTTGGAATTTTATTTTTCTTTCTTTTTTAAAACCAGAACTGATTGCAGATCTTGGATAATTAAACACCCTTATTGGCTAAGTAATTGAAAAGCATTAGAGACAGTATGAAAAGAAAGCAAGAGAGCTCCAGTTTGTTTTGTCATCCTTTAAAGAACTTCAGAATAGTATATTTTGTGTATGCACACAACATGAGCATCTTTCATGGTGTTTGTCTTCTCATAAATACTAAATAGAATTCACTATGAAGAAAAAATAGGGTAATCATTATACAAGTCAATACATACAAATTCCTATTCCAAATGTTTTAAGGTATGTGGGTTTTTTCTTCTTTTAAGGTAACCTACATTTTTAATATCTTGAAATGTTCTTGCAACTTGATATAATTTAATAAAACAATACCAGATGAAATAAATAAATAATATAAAATATATAGTATAAATAAATACATACATAAATACATAAATACATAAAACCAATACTAATCAGTATAGATGAAGCAACATGGTTTTGTGTTTTGTTTTGTTTTGTTTTGTTCTTGTTTTGTTTTGTTTCTTTTTCCTGGCTTCTTTTTCTTTCAAGGAGAGTTATATCAGAACTGTATCTCTTTTTACTTATTAGTGATTATTTTAAAATATGATAATCTTCCTTAGCCTTGGTGCTCATATAGCTACAGTGTAGAGAATACCAATAGTCATTACTTACTGCATAGCTTAGTACTTCACAGGGAGGGATGAGTGGTATTTTTCATAAGAAAGGTGACTGATTGTACAACTTCTTCCGTCAGCACAGTTATTAGACATACCCTTTTTTGAATGTGCATTTTTTAATATGTATGATCTTTCATATACACCAGTAGGCAAACATTTAATTGTGCTAGCACTTTGGTGACTCTATCTTGGTAAACTATGTGGAAACCAGAATCAGATAAAGAAAAGACACTGTGAAAATCAAAAATCTTGAGAAAAGCTTGTCAGCTCTGCCTATAAAATTGCTGATATGTGTATGGATGTTTTTTGCTTTTATTTAGTAGAAAGAGCTTCACAATAGCAGGTACAAACTATACTATTATTCTTAATGTCTTTTACTGCATCAGATCTTCTATGTAGCTGTTAAATTTTGACAAGGGGAGCTATTGTGTTTGGTAGGGAACAATGAAATTTTATATATTAATGGGCTAATATTTATACAAATGAAGTATTTGAGAAAACATTGTTGAGATTTTATTCCTGTGTGTTCCTATAAACACAGAGGCGAAAAAAAAAAAAAAGAAACCACAACAAAAAAACCCACCACAACCAAAAAACCCCAACCCAACCCAAACAAACCCCAAACAACAAAAAAAAGAGAAGTTGTATATTGTCCCTTCTACTGAATTAATTAAAGATTGAAACAAAGTGGGAGTTTTAGAAGACCATTAACCTTCTCTAATCATAAATATGTATTCAGTATTGCTGTGTGGATCAATGCAGTACTGGGCAGTAAACTGATGCCCTGCATACAAAATTGAAACTGATACAATAAAATTTATTGAGTATGTACATGCACAGTAAGCAATCTTCACGCATGAAAAATTCAGCTTTACAAAGTGTGCACGTGCATGAGGTTTTCCAAATATTTCCAAACCAAGTTTTCCCAAACTTTTTTTTTAACATAACTGTTTTTCTTTCTCTCACTTTTTCTCCCTCTTTTTTTTTCTCTTTATCCCTTGAGCAAAATACTATCTTCCGTGCTTCCCAGTAGCCCCTAATGACATAATTTTGAAGCAATGCTTTAAAACATATTTTCAAAGTATTGATGTATTTCTATAACTGGAAAGATTTCTTTTTCTATTCAAACTCTGAAAGCAAACCTAAATCAAGAACACATCATAGCTCCTATCCTCGAAATTAAACTGTAATACTAATCTCCCTTGAAGAAAGTGTTCCCTACTCAGAGGAAAAGATGGCTGTCAAACAGCTTTTGCCTGCTACTAGCACTGCACAGTTTGCACATCTTCAGAATGAAAAGGCAAAAGATTTTCTATGAGTTATACTTAACTCTTTAATTTTCCTTGTAAATGGTTAAATCATTATAGAATCTCAGGAAAATATTAATAATGATAACATTTTTCTTCTTTTCCTTTCAAATAGATTAAGAATTTTTAAATAACTTAATTTAAAACTTGGATATCATTAAAAAAAAAAAAAAAGAAATATCACACTGGGAATATAATCAATTTTAATTTTGCAGACAGTTCTTTTTCCTACCAATATCTATGAACTTTCCAAACCAGAATCACTACTCTCTATAACAGATATCTAAAGGAAAAATCTACCTTACACACCTGAAGGCTTTATAAAAGGGAGTCAAACTATCTTACGAGAAAAAAAATACTAAATAATTGAGCTTTATGCATTGTAAATACAAGACAATAGTTCTAGTTCTCATTTACATATGCATATTAATTTCATATTCTTTAATTGCATCTAGCCTCATAGAAAATGACAAGTTTCCTTCGTTTCCTTAGTTTGGTAGAGGAATGTCAGGATATGAAATCATAACTGCATCTACTTGTAGCAAGTAAGTAATGAATTTTGGCTGAAGTGAAATACTTGACATTATGAGGTTTACATCTTCAGAAGTATTTCAGACTACAGTTTTCTATTAATGCCTTGTTGGAAGTCATGCTTATTTAATCAAAAAAGATGCATCCTCTCTGCTTATAGCACTCTAAACACATATTTTTCTTATTTTGTGACATTCCTGAGTCATGTAAACAATATCAGAAATCAAAAAATCTCCCTTATTTTTTTCTTCATGTAGTTTTTATCATTCTCCAATTTAGTTCTTTAAATTCTTTAAGAGAAATTTCAATTTGTTTATTTATGGCAATAAAATGGTCAGTACCAAGGAGAAGATTTTCATACTGCTCATGACAGAAGACATTTCATATTGCCACATCTTCTCTTAGATGAGTTAACTACCCAATTAAAGAATGTGTGAACATGCTATCCTCCAGTCTAATGATAGACAGATAAAGCAGAAATGTGCTAATACACTCAGAGTTATCTTCTACAAATCAGCGCAGGAAATTAAAGATAAAACACTTGATTACACAGACATGCACATGGGTAAGATATTGAATATGGCACAGTCATCAAAAGAAATGCCATATGGAAATCCATATGGCTCCATAGACAAGTACTAACATACTTAAGAATTGCTCTGCTTAAAAAATGAAAAGGAGAATCATTTTCACTCATGAAGAACCACCTCACAGAAAAATACAAGAGAAAGGGAGGCAAAG
>VXBL01008793.1:194788-248841 GCA_013400195.1 Aramus guarauna
AGGGAAGGGAAGGGAAGGGAAGGGAAGGGAAGGGAAGGGAAGGGAAGGGAAGGGAAGGAAAAAAGGAAGGAAAACACTCTGTTGGTAAATAATCACTTGTCAAATTTTCCCATATATTCTGCAAATAATTTATTGTAATTCATGTTTGCTTAGTCACTTATACTCCTTCAAATCTCCTGACTGTGCTCAAAGTAACTGAGAAAACAAAGAAAAACAGCCCTTATCTAGAACACAAAGAGGTAAACAGATTGTTGATAACTCCTTTCTTGTATCACAGTCACAAAATTTTTCTACTGCTGGAGACATCTCACTGTTTATAATGGTAGTGTCCATCATATAGAAAGAGTATGTTTGAAGCACTCATTTTGGATGTTGCTTCCTCTGCTAACACTGGTATCAATAACATCTCAGCTAAAAAGCCAGGATCATTTCTATAGTCAATGACAGAAATAAACATTTTCAGAAGCTTACACAAGAACTATCCTTAGAATTATATCTGACTTTGTTTTGGAGGAAACTAGCAATTTTATTCCAGAACAGTATATAAGAGCAAGCTAACATTTATATGTTTAATCAGATGAATGGGTTCTGGGATTAAAATGGCACATTACTTGACAGCATACCAACTCAGCTAAAATTAGGGTTTTACAAAAATAAATATAATATAATATAATATAATATAATATAATATAATATAATATAATACTGAACAAGTTGAATTTCACCCCTTAGTTTGATTTCCTTTTGTCTCACCATCCTTTGTCAAGTCTTTGGCACAAGAGTGGAAACCTGTGGAAATCATCTGGTCCATTTTGTCCAGGGCAAACTATTGGGCATTGCCATAAAACTGACCACAGTCATCCTGGATAATTGTCACAGAGAAACACTGAGACAGTCAGTAAGTTGTCCATCTGTGCTGTGTTTGGAGGGAATAACTGGACTAGATGACTTCATGAGGTCCCTTCTAACCTTATGTATTCTATAATTCTGTGATTTAAAATGTGTACCCAATGATGTGAGGAGGCACAGTCCCCGTGTCTCATTGGGCTGAGGACAACAGTTACATTCAGGACTAAATCATAAATTTGAGAAGACTGACACCTACCACTTCTCAGGACAGGCCTGGGCAGAGAGCACACTTCTGACATGTTTAAGTTTTGCTGATTATTGTTATCATTTAGATCTCCAAATATAAACAAAACAAGGTAATTCTTGTAATACCCTTTCCCAATATCTTTTTATAAGTAACTCAAAAAAGAACGCAAAATCCAAAGGAAATACAGAGCTACTCACTTCTGAAGTTTATGACATTTGAGCTCTTTTAGCAATGATAATTGCTGATATTTTAATATTGATTTTTACAACATACAATGGATATTATATAAAAAGACAGTTACCTGGAAGTCAGATATGAGGTTTGTAATTTTTGTGTTCTGATTACCCATCATCTCATTAGTTTTGACTGATAATTGGTTTTTAACTACTGCTCATAGTTTTTTTTTTTATTTGCTAAAATATTTTTAGATTATGTAAATATTGTTTTCAGAAACTGCTGAGTGCCCTCAGAAATATAATTTTAGTTCATAAATGTAGAGCTAGTAGCAAGAAACAAAATGCTGCTGCTGTTACCCTTTACCAAGGAATCAACACATACTTATAAAAAACACTTTTAAACAAAAATTCTAAATTATATTTTTGGTATCATTTTCATTCAGCCTCTTGCTCAGTCCAATTACTATGAATATTAAAGTCTTGTAATGCCATTGACTGAAAAATCAGTTTTATTCATCTGGAACTGAGTATTTTCTTCCCTGAATGATAAGATAATCAAGCAATTTGACACAGAACAGTAAGTAAGGAGAGGAAAGGCTGAAGAATAGCAATCATTTCAAACACAGTCCTTGTTTTTTGTTATTTCAGGAACATGCAGTCAATACTGAAGAGTGAAAGGGGCATTTTTTTTGTGGGAAAGGAGTCAAATACTTCATGGTGTTAAACATGGATTTTCATTGTACGTTTCCTTCATTTTATGTTTTAGATTTTTCCTTCTTACTTTTCCTGCAGGGTGTAATACAAGACATTTAGGAGAAGGAAAGTTATTAAAAATATTCTATGAATTTATGGCAATCATGTTATAGGGAGGGGTGGCAGGTGGAGAAGACTATTTTGTGCACTAGAATAATCTACCTAGTGAATTGGAGGAAAAACTACCATAATGCTAAATTAAACATTAAAGATGCAATGAGATAATCTACAACTCTGTGGTAACAGTGATGATGAATTCATAGCAAAAACATAGTTTATTTACAGGTAAACTATACAAATATGAACTGTGAGCATTTTGTGGAAAATGAATGTATTAAAGGAAATGGTGCATGATATGAGAAGAAAGGCACTTCAGGGACTTGTCCTAAAGCCAGAAGTCAACAGATTTTGATGTTGCCACCAGTGGGAACAAATTCACGTCTTTATGGGCTGATCTAAGCATCCCATACCCAAATGAGAAGCTTTCCATTTACATTGATTCACTTAAAACATCCAGAAGAAAAAAAAGAAACTTTCAAAAGCATAAAGGGCAGTTAGGCACCCAGCTCCCATTGAATATCAATAGCATGCATACAGTCTCTAACACTGAAATGTTCCTTTAAAATGAAATTGTAATTATTTCTCCACTATTTAGCAAAAACATTTGTTATAGGAATGGTTGCATAACTTCCCAAACTACGTGGCCATTGTATAAGCCAATTATATGTGGGTACTAAATGAAAAAAATATTTTGTTATGTTAGCACAATTATTCTGAATTCTGAAAGCATATAGGCATCAAGATTAGCTTGCTTTGTATGGGAGGGTTAAATGGTTTGGTTTTAATACAAAGGTACACACATATGTACATATTTGCATTATATAGGGTGACTATATCATTCTGTGAGTTGTAGCTCTAGGATCATGTCTAACATTTTTATTTGGATTTTACATTCCGTAACAGTCATAGAAGCCCCTGAAACCATAACAACCTCTGCATCACACTCATTGCATATTACTTTCGAGTCACAGATTATTATGTTGAAGATAGTCACAGACATGATAGTGCCTGTACTTTAGTCCTTAAAAACAAAATGCTTTTTGTCTGGCATTTTCAATTTTTCAGTAATATTTTCTCTGCACAATTTGATTATTCCTTTTTGCTGTTTTATGGTCTTAAAAAAGATAAACATTTACATCAAAGAAAAATCAGTTAATAAGTGAAATGGATTGAAAGAGGCTGCAATAGATTTAAAAAAAAAAAACAAAAAAAAAAGATGAAAATTGGGTGCTGAGTATAAGTCAGTGTTTTTTTGTCATGCTCCTAAACTCTTTGGAAGAATTATAAAGCAATTTCTAGGTATAAGTCCCCTAGATGCATGTCTGTATATTTTGGTGTAAATAGAGCTGTGTATTTCCCATGACTCTGAAATTCAACACACCCTAAAAATTTGTTTTCTATGATCATAAGCTTTTACTTTTTTATTGCATTTCTATATTCTATAGTTTCAAGAGATATAACCTCAAACACATGAAGACACTGTAAACTGATGAACTGTCTTCTGCCCGAGGCAAGTAGAAAACCAGAACAAAGTCTCTGAAATGTATGAGTTGCCCCATTCATCTCTCTCTCAACCTCCAAGACTCGTTATTTCCAAGGAAGCAGAATTTGCCACTTTTTCCTAAGTATAATACTGTTTCCAAAGATGATCTTTAATTACACTTCTATGAAATTAGGCATATATACATACATACATATAATGTCTATATATATATAAAAAAATATTTATGTAGATTTATTGCTTCCTGTGTTTCTCATATCAGGTCACAGATTCTTTTGCTTTCTTAGTTTTTGTGTGGAGGAAAAAATGTATTTAAAGTGTTACTGAAAGTTAATTGGAGCTTGACTTTCAAGGACAACTAAGGATAAATAGTGAAAAACTCCTAAACTATTAAAAACAAACAAACAAACAAAAAATAAAACTGAAGCTTTTTTTTCTGTGAAGATGAGAAAACAGGGGGAAAGTAAGCACGGTCCTATATTTTATCTTAATTTGCATAAAATAATGATATTGAATATGAAAGATTTTTTTTTTTTTTAAATGAGTTTGTGGGGTGTTGGAGCCTAAATTAAGTGAGATGAGTCCAACATTTCCAGTTCTGCATGCTACACATACTTACACTTAATTCCTATACATCTTTAAAATTCCCACTGTCAATTCATGCTAATTTTTGTTATAAGCTAAGATTTATAGCTGTGTACTGTTTGCATTTCTGTTAGGAATTTGGACTAAATTAAATGTACTAATTTGAATTTACAAAGAAGTTTACAAAATCCATATAAGCTCTTGCTGCAAAATCTGTACCCTTTTGTTGCTAGAGAGCCCAATGTTGAAGGTGGCTTACTGTGAGTGCAGAGGTGGGCTAGGTGGCCTTCAGATGTGCATCCCAACCTAAAATATTCCATGACTTCTTTATTCTGATCATAAGAAATTTGTACACTGCAGAAAGTTTTGTACGTAGTGTAACATATTATTTTTTCCCCACATTGACCAAAGCTGTCAAATATGTTCCATATTATCAATGATATTCTTTTTGTGAATCTTTTAATGTCCGCTTTTACTGCTACCATGCATTTTTCAAGTATTTATCAAATTGTTGAGCTAAATGACATCCAGTTATTCACTGTGTGTTGGTCAATTTTATAGCCTCTAGATGGGTGCCTGAAAACAAAATAGTAACAAAGGAATACTTGAGTGAATAATGAGGAGCCTTGCAAATACCTCTAGCTTGCTTTTTATATGAAAATAAGAGTATTTTCTAGTAAAGGACAGCAATTAATTCACATTTTTGCTGATAAAGTCCTGTTTACACTGATGTTCATGGTTGGATGCTTCTTTCAGCATTGCCCCTCCCCCTCCGCCCCAACAAACCTGTATGAAAATCTTCCAAGAGATAAGATGAAAATTTGTAGGCGTGAAGAATTATGACAAAATGAAACATTTTGAAAAAAAGATTGATGGAGAAAAGGATGGTACTAGGAGAGAAGAGATGAGACTTCAAGAATTATAACTAGGTAAAAGTAACAGAAAGACATGTGGAATGTTTAACTATAATTGAATTAGTTACATTTTATGGAAAATATCACTGGTTTACAACATAACTAGAATACAACAACTGGAATTTAGCTTCAGCTTGACGGCATGTAAATTTAGGGGTCTAGATGCAAGTGTTGACATGTCAACTTGCCTAAATTTCTCTTGTCATTATACTCAGCGGAGACTCGATTCAGATTAAATGAGTGTGTCACACATGACCCTCTAGTTGTGCACGTTGGATGTGCTTGTTGTTGTACCTGATCTAGAGATTCCTGTCTGGTCTCCATCTACCACACAAACAGGTCTTCTATAGGTCCTCTGTCATATCTGCAAACCCCTGAAGATGACTCAGACTTCATAAATTACCTCAAATGGCACTTCTTGCCTACGTGGGGGCTCTTGAACTCAGCGCTGGTTAGCTGACTCCATGTATATATCTACAGTGAGCTGAGTAGATGCACAGATTTCCTTTACAATGTTGACTACATAGCTAACTGTCCTGGGAGTTTTGACACCTAGTCCACCTGTATGAAGAAAAATTTGTCTCTTAATCTGGAGTGAAATCCAACCAGATAGCTTGAAGTGTATTTCACACACAAGACAGAAGACAGAAACCAAAGGCTTTTGAACTGTAGCATGGGAAACAAAAAACAAACAAACAAACAAACAAACAAATAAAAGCATGCCACTAAATGACAAACTCACTCCAGTTAGCTCTTAATTACATTATTTTTTAAGCACAATGAAGAATATGTGAAAGCAAAGGTTTTGACACACATCTCATTGATTTCCTATGATGTGAACACAGTGAAAAGAAAGGAGTGATGAAACAGATTCTTTTTGAACAAGTTTTTCATCATAAAATTATGTGATAGTTTAATCAGACTCTTAAAGGGAAAAAGTGTAACTGCTTTTCATGTTGGTAACCTGTGGAGTACATTAACAGGAAGAATAGTGATTTTAGTGCAGTGGGTGTTCCTTGTGTAGGACTCCAGCTGCTGTGAAAGCTTAAGCCAGAAAAGCTATCCTGAAAACTGGATTGCTTGATGACAGACTGTCAGAATGTATTAAGGTTCTTAAGATAACAAGAAATGCTATGTGATAGGTAAAATTGCCTTGTGTTTCTAACTTACTGTGTCATTTTGAATGTTGTGATAGGAGATGCCTAATATCACTGTGATCTGCTTGATTCTGAAAACTGGCTTATTAATTGCAGTACTGACATTCTGTATCATTGGCAAGCTAGTTTTCTTCTCTTAGTTTTCCAGTTCTGCCTTAGCAAAAAGATATTATTCTCATTCTTCTTGGATTAGCCTAACATTAGTCAAAAGTAATATAAACTGTGTTATTTTCAGAGCCAATTAAGAGATTAGCACCATAAGTACCCAGTAACTACCTACATCTTTTGTTTTCATTTCTTCTCAAGTATTTGCCCCCACATCTTCTCAGCTTTCCTGAATTTACTTGCATGAAAACATATTGCTAAGAAATACATAATAATATTCTTGCCCATCACATGAAATACATGATATCAGGAAAATCTCTTTTCTTATGAAAAAAGTTCACTTGTTTAAAAAGTGTACTTTGAAATTTCAGTTTGAAGAGGCAACCCCAAGGGCAA
The DNA here is from genome assembly GCA_013400195.1 of Aramus guarauna. Lineage (NCBI taxonomy): Eukaryota > Metazoa > Chordata > Aves > Gruiformes > Aramidae > Aramus > Aramus guarauna. Next base: position 201,532 of record VXBL01008793.1, read on the forward strand.
GCTTAATTAAAGCCAACAGAGAGGAAAAAATAAGCAGTGAAAAGTGCTTAGCTGATACTCATAGAACTTCAAGTTAAAATCAGAAATAATAAGGGTAGGTGACTTTAAGGATAATTTCATGAGGGTTTTATTACTCCATCCACCACATACCCCATCTTTCTGTACACTTCTTTCAGAAGTCTGGTTTAGATAGATAGTTTTCTTTGTTTCTGAGTAAAATTTTCTTGCTGTCTTTCAGGTATATCCTCTTCCTTCATTTTTTGTTTAGCTCCCTCAGTACTGCCAGCCTTTTTCTACAATAGTAACATATCTCAGTCAGAAGTGTTGTTCTTCAGAGTATGAGTTGAATCTAGAATACAGTTATTTAACTGTATTAGTAAGTGACAGAGAGCTATGGAGAAAATTGTTTAATTAAACATTATTAAACTGTCAGCTGACTTCCTGGCTCTATTTTGGAAGGCTCTATTTTCTTCTAAGAATGCTGCTGCTTCTCAGCAGCATGATGCAACACATCCTGTACCCCTTGATCACAAGGCAAAGTTTGCTTCACGGCCTGTTTTTACTTTGCAATCTAGATATTGTTAGACTTGCCCAACAGTCAGGGAATAGAGACAGGAGTATATAGGAATGGGCATACTTCTAGTGAGTTAAGCAATTTTGGGGGGTGAGGAATTTTTTTTTCCATCTTGGGGAAGCCTAAATGATGGAGACTAAATTCTTACACAACACATTAAAGAGCTTAAAATAAGGTAGAATGAGTTTGGACTATCTTGACTCCATCTGATTACTAATCAGCCCCTTGAGTTTAATCAAGCTCTTGTTAGAAATGATAACTCTCCACCTTGACACTGTCAACCATTTTCTGATCTCAAACTCTGAGATTTTGGGTTTATTTTTGTTGTGTTGTTTTGTTTTGTTTTCTTCTGTTTTGTTTGGTTGTTGTTGCTTTGGTTTAGGGGTTACTTTTGTTGTTTTGGTTTGGTTTAGCTTGGTTTTTAATATACCCAGAACACTGTGATGGTCAGGTGTTTGGGCTGAGATTTACACTAGGACACTAACAGCTGAATCTCACGTAGTGTATTTCTGCCCATCTATAAAATATTTATTAGAACTGGCATGGTCATAATAATGATTTTGTTTTACTAAGAGAAAATGACAATGTGGTCACTGTAGATAACTAAGCAGTTTTACTAATCTTTAGTTACTTACATTAATTTACCTGAAGGATTGCTCTTCCATCATGTCTTCTCTCCCTTGGTCCCTGTGTTCCTGCCTTCCAACCCTCCTGCCTTCCTACACTCCTGCCCTCCTTCCTATTATAGCAAGCTATTATGCAGGTTTTAAAATTCTTAATGGTAATTATGATGGCATGCAGTCTAGTTCAGCAGCAAGAAGATATTTTGAATATAATGCACTTTTGGTATGGGGTTAAAGCAACTTACGCAAGTAACTGCATTGCTCTCAGTAGACATCTCATTTCGGAGAAAAGTAAACAAAATATAAGTTCAGTGCACTCTGAAAGAAAAATACATCTTTGCCTACTACTTATAAGATTACACTGGTCTTTGTATTTTTTTTCTGTTTTTTTTTGTTTGTTTGTTTGTTTTGGGTTTTTTTTGGGGGGGTGTCTTTTTTTCTGTTTTTTTTTTTTTTTTTTTTTTTTTTGGGGTTTTGGGTTTTTTTTTTTTTTTTTTTTTTTTTTTTTTTTTTTTTTTTTTTTTTTTTTGGGTTTTTTTTGGGGGGGGTGTTTTTTTTTTTTTTTTTTTTTTTTTTTTTTGTTTGGTTGGGGTTTTGGGTTTTGTTTTGTTTTGTTTTGTTTTTTTGTTTGTTTGTTTTTTTCCTTTTTGTAATGTCCCTTCCTTTCCAGTAGTGATAAATAGGAAAGCAGTCTGGACTTCACTTGCTCAATTTAATAGACAAAACAAAAAGGAAAATTCCCAGGTAACATTTATTATATTTCCCTTTTTATTTGTATTTTTGTTCCAGATGTTTTTTAAATTATTTTTGAAACTTTGCATGTGATGAGCTCTGATATGGTGGTACATTATCTCAATCAAGCAGCAAGTATCAATCATAAAAAGCTCTATGCTTTACTTTAGCCCCAATTTTAAGAAATATATCCATATTAAAAACAAAAACAAACACCTCCCCCAAACCCCCCCAAAAAACCCTGTCACTTCTGTGTCAATATAATACTTCTATGTATTAATGTATCCACCTAACATAGGGATCCCAATACACCCTTTTCTTTATGAAATGGAAATGCTTTAGGCAAATAAAGAAACTCTTTATTAATAAAAATATCAGAATCAATCTACCACTGATTTGGAATTTGGCTTTTAGCACATAAAGTTTGTCCGTATGACTGAATTTTAGTCCAAAAGAAGAATCTATGATTCTTCCTGGTTCCAACCGTTTTCTGAACTGAAGCTATTATCATTGTTCACAGTTTCAGTTAAAGGTTTGCTCCAGTAGCTTTTCGGGGGGGTGGGGGGGGCTGAAAAAGGAGGGCATCACCAGCCAGTGATGGGCTCCTACAGGCATAAGAATTGATGGTGCAGAAAAGGTTGTGTCCGGCAGCAGTGGAAACAGCTGCTGCCTGCTTAGGTTAAGGGACTTCTTTGCAAACATGACAGGGACAGCCTCCATTTACTGCAATTAAATGTTCCAGTCTGGCCCTAATAAAACTCATGATTCAGACCAATAAGCATATTTAAAATTCAAATACATACAATTACAATTAGACTGTTAATAATTTTGGAACCTTTTTCACAATTTCATACTGCAGCTCAGATGGTAACAGCCCATAAGAGTAATTATAGAGGCTTCTGTCTCAGAGATTTGAGTAAAACTACTGCAGGGAAAGCCAATGGGCTTTTGCATTCTTTGCGTGTGTCTGTAGAGATTTTGTGATGCATACCTAAGACTTCCACACACAGGCACACATGCCAAGCACGGTGTTGCTTGATTCTGTGAAATTTTATCCAGTAGTTTTTATACGTGCAAGAATATTATTGAATGGTGTAGCTTTATGGAATCAGACACATATGCTTCAGCTTCTTAGGCAAAGGAGAAAAGAAAGCAGCTATCAGGTTTATCTAAGAAAAACAATAAAACATGGTCTGAGCTGTCCTCAATTAGTCTTGTTCATTACTGTGAGTCAGAAACCAGCATTTAAACGCACAGACTTCAAGAGAGCATCGGACCTCTTCCACAAGAGTCACTGTAGGAAAACTAGAAGCAAGTATCTGGGATACCCAATTATCCAGGGAATTTGAAAGGTAAATGAGATGCTTTTTAGTTCCTCTAAGTCAGCTAAAATACACATAATTTCTGTACCTACATATGGTGAAGCACAGTGGAACTAAAAAGGGCAAGTATGGGTGAGGAGTCATAACTGAGGCCTCTATGTAAGGGACTTGGCACTAATTTCCTGAGGAATCTTGGAAAGTCACATTGAAAGAGAGAAGTGTCTATTAGAACTTTTTGTTCTTGTTGTTGTTTTGTTATTGTAAGCCAAAAAAACAGGCTGTTTGCCTAAACTATATCAATAAAGCATGATGTGCATACAGCAGCATTTGCAAACATTGTAATTAATTATTCTTTTTTGTTGTTTTTTCTTTTTTTTGTGGGAAAACTGGGAGCTATATCTCTGAGTGTTTCTGTGTCTGCTGCATATTCTTCTCATGCTTAAAAAAGGAAAGGACAGAAATAAATAGCATTCAGTAATATAGAGATTCGAAACTTTTCTCTATAATGCTAAACCCTCCAAGCACGTTCTCATGTCAGTGCCTTACATCATCAAATTTCACAAATGTCTGCATTGCATAGGCTTAAATAACAGAGTGAGTAATGATTTGCCAGATAATAAACTTCTTGCTCTAATGAACATGTTAAATAGGCCCACAATTAATTGACTAAAACAGCTTTTGATCCCACAGTTCAGCCGTTTTCCCTGTACACTGAATGTGAGTAACTAAAGTGGCATGCCAAAACTGTCTTATTTCCTTGAGTTCCATACTCCTTCTAGTGTGCTAATTTTTATGTTTCTCATTTTTATGATCATTGCTGATACTGTTATAATGGTGTTTAATATATTGCTAATATTCTTATCCTGGCAACAACAAAAGAAAGGAAAACAAGGTGTTCTGTTATTTTTTCTTTCTTCTTCCACCTTTTTCTTCTACTTTGGATTATGCAGAAAGCTGTCATCACATTAACATAAATCATCACCTACTATATAATCATATGCAATAAAAAAGATCATTTGCACCAAATGAAATAAATAAAAGAAACCCCAGCCCAGCCAAATCTGAACAGATATGAAACCTCTAATGGCTCACAGAACCATATTAGGAGTACCGAGAATGCTTCATGCCATGGCTCAGCAGGACCTCCAAAATTCAAAATGCAGCCACAGTGATACATGACCATCAGAAGACCAAGACTCCTGAATAGTGACTTCTCTTTAGTTCCTTAAATTAAAAGCATGGCAAGACTGTTCTCATGTATGAGAAACTATTTTTCATCTTCTGCTCACAAACTGTATGGTGTTACGTAAATCTCTTCAGTCCATTGTTTGTTTCTGCCATTTATTTGTTTTGGATTATGAGCTAATTTAAGCAAGGCTTTGCTTTTACAAACACTACAATTACTAGGAAAATGGATTCCTAAAATGTTGATACCTCTAGATATGACAGAAATGTTATTACTACTATTACCCAAAAGGACACAAAAAGAATACCATGCAGATTGTAAACAGTTGTACCAAGTTGCCTATAAATAAGCATAAAATATGGTGTAATAATGTTGACACGCCTGAGCACTGACAGTTTAGAAAGAAATATCAGCTGCAGATAAGTAAGAAGTAGTATCATCATAAGATAGAGAATGCTGTGGAGAATAAAAACCTTATGAATTTTCAGTGATTGCTCTTCATGAAGTGTATACTAGAAAATCATATATAGTAGCTGTTAAAAACAAACAAACAAAACCTACAAAAACTAAATACAAGGCAAGAGCTTCCTTGTGAACTTTCCCATTTGATGGAAGTGTTTGACTGAAAATGCAAGAATGACCTGATGTAAGAATAGTTACAGCAGGAATGCAGAAAACCTGAAGCATTGCAAATATAAACACCATTTCCAGCTTCAAGTACGGCACAAGATTTTGATCTCATTACAGGGATCCAAGAGCATTCAATATAGTAGAAATTAATTTCATTGTTAGATTGTGGGTCCTTCCAAAAAGTGTTCTGGGTAGGTACCTCTAAAACAAAAGGAAATAACAAACACCATGCTTTCACATCTAGATTAGTAATTATGCAGTGTATATACTTTCTTCCTCAAAATGCTGAATGGAAAAAGAAAGCTTTATAACAATAGTAATTATAGTTATTCCAAATATGTATATCAACAAAACTTTTTTTCACCTCCAGAAAATACATACCTTTCAAGTACTTAATCCAGTAAATAGTCAAATTTTGAAACTTTTGTTGGTAGTGGTAGGGTTTTTTTATTGATAGCACTGCATTTTCTTAGTAACTTAAAAACAATTGCTGAATGATGTTATGACTGAACAAGTGCAGCACAGTATTATAGGATCTGTCATTGAAAATATTCTCACAGAAAACATCTCTCAGTGACTGTGCTGCTGGGTAATTAATGAATATATGCTAGAAAAGAGTACTGAAGAGTCAGCTTGACTTTTCTCTCAAGTATTTTTTTTTTAATCTTTTATTTATTTATTTATAAGATAATTTTTTTCTGGAAAGCTTGGATAGTATATTTTTTTACCATTTCAAAATATTATAAAGAAATTAATAATAATAAAACCCTAAAAAAAAATTGTTAAAAAAAAGTATTGATTAAAAAAAGTATTGATATAGGCTCTGTTCAAAAAAATAAACATTAAATATTTTGTGGATTCCTTCTGAGTCTTATAGACTCATTAAGAACAGTTCATTTTCATCCACTCACCATCTTTCTCAGGATGGTAACAAATGTTTTTGTTAGTTTACATTAGTACTTGTCCTAAACTCCCTAAAAAATTATTCCCTGGAACCAGTCATCTCAGCAGGTCAAAGTTAACTTTTAATTCACCTGGTTGAATGCCCGTTCACTTCAGATCTGACAGGGCAATATCAACTACATGACAGCTTTTGTACAGGATGGTACTGTTTAGCCAGAACAAAAACAGCTCAGAGAAACAATCTTTCAAAGCAAGTATACTCTTAGAATAGATACTAGTTTTCTGGGAAGAAATTTCCGCAGGCTTTTCTCCTATTTCAGAGATTTGCATTACATTTCTCCTAATTTAATCCTTGTAAAGCACTGGAAAGAAATATGGATTAGGAGTACAACCAATGCAGAAGGACACATACAATTTTTAAAACATTACAGCCATGGCTGGGGATATTTCTAAATCACAACCTTCATTTCTCCCAGTTTCAGGACCCCAGTCCACACCATTTTCATACTTTTCCTTGCAGTCTCTTACATTTACCTAGAAGTACTGCAGCATGGAAACACTGAATAGTGGGCATCAAAATATGTTTTGATCACATTAATTTCTTGAGCTTCCAGTCTTGTACAAATGGTGAGCTCTACAGGAACTGTTTTAATCATTCCTGCTTTCCATGTCATGTTCTGTGAATGGTTCGTCTTTCAAAGCACAGCATCTTTTGTAGATTCACCTGTTCTTTCCTCTGGATTTCAATCAAATTTTTTTAATCTTTACCTGTGCTCCTGACTAGCTAACAGCAGCAAGTTATTGTCCATCCAAATTTCAATTCATATTGGCCTAAGTGTCCAGAATCTTCTAGGAGCTCTGCAAAGGTCAAAAGTAAAGTTGAAAAATAATTGATTAGGGTAGGTAGAGGTAGTTGTTCTGGAAGTTCTTTGCTGCTGCCTAAATTCACATTTGCTTTACTTTTTTATTTTCCTCATGGTTACATATAAATGTTAATATAGTGGAACATGAAGCTGCCCCTGAAATGGAAATTAAGAGTTTCACTTACTCCATTGGAAGCACAGGCCAAACCATTTCAGTGCCTGTGTGATTAGATGTGGTGAGATGGGAGGAATAACAAATTGATAAGCACCGCACCTATCATCACTAATAGAAGCCCATCATTAATAGTCATGAGAGGGTACAGTAGAACCACTGGAAATACAGACAGTGTAGTTTTGGGGGCAAATTTATAAAGGAAATATGAATTAATATTTAGTTACAAATGTTATTTTAGGTCATGCACTTTAGAGTGGTAACTTTACCTGCTGTTAAAAAATCTTCTATATAATTAATCTGTATTTTTAGAAATGTGAAACTGTTCAAGGGAAGATAGTCCAGAAATGGGGGAGGAAAACAGAGGAATTGACTCCAGAAGAGATCCTTAACAGCCTAAAGAGATGGATGCACTGATAATTGTTAGGTGACTCTTGGGGTGAAATGGTGCTTGATACAATGGGTGATCTGAGTAAGTCTTAAGTTAATTGTTCACCTAGCAATGCATAGCCAAAATTAATTTCATACTATAAATTTTCTGGGACAAACTTCTGCATTTATACATCTTCTGGCAAAATACAGTCACATTTTCAAAACGTCATGCTTCTCTTAGTCACTACTATGAAAAGACTATGTAGTGCTCTTTGAAAAAGAAATGAATAATCCTGGTCCAACCCAAGTCTAACAGTCCGTTATGAGCTGGTTCAGATCTGTATGACCCAGTGGGAGCTGCATGAAGACTGTTCAAAGTAAGGTAATTCAGAATCAGAATGAGAGCTTTTCATCTTGGCCAAAACTCCATGCAGAAATATTAGACAATATTGGTGCTTGAATTAGTGTGCGTTCATAGCCCAGGTTTGAAATTAGCAGTCTTCTATCCAGCAACAATATTGAGCCTCCTTACATGTTGTTCTGTGTGGTTCATCTCATTATAAGACAACTGAGGTTATAAAGATCTCTACGTTGTCATAAGATCCTTAGTATGAAATATCCCTTTCACTTCAAAATTGTATGCACTACATAGCAAGCTCAGTGAAGCTTGGACAGTGATGTCAGGTATTGTCTTCATTGCCTGCAGTAATATAGCCTTTGACTGGTGACCTACTGCCATATATCAGATTAGCTGTGATAGTAACAGTGAAGGAGGAAGAAACAGCATTTTTATTTTGCCCACAGCAGAATCAGTCTGCTGCAGTCAAGAGTCTTCAGTAAGAAGAAGAGATGTCTACATGGATATATACAAAACAATTCATATAGCATTTTCAAGTTTACATAACTTACATATTTCCTTTAGTATAAACTGTAGACATAAAAAACTTTTGTTCAATAATGATTAGTGTATCTGAATAGTTGTACAAATTTGAATTCTGTATCATCCCATGTTATTGTTCTCCACGAAACATGTATGACCTCTGTCTTCTCAGTTGATCAAAAAAAATCACCAAACTGTAAACTGATACAGCCCTCCATCATTCAAAAATCCTTTCCGGATTGTCCGCTTGGCAAACTACCATATTGAAATCTATGAAAAAAATATTTCCCTTGGAGTTTCTCGTGTAATCTCCAGCAGCAAGGTTTCTATTGTCATCAAAAATAGAAATCAATGTGTTGGTTCTTAGTGCAAATGTTGTTCCTGCAGTTTCATCTTACTACTGTGGTGTTACTTTCATAAATATGTAGTGCATATATTTATGATGCTCTAAACTGTAGGGAATGAACTGTCAATTCTCAAAAGACCAAATGTGAACATTCTAGCTGAACTTACTTGCATATTCAGGCCACAAATATTTATCTGTTGATTCTTCTGGCAGAAACTTGCATTGGTTCTCACTTTTCTGATACCTCAAGTTTTCATGAAATTTTTAAGATGAAAATTCTCCAGCCATTTCACTCAAACTTTAGGTATAACTATAATCTAAAATATCCATAAAGATGAGAATCAATGTGTTTTCCTTAGATATATTGGGAATTTTCTAATTTGGAAGTGTAAAATGGAGAAATTCATTATCACTTGCATAAATCCATGATTTCAACCCTTTTTAATTTTCCATGCATACTTTGAAATATTTCTCTTAGTCATTATCTTTAGTATTATGCTTCAAGTCTTGCAAAGTTGCTTGCAAATTTGTGTCCTCTGCCCCTTTTTGCATTATCTGGTACCAATGAGAACACCTGGCTCCATCATCTTTGTAAGCTGCCATTAAAATAGTTCTGAGAAACATTTAGATTATCTCTTACTCTTTTCATCACTATACTAAACAAGTTTACCTCCTTTAATCTCTCTTCTCAGGGCATGTAGTGTGCCTTCACCATTATGATAGCAGTCCTTGGATCTTCTCCACATCCATCTTCAACTGGACTAACCCAAAAGCATGCAGTACTCTATATGTGGTCTCCATAGCACCATGTAGAGGAGAAGTATAATTTCCCCTCTTCTCTCATACATTCCTGTTAAAGTAGGCAAGTATGCAACTTCTCATTGTCTGTTTATCCAGCCCATACAGCATCAGCTTTTCATGAAGATCTTATGTGAGACAGTGTCAAAGGCTTCTGTTAAAAGTTTTTTTATTGTGTTTAAGTAAAATTTCTTCCAGAAACTGCATTATTTTGTTTTGTCTCTGATATATCAAGTGGCCTGTAGGCAATCCACTGATTAGATATTCATCAGGAGTACAGATCACAAAGCCTGATTATTCTAACTCTATGTTGTATATCAGCTTTAGAAATGATTTATAATTATGATTCCTACCTAGGAGAAAGCATCATGTCCCTTGATTGACAAGCTCTGTTCTTAGATTTGTTTGTGTTTCAGACATATTACAGATATGATAATTCCAGAAAATATCTGCTGTGAATGCATTTTTATTATCTATAAAGAGAGTTCCGATAATAATAAGCAGGTTGAATTCTTAAAATAGTCTAACAATTACAAAGATGGTGAGGCTTCCTTTTTTTTATACTTATCATTTCTCTTTCCACTCTATCCCATTTATCATATAAAAGCCTCAGTGATATTATGTCTCTTCTGATGATGTTTGTGAGAGATAGTCCATTAAATGAGGGAGGTGAGCCAATGGAACAAGTTGCCTAGTGAAGTTGTGGGTGCCCCATCCCTGGAGGTGTTCAAGGCCAGGTTGGATGGGGCTTTGAGCAACCTGGTCTAGTGGAGGGTGTCCCTGCCCATGGTAGGGGGGGTGAAACTAGATGATCTTTGAGGTCCCTTCCAACTCAAACCATTCTATGATTCAATGATTCTATGAACTCTAAACACTGGTGATTTAATATGGTGTTTCAGCCATTTAATGAATTCTTAACAACTGCTCTTCAAGTACATATGGACAGCTTTGGAAATCTTCAGCTGGATGCATACAACACATCAAAAGCTCTCCCTTGTAGAGGGGACAGAACTTGTTAACCAGCAACACCTATCATGTACCATTAGGTCTCCATACAATATTTATCTTCTAAACACAAGCCACTTCCCTAATCCTTGTATTCTGATTGTAAAGGGATTAATCTTTCTGTTCCTTCCATTGAACAGGTTATAGTCCTTAGGCTTTGCACAAAGCTTTGATCCTCGGGAATAGAAGGTGCTTTAAGATGAAGTGATTGTTTGTTTGTTTGTTTGTTTGTTTGTTTGTTTTCCATGGAACTTAGTATTACTGATAATAAGACCTACATAAAAACTGGTACAGGAGAACATATCAGCATGTTCATTTCCCCATTCCCCATTCTGAAGTACATAGTCAGTGGAACTAGTTGTTTTGGATCTGAACTTACATATGCAATCCAATGAAAACTACATGGTCAATTATGGGCAGTGTTCATAGGTTGATACACAGTTCTGTCCATGATAAAACTATGCCATTAGTTCCTCTCAAGAAGGCATTCAAACTCATCAAAAAGTGGCCATCTGTGCTGATAGCCCATTTTTTGCTTTCATTTTCAAGGCCACTTATAGCATCTTTTGATGGTATATTGGAAATCCTTCAGCAGATGGTCCCCAATTCTCATATGTGGGTTCCTGGCAATCTCAACAAATTTTTATCACACGTGATATACAGTATATAAATGCTTATTAAAAGACAATCTGTATCTGTGTATACATGTATATATGTGTGTGTTATTATTAATATTTCTTTAATAATTTGTCATTAAAATGTATATAATCATGGTAATATTATTAGTATGGGTTATCTTTGGTTCTTTTCAAGTTATGCAAATCTGTGGGGAAATAAAAGCAGTACCTGTTCAAGAACCCTCTATGTTTAGGACTAGTGGTCACATGGAATTAAAAAAAACACAAAACAAAACAAAACAAAAACAGTTAAATGTTGAATATCAAAATTGCAAAAACATGGACCAGTGAGTATCAGATATCAAATTTTACAGATAAAGGACCTACAATGTCAAAAAGAATTTTTCCACTTCAGTATTACATTTAGGCATGTGGAGGATTCAATGCGAATCCGTTACTGAATGACAAACAGAAGATGAATCCATCGAATCCCCAAGCCACTGTAGTCATATGCCAAGTGTCATTTTTTGAGGATAAGGACAGAAGTCTCAAAGCAAGATGCTGACAAAGAGAAATGTTGTACAAAGGATCTAACATGTTAATATTCCCTTAAGTGGGAATATTACACAGGCCAAAAGAAAAATCATGACATATCCTACTCCTGGGGCAGCCCTCTCAACCCTTGCTGAGTCTCTTAGAAATCCTGATCAGAATAAAATAGAAGCAAACTTGTTACCTCATCAAAACTAAATCTGCCATATGAGCTAATCATCCTTTTATTTTCTCATCTCTGATGCCAAGTAGAAATTCAGGATTGTTAGTCAGTATATGTGATACATGAGATATAATTCAAGTGTAAGTTGAGCAACAATATAACATGCATGACAATGCCTAAAAGGGCTTTAATAACTGAATTAAATAAAATAAGGGAAGGTATAAGTAAAATAACTATGGCACCACATGTTTAATTCATTGAAGTAAAAATGTGCAAATGAAGCTTCTTGTTGCACATTATAAGTAAGTTCTACAGAATATTATGTGATCAGTTTTACATATGTGCATAACAGAAGAGGATATCTACTAGGCAATGATAGAAAGAGGGATCAGAAGTGGTTGCACCAGATCACATCTGCAGGAATCAGCAAATATTAGTCAGTACCTAATAGTCCTTCAGATTTGGAAAGGCACACAAGTAGACCACAATAAGCTAGTCTCCATAAACCTCATAGATACAGGTAATTTTATTGTCCACCGGTAGGTTTGATGCAAATGATTAAAACCTGACAGAGGGAACAACACAATTCCAGTCTCTGAAATTCTTTCTTTGCTGGATGCTTTGTTAATTGTTTTATGCATTTGTTTTGGCAGATAGCCTCAGTGATCCCTTGACTTTCAGGCACTCCATACATCATGCAGACTTCAAGTGTAGATGCTGAAGTCCCTAGATGGAAGTCTATATAGAAACCTTCTTTGATGTTATAGTTCTTGGAGGATCAGCTCCCAGTAACCTAGCAGGTAACATTTCCTGACAAAATGAAACAAAACAAAACAAAACAAAACAAAACAAAACAAAACAAAACAAAACTAAACTAAATTAAATTAAATTAAATTAAATTAAATTAAACAAAACAAAAGAAAACCCAAACCAAACTAAACCAAAACAAAATTAAACAAAACATCAGTGTTTTATCAAAACCACTATATATTTCTTCCCATTAGATGGAACTGAATTTACAGAATCAACAGTATAGAGGGTATATAATAATAAAAAAATCAGCAGCCAACAGCCAGCAATTTATTAATTTCCCATTCTGAGCATGTCATTTTGTTCTCCATTCTGGACATTTACTTTGAAAGATCATCGGTATGTCTTATGAATAAACCCCTTGCCTCTCTTTGGACTGAACTATTAAAGGGAAGAACCAAAATATTCTCTTAGTAAGAGTTATAGGGATATCAGCAAGTAGTGAAGCATAACAGGAGCAGATGTCCTGGGCAAAACAAACGATACTGAGGACCTAATATCTGCACTATATACAGTTTGGATGCTTTACTTCAAATTAGCTTTGTCTGGTCTCCTGGACTGAATATCATCCTGGAGTGGGAGCACATTGATCTCCTGGAACATAGTTTTGAGCTTATTTTTATCTGAATGCATTAAATGTGCATTCTCCAGAAAGAGAACCTAAGTACAGGAAGTGGATATGATCAGGAGATTTACTGCAGAAGTGTTCCTCTGATCTAAAATAAAATACTGATGTAGATGTACGGACAAGCAATTTCTTCTTATAGTGACAGATTCAAGTAGCTGTCAAAATATGAGTTATATTCACAATACTTATTTTTTTTTCCTCACTATATAAAGTGATGAAGCCTATTCAATGGTTTTCTTTTAATTTTAACAAATAAGATACATTTATGAGCTGTCACTAAAGCCATCATTTTTTTTGCTGCGTGTTATGAACATTTTGTTGGGTTTAGATATAATTATTTCTCATTTGAAAGAATCCAAACATGAGAAATACAGAAAAATACACATAATTTAACATAAAAAATATACCATGATGTGCTGGGTTAGACTTGGCAAATAGCTAAATGCTCACCCAGCTGCTCATTTGCCCCTCCCCCCTCCCCAAGGGAATAGGGAGAAAAAATAAGCACAGGAGCAATGAAGTTCATGGGTAAAGATCAAGACAGGGAGATAACTTATCAATTACCATTGTGGGCAAAAGAAATTTGCCTTGAGGCCACCCCCACAACCCCCACTACCAACACCTACTCTTGTGAACCCAATACACATGAATATTCTTTTTTTCGTATATCACTAAAACATAGAGGTCAGAGAACTAGCATCACTTTTCCCCTATCCTTTTTAAGTCCTCTTAAAAGAAGCATATAAAAATACAGGAGAAGAAATTATTATTAAATACTCCATGCTAGTCTAGATTGAGCTGGAATTATACACGTAGTATTGAGCAGCAGATTTAAAAAAAAAAAAAAAAAGATAATTGGAGAGAGTTCAGAGGAGAGACAAAGAAATAATAAAAGTTTTGAAAAAGACAACATTTGAGAAAAGGCTAAATGAACTGGGCATGTGCATTCTACAGCCAAAGAAGACTGAAAAGTCATATAATTGACTTTGAATCCAAAACCCTGTATTTTAAAGAAGACAGGGACCAATTACTCACTCCTGTTAGCCAGTAAGAACAGAAAGAGGAGTAATGGGCTCCAATTGCAGAAGAGAATTTTGGATTAAATATTAGGAAAAATGGAAAAGCTATGCTAATAGAGAAAAGACTGACTTTCAGGAGGTTAAGTGGAATTAGTCTCAGTAGTGGTACTGGCGGTTAGCGTTTGACACTCATTCATAACCAATGTTTTAGGGGTCCTGAAATCAAACTTGCTGGACTACAGTAGTCTTGACCAAATGAACCTTCTAGCCCAAATTATTGTTGTATGTTGTTCCATGCCTAGTGAAAGGAAAGCATTCTGTCAGCTCCAAAAATAAGCTTTTTGTTTCTGCAAAACAGAGTGCACAATGTCTGTACACTAGCGGAACAGAGTTGGAAACAGGAGGCGGTGCAATCCTGATATGTCTGTTTACTTTCATGAATTAGTTGCCTTGTTGGACATTCTAGGCCAGTATGACGCTTAAATTCTTTCTTTATTTGTTTTTAACTCATGATGTATGTAGGGTTCTAGACACAAAGTGGTGAATAAAGCTTTCTATTTAACTACAGGATGGAAACAGTGAGAACTGACAACTTCCTTATATTGTCTCATCAATGTATTATATTCCCAACTGAGAAGTTAAGAGGAAAGTTAAGTCTCCATACTCAGCAGCTTCCTACTGGGGATACACGAGGATAACTTTTACTTGTTGTAGCACACAGTCTACCACTTTTTCTAAATCAACGTTACCAATCATTTTCTTACCATTATTGTCTTTTTTTCCCCCAAGGATAGAAAGGAGAAATGATTTTAAAATACTGTGTGATTTTGCATACAAACACTTCTGCTCTGAAATGAGATCCACATGTATATTTAACCAAAAAACCCCTAAGAATTATCCAGTAGTCATTAGGGATACATGTGCACACAGAAATATATCTGCAAAGATATTGTTAAAAGACAAGAGTCTTAAACACAATTTCTGGTTTTGAAATGACTTCTTTATGTGTAACTCAGTGAAAAGATATTAAATAGGCTAACTAGTACATATAAGCCTCAACCGAAAGCTGGCATTAAGCCCTTACATGCTCTTGTTCATTGTGACTCAGAATCCAAACCCCAATATAGACTGCAGAACTCTGATTTTATTCTCATGGGTAGTTCTACGATAGTGATGTAAATCAGTTATTTTCAATGGAGTTACTCTTTAATTATACTGGTTATTTACATTTATTACCACAATAAAGCCATCCTCTCTGAAGGTGATACTTGTATCTGACAAAGTAAACCAAAACCCCCTACCTCCACACCTCTGAATTGATTCTTACAGCATGAAGGCATTTCTGTTAAATATATATTTCAGTTATTGAGTTATATTTTATTTCTGACATCTGGTCCACACAGTCTGACATTTATTGGATGATTTTATTTTATTTCATATGTGTTAACTTTTTCAAATGTTATCTTTAGGTTTTCTTACTTTTGCTTTCCTTATCTCCCCCATCTTTTTCCTTTTACATTCAGGTATTGATGCAGTTATACCCCAGGCATTGTCCATCTTGCAGGAATTTTGTCAGCACTCCCTGAGGCACACAATTCTCCCTGTCAGCTTGCCTCACAGACCCAGCAGATCTCGACCAATACTTACCTCCCAACTGTTCATTTTCATGACAGACTTGGAGTATGCTGAAGCACATTCTGTTATTTTCTTCTTATTCATCATTCTGCTGCATGGTCCGAGAGTAAACTGTGGTTTCTTAGATTATGCTTCACACCATCAAAAACTAGAGAAAAATATAAATGTATGTCTTAGTATGGGCATCTTTGGCAAGATGCAGTCATATAAACCAGGCCCAAACGAGAGATTGAATTTCTTCTACTGCATTTTCCCCAG
The DNA here is from genome assembly GCA_013400195.1 of Aramus guarauna. NCBI lineage: Eukaryota > Metazoa > Chordata > Aves > Gruiformes > Aramidae > Aramus > Aramus guarauna. Next base: position 217,620 of record VXBL01008793.1, read on the forward strand.
GCATGAAAAATATCTTTGATTTTCACACAAAGACCCATTTTATCTTCACTTATAATACCTTTCCAACACTACTGTCTCTCTTCCATTAGTTTCTATGCCTACCTTGCTGCTTGTAAGGCCATGTGACAGTAAAATTGCCAGAAATGTTATCTCTCACTCTGTGTAGGCAATATTGGTGTTTCCTACCAATGATATGAAGATAGTTATTTGGTTCCATTTCTAAATATAATCTACTATTACTATATAAAAGAAAAGGCTACATGGAATACGTATTACTCATCTCATATTATGAATGTTTTCCTTGCTTCACCAGTTTCCATAATAGCAAGTATAAGAATAAAAAAGATAAAATTTTACAGTATTGTGTCATGTACTTGGCATAGTAAATGTCTGTTAAACAGTATGTGTTATAACAATTATAAAGTAAACTGTCATGTTTTGTTCAGCTCTGAAGCTACAGCAAAAAAAAAGTAGCCAAAGAGTTAAACTGAAAATCAGCTTTAAGGAGAAATGAAGGGAAAGAAAGGGAAAAGAAACTTGGGTAGAACCTGGATGAATCTGTTCCTTGGAGTTCTTCATAGACTTGCTGAGAGGTTCTGTTGTTGTTTTGTTTTTCCCCCCTCTCAATACATACTTTCTTTTTAGAAACTGAGAATTAAGAATTATAATTTCTTTTGTTTTTATTTTTATTATTGTTTCAAAAGTCTGTTACTAATTTTTATACAAAGATTCATAATACTGTAATCTTTCTCATTAAAAGAGAATTTTACTCAACAGTAGTCTAACAGTCTACCAACCAGGGAAACACAGGTTTGCTGAGGTTTTTTTATTTATTATTTTTAATTACTATTGTATACGAAGAATAGTGAAAGAGGATTCAGCTATTCAGCAAAACAAGGTTGCTATCAATCATTTGCACTGAAAAGATACATTTGTTTAATGTCTTTTTTGTTCCAGTCTGAAATGAATGGGTCATTTGCGATTAGACAGTTAACACCAGCAGGATCACTGAAAAATGGAAGAGTTTAGAGTTCTGTAAGACAAGAAGACTAGAGAGAACAAATAAGTGAAATTAGTTGAACTAAGACAAAGTTTTGAGATGTGATGTTGGAGGAAGCTTTGTGTCTCCATTAATGGAGCTGTAGGGCCACACCTATAGTATAGGAAGAAACAATGCCCATAAACATCTCTGACGCTAATGCCAACCAGCATGGAATAACCTGCATCCTTGTTACTGCAGTCTCTGATCCTCCAAACATAGTGATCACATCTAAAGCACCTGTTAGAAATTATCTCTGTGCTAACACAAGAAGTATGCACAGAAATTGTTGAGAAGAAACATTTACTTGGCCCAAAGGCTTAAAAGAGATTATTCTAGAAATTAACAGTACAGAGAGCCGAGCTCAGTAGATGAGAATACTCCCTGGCAATACATGGCTTACTAGTACTTAAGTTTCCTTAAGGAATGTATGTGCTAGCTGCACACACAATTTCCTGCTTTTTACAAGTAAAGGCCCGTATTCCTGGAATTCTACATCCAATTTCTTTCAAAATTAAGAGAATATGAAATATATTTTTTCCACCAAGATAGAAAAGAGTTCCCATTGCTGTTCCATATATCTATAGTCATTCTTTATATCTACATGACCTACCTGGTACGAACTCGTTGCTTCTCTTTGTCAAAGCAGATGCAAAGCTCCATCAGCCATCAGAAGGCCATAATGCATCAGTTTGGACTACCTGATTGGTTACCTGGTCTGTCCCTTGCCCTCAGGTTGATTCTGTCTAGTGTACACAGTATCTTAGAAAAGATGGGAAAAACAGTCTGATTGATAAACCTTATCTTAACATTCAAACATATCCACTCATCCAGCCTCTCACAATCCAACACAGAGCCATGCTCTTGTTGGCAGTTCTTTGACAGCTCTGCTGCTGGGATTAGGATGCAACACTTTGCAGAAGTTGCATTGTCTGTACACCTTTATTTCTCAAAATTGACAGTGGTTGCCATCATGTTGCCATCAAGCACCAACAGTCCTCCTTGTGTGGCCTTCATTCAGTACAGCCTGACTCTCTGGAGCAGCCTTGAGAATGCAAGTTTGGTTGCTGTTTCTGTTGCTGCTGTTTCCTGTGGCTCCTTTTTTTAGGATGGGAGATGTGAGTATAAGGGAGATGGGGTTGTAAAGAAAGGTTCATTGGGAGATTCAGTAAACTTAGCCATGGAAAATTTAGAAATCAGCAATAATTGATGCTTTCAAGGCCAGAAGCGAGTTGACTGCTGGAATTTTGGTATACATTTTGTACTTAAAGACTGGTCCAGTACTTTGTCCTAAATTCTTATTCCAAAGTCTGCTGAAGTCACTGTGACGATTTCCATTGAACTTAAGAAAATTTTATTCCTAACTTTAAAAGTAGTATAGTTATTTTCTTACTTGGTCAGTATTGAGCTACAGCCTTACAGAGTGCTAGGAGGCATAGTATATCTTCCTGCAACGTCCTAAACCTAAAGCTGATTGAATTATAGCAGATAAAACAGATGATACATAAGACTGAAATGTTCTTCCCCTCTCCCTCATTTTTTTTTTTTTTTTTTCCAGAGACTTCATGAAAAATGTTAATTGTGGCCAGAGGCTCAATGTAACTAAAATTAACAACATGTAGACACAGATATAGGCAAGAATGGAGAGAGAGAACAGTAGTTTAAAGAGTATTTAGCTAAAGCTAGAAAAGTTTAAGACTGCAGGGCTTGAGGAAATTTATACTAGAGTAATTGCAGGACTTCTCATCTTTACCTCTCAACTGCTAGTTATAATCTTTGAGAAGTGAGGAGACTTGGTTTAAGTATTAGAGAACTAGTGAATGATATCCCTCAGTTAAATCAGCTTTCAATAAAGGGGAAAAGAGGAACTTGTGAAAATCTATATAATGAACATAAAAACAACACAAAGTTGCTGTTGGCTAATTATTAAAAAATACCCAGTGTGTAAGTGCAAAGAATGCAATCATAGAATCATGGAATCATAAAATCATTTAGGTAGGAAAAAACCTTTAAGATCATCAAGTCCAACTGTTAACCTAGCACTGCCAAGTCCATCACTAAACCATGTCCCTAAGCACCACATCTACACATCTTCTAGATACCCCCAGGCATGGTGACTCAACCGCTTCCCTGAGCAGCCTGTTCCAGTGCGTGACAACATTTTCAGTGAAGAAATTTTTCCTAATATCCAATCTATACCTCCCCTGGCACAACTTGAGACTGTTTCCTGTTACCCTATCACTTGTTACTTGGGAGAAGAGACCAACACCCACCTGGCTACAAACCTCCTTTCAGGTAATTGTAGAGAGTGATAAGGTCTCACATCAGCCTCCTTTTCTCCAGGCTAAATAACTCCAGTTCCCTCAGCCACTCCTCATAAGACTTGTGCTCTAGACCATTCACCAGCTTCATTGCCTTTTACCTCAATGTCTTTCTTTTAATGAGGGACCCAAAATTGAACCTAGTACTTGAGGTGTGGCCTCACCAGTGCTCAGTACAGGGGGACAATCACTTCCCCAGTCCTGCTGGCCACACTATTGCTGATACAACCCAAGATGTTGTTGGCATTCTTGGCCACCTGGGCACACTGTCTGCTCATATTCAGCTAGCTGTTGACCAACACCCCCAGGCCCTTTTCGACCAAGCAGCTTTCCAGCCACTTTTCCCCAAGCCTGTAGCATTGCATGGGGTTGTTGTGTCCAAGTGCAGGACCCAGCACTTGGCCTTGTTGAACCTCACACAGTCCTGTTGATCCAGCCTGTCCAGGTCCCTATGCACAGCCTTCCTACCCTCCAGCACATCAACACTCCTGCACATCTACACATTTCCTGAGGGTGTGCTTGAGTACAATAATGAAATAAGAATCAGAAATTACAGATTTTTCAACAGTAAACTGTGTAGAATTATTGGAATTGTATCTTTTTGAGTGGTGAGAAGGATGGGATAGACTTGATAGAAATCCACAGGAATTTTTATTTAGTAAAAGCTGTTGGCATAAACTCATAAGCAAACCAGAGAAATGTGTTCTAGATGTAATGATTATAAAGTGGATGCACAGCCAGTTGAAAATAAATAAATAAATACATAAATAAATATTAAAAAATCCCCTTCATGAATAGCTATCTTTTCAAACTGGAAAATATTTCAAGTGAGGTCTCTCAGGGCATCCTCCTCTCCACAATGCAGTGCTTTGTTACAGATAGCTAAGCTAATGTAATACTATTCAAAGGCATTCTCAGGAATGCATCCTCTCCAGTCTTGATTACTTGCTTTACAGATACACCTGTTCTGATTTTGAACATAATTTACTCAAAGCTAATAGCAGTATGTTTATCTAGCACTGCATTACCTGCATTACACTGCATATCAAATGAACTTGTCCTGGAAAAAAAAAAAAAAAATAGTTTTCATTGTTTACATTAATGTCTTATATGATGAAAAAGAAAAAAAAAACAAATATGTGGGCTGTCACCAACCTTGGCAGGATTATAAAATATGTGAAGAATAGGATTAGCATTTAGAATTATCATGATCAGTTGGAGAAATGGGCTGCAACTGATAAGAGTAAATTCAATATAGAAGTAGGAGAAATACCGTATTAAAAAGAAATCAAATGTGGAAATCTAAAATGGAGATATAGATGAATCAAGCTGAGGCTGAATAAAAACATGAGGTTAATCAAAAAAGTAAATCTCGTTTTGAAATATATTAAGAAAATGACTGTAAACAAGGAAGCCAAGTACTTGCTCTCCCCTTAACAATAATAAATCCTGGAAACAAAACCTGGCAATTACTTGTAATCTCCATAAATTCTCTTTCTTAAAAAGTATCCATTACCCTCAGAAACTATTTTCCCTTCTCATATGATAAAGAAAAGAAAAAGAAGGTGTATCTCAAGGATATGTGGAAGGTAAACCTTTTAATAGTCTCATTTTGTCTTGTTTTGGAGCCCTTTAAAAAAAAAAAAAACCAAACAAAAAACAAACAAACAAGAAAAAAAAAACAGAAAACAACTTGAAGCAATTAGAGAAACTACACAAAATTATAGGATACTTGGATGCTCTGGTAAAAGAAGACAAATCTTATCTGCTTATAAAATGACACCTATAAAAAATATTAAGGAAGCTGGAATTGTTTGATCTAGAAAACTGAAGTCTGATTTAGACCATAATACCAGTTTTCAAATGCATAAAAGACAGCTACTGTGAGGATAGCAACTAGTTGTTTTCCAGATCAATGAAGAGCAGGACAGAAAAATGACGTATTTGATTTTCATTCAAGCCGGTTTCCATGAAACACTGAATTATTTTATTCTAGGACCCAGGCATATAAAACTGACAGAGTAATTTATTATTCGGCACACAAAGAAAAGTGTATCAAAATCATGTCCTTTCATTTCTACTGGACTCCTTGTACAATAAAGTGGACTGTGAAATGAGCGTGTGTTTCAAAGTGTGGTCCCACTTGAGCTATTGGCTTTGCTGAGATGTGTCTCTGAAATTATCTGAAACGTGGAAGTGCTTTTTTTTTCCTTGGGTCAAATCCTCAGTAATCCTGTAAGTTTAGTATAAATGCTGAAGAACGAAAATTCAAATTAAACTAACAATCATTCTATGAAATCAGAATGCAGTTTGAAGAAGTTCAAAATATACTTCAGAAAATCAAAAGGAAGTTGATAGTTTAATGCAGTCTCATACTGGGATAAAAATAAAAGGAAAATACAAAGGGAATCTCATCACTTTGATGTGAACGAAATATAAACTTCTAAAAAAAAAATATATAGTATACACATTTTCATGTAACTAATGTAACAGTAAATGACATACCCACCATTGTGATACCCCACACAGGTAAAATTACCTGTGCTGCTACATAAAGAATAATATATTTCTTACTTTTCCTTATAAAAGGAATTGAAAGGTTTGTTAAAATTATCTTTTCATCTCCTTCTCTCTCCTTCTGTCACTGCCTGTTTCTTCTTGTGATTCCTTTCTTCTTCAATGCCTGCCTGCCCATACTGAACTCTTCCTGACAGTAAAAAAAATATGTAAAGAGATAAATCTTTAATCCAATTCTGAGCACAGAAAGATTTTCTGATCAGGCTTATGTTTGGCACAAGGTAAATCCAAAACAAAAGAGGAGACGGGAAGATAGCTGAGCTTCTCACTGTCCTGTGGTGTCACTTCTGAGTCCCAGGCAATGACGATTTCTCAGTCGCAACACAAAGGAGTCCTTAGCAAATCTAATGAGCCTCACACAGTAGTATTACAGTACACATTGATCTGATGATAAGAAGGTCCTGTGCGTCAGGTATGATAACTAAAAAATAATGTGGTTAGTTTACTTTTCTAGTCTACTTTTCCAAATCAATTACACTTTGCCCCCACCTGTGTGATCTGTTCATTTTGCTCACCAGTGCAGATCATCTCGATGCTTTCCATCCAGCTTCAGGATTTACCTACGCAAATACAACTCTTTGCTAAAAGGAGTAATTACCTAATGAGTCTAATGAGGTCTGTATAGAAACTCATAGCAAATAGCAGTTAATTTAAGGAAACAAAGGCCAAACTATATTCCTCTTTTTAATGATACTTTCTCAGCCAAAATCATTGTAAATCATGATTGTTAAAACAAATTACCATTTGTTTTCTGCTGAGTGTTCAAGTCCCATATGAGATAAGTAAACGACTTCAATTATCAGAATATGTATGTGTTTTCTGAGATTAGCAGAAGGAGCAGACTGCTGTTGCCCATTCACAGGGTCTAGAAGCACTGGGCATTTCATTCCTACTGATCCATCTAGTTGTCAAGGCCATAGTTTGAAAACCTGTGCTTACAGAAAGAGAGACATTTTTTTTATTATCATTTTTTTCTTTATTGTTTCATCTGTAGCCAGGGATATTGAAAGCATTTCAAATAAGCAAAATGTGTAGGAGAGGAGATCATCCCCCATGCTTCTGAAACTGAAGTTATTTGTGGTGACAGCACTAAATGATCATCTCCACAGTGATGGGACGGAGTGCTTATGGCTGAGCCAGGGGCTGAAATGCACAGGAACAAGCTTTTCCAATTCAAGGCCCAGCTGCAAGCAGCAGTAAACTTTTCTCCTCCCTGACTTGTCCTTTTGTTGCTTTTGAAGCCTTATGCATACATAAAATGGGATTCAGCTAACATAAAAACTAACTTATAGATACCCTACCTTGCCGCAGGCTCCCTTTATACACATTGGAGAGAAATAGATACCTTCAGAGAGCAATGCATTTCATGAGACAGATATCTAAGATTGGCCAGATTACACTTTTTGGAGATGCTAACCATAGATCCATTTTGAGAGGATACAATTTTCCCTCTAAAGATTCATATTTATCTACATTAAATATAAAGGATCTGTATTAATATTGGTCTTATATCCTTACAGAGGTAAAAAGCCTAGGTAATTTTTGTCACTTTAAAATTATATATTTCATTCGTCATCCCTTTTAATTATGTAAGTAGATTTTGAGGAATATGTGAATATATAAATTTCAGCACTGTCTTCTAATCTCTCTGTATTGAGTCTGGCTGGTCTGGCATCTCATATGGTGTTGTGTTTTAAGATCAGTGACCAAAACAGTGTTGGTTTTAGCTACTTCAGCACAGTGCTCACACAGCTTCAAGGCCTTTGTTTCCCTCTCTGCTGTCCCAGAGAGTAGGCTGGGGGTGATTGAGGGGATGGGGGTGGACACAGCTGGGACAGCTGATCCCAACTGACCAAAGGCATATTCCATACCATATAACGTCATGCTCTGCAATAAAATGGGGGGAGGAGACTTTTCCTAAAGTTTCTGTTGCTTGGAGACTGGGTGGGCATCAGTTTGCTGGTGGTGAGTGATTGCTTTTGCATCACTTGTTTCTTTCTCTTTCACTTTATCTTTATTTTGACCCACAAGTTTTCTTGCTTTTGCCCTTCTGATTCTCTCCCCCATCCCTTTGGGAGGAGTGCATGAGTGGCTGGGTGGAGGCTTTGCTGCCACCCGTGTAAACCCACCACATTCTCAAAGCATTAGCAAAATTCTGATGAAAAACTGAAATTTATAAAATAATGACTAATTTGTTTAAAGGTTTTTCTCAAAAGTAAAAATACATTTTTTCCAGTTACATAAGCCTATTCAAAAAAATCCATTTACTATAGTCTTTAAAAACGCAAACACTGACATGAGTATTAATTGCTTAGTCTGCAACCCCACTTTAACTGTATTCAATGTAATATCATTCAACACATGTAACAAATGTTCTTATGAAGTACCATAACATGGACAAAGACCTATCCTATTACCATCACATGTATATAGTTTACTTTTTTTTCACAGGACAGTGAACACACAATAGCTAGCTCCCTTTACACAATAAAAAAACGGACTTTCAGAACAATTACAATTTGAATGAAACTCAGGTCTCTTAAGTAAAAAAAATATTTTCTTTGCATAATGACCTCTTAGAGTACAAGAGATAAAAATACACTACACCTCAATAGTATGTGTTTTATAATTCCCAAATCTGAATAATTTTCTGATATCACCAAATTATTTCACATCGTCCATAAGGATTTAGATTTTGGTTTGAGAAAACATGACATCTGCAATATTCTATAGAAGCTATAAAACAGTATAAAGGAAAGAAAAAGAAAAAAAAATTAAAAAAAAATACTCAAGTTTATATTAAACTGCCTATTTAAGACTAGATTTAATACATTCCTGAAAGACAGAGTAGAAAGTGCAAGGTCATCTGATCGTATCCAGATAATTGATTAAGCCCTGATATTTCAAGTTGCTCATTGCAGCTGGGTCACTTTGTTTATGCAAAGGAACCAGTGAATTCCACTGCGAATATCGAAACATCAATAATACCCCCTCTAAGAAGCTTACAGCTTACACCCTATTTTCAAAACAAAAAAAGAGGAACAAATCAATCTCAGAGGTTGCAGTCCTGTCAGAACTCCTGCCCATATTAACTTAAGGATATGAATAATCCCATTTGGACCTCAAATTGTTAATATTAAGAACTACATTAACATCTGCAACCCTGGATAGTGGCGTCTGAGTCACTGAATTAAATGGGAATAGCTAAAGACTGAAATTCATCTCACCACACTCTGCTTATTTAACAGTTATGCATCTAATCTAAACAAGTTCTATAGTTTCTCTCTTCTGAGAGAGTTAATGAAGAGTCTTTCTGGAGCATAATTCTTTTGACTCCAGCAGAGATGCTTCAGGCTAAGTTTCACTATCACTTGAGTTGAACCTAAGAACAAGCTACTACTGAAAGGTGTTCTTCTGTCTCTTCCCACCTTTCCCTGTGGGTTCCACTTTCCTGTGCCAGCAAAAGCATTTAGGCAGCCAGTTTGACTGAGCAGCTTGAAAACTAATCACTGTTCTGCTGCGTTAGGTTTAAGCTGAACCTCTTCCCTGGAGCAGTGAGAATTGATTCTGAAGCCAGAGGCAAGGGTAAGACTGCCCACTTTTTGGCAGAAGCCCTCAGTCAGGCTGGCTTAAAATTTTATGGCATAGTCACTTAATTAATCTGTTTTGTTAATTGGGTTGATCTAAGATCAGGCTGTTTCTGACAGTGATTTTTTTTTTTTTTTCACTCTCTTTCTGGCCTTTGCCATGTTTCCTACTCCTTCGTTAATACTGAGTGATGGTCTTGTAGAAACTGAAAGGCATCTGGGAGAAATACATGTGTGTGGGGTAAGATCACCAAATTGTTAAATTCATGCCACAAGCCAGTGAGTGTTATATCCAAGACCCAGGAGAGAGAGAAAAAAAGACTGTCCAAAGGGTTGAGTGCAAAAAATGCTGGATCACAACTTCCAGTGAAAATATAGGTTTCTGTCAGCTTCTGCTGATAAAAAACCCTTGGGGTTAAATATTTAGGAAAAATTGTCTTCCAGAGTTACGTTTCTCTTCAGTGATTATAGAGAAAGAATGGAAAACTAGTTGAAATTATTTACCTGAGATTTTCGTGATATGAATCCCCTGCTACATGACAAGAAAGGCTGTCATATAGGGATTTAACTTGCTTCTTCTATTTCTTAAATAAATAAATAAATAAATAAATAAATAAAAATAAAACCAGTACAACAAAAACCAACCAAATAAAAAATCTCTTTACAGGCAGAGTTCGAAAAACTAATCACCTCTATCTGTCTATTATCCTTATTATCCCAAAAACCATAAAGAGGTAAAGGAGAGTTTTTTTCATGTCTTAAAATAAAATAAAATAATAATAATAAAAAAGTATTAACAAATTAAGATTGCAGTTATTAACAGACAGAGACTAGAGATAAATCATATCTTACTGTTTCATTAAGCAAAATGAGGATATCACAGATGTGATGTCAGGTAGGAAATGTTTCTCTGTATCTGTGCTAAGATCATTTTGATTTGCTTACTTCACAGACGATCTTTGCTAAGATAACATTTTAAACCTGTCCACAACTAAAGCTGCCTTAAATTTTCCGCAGTTGTGTCAAATGTGGAATAACAGAGCAAACACACTGAAAAGGATTTGGAGAGAAGAAGCTTATGAGCTGAAAACTGGCTTTCAGAGTTCAGTCCACAGGAGTGAAACATAGTAATGAACTCAGGACTGATAATATTCACTGTCAGGGGCTACTTTCTAGAAAGAAATGTACCGTATTACATGGGCTAAAGAAAAGGATTTTGCACTCATCTGTGAAATATGTAGATGTAAAACAGAGCAAGTAAGATCTGCAGCTGGATTTTCAGAAGGACATTAAGAAGTGGTTTCTTAGCAGCTGGATTTTCAGAAGATAAATCAGGATGTTTTTAAATTGGAGGAATTCTCCTACTGATAGTTCTCAGGAAATCTGGGTTTAGCTATGCCAGAAATGCTACATGTGATCTAGGGTAAATCGTTTAGGTTAAAATTTTCAGAAGAATTTGAGTCTCAGTTACAAGCTCAGTTACATTTCTGTTAGTCGTAAAAAAGTAACATTTCCTTTCTCTAACTCTTCTCATCTATTTTAAACAGCCTGGTCCCCTGGCACTGTCTTTCAAGGCAGAGAATATTCTTTCTTATGTTTCTACAGATCTTGTGTCTTTTGCCTCATTTGGGGTCTTGCATCAACACATGGATTCAATGCAGGAGATAAATCTCTCTTCTATTGCCTACACAAATAAATCTGCTTTGAATTTATCTGCACCACTGAAATAAAATGAAAAACAACAGTATCGACACTCTCAGATTATGGAGGTTTGATATTTTTTATTCTGGATAGTCAGAATTACTTCATACAGAAAAATGATAAACTTACTTGAAAACCAAGAGATCATGAACTGAGCTGCATTGTGAATTTAAGTATAATTTATTTCTACCCAAGTTATACAAATATTAAAATATTAACACACCCCCCCAAACCAAACAAAAACAATGCAGCATTAGAAGTACATACTTGGAAGTAAAAATGAATGCATTTTCTTTTTAAATTGAAGATAAATTAATATATTTTCTTCCTTCTTTTTTTTTTTTTTTTTTATCATCAGCTTCTCTGGCCACCTGTTCCCTGATTCCAGTTCTTGCCTTCTCACACATGTAAATCCATAGACGATATTCATCTTCATCTGCTTCTGGTGCTCATTTGCTCTCCTGCTTAAGTCCTGGCTCCAATTCCCTTCTAAAAACCTGTGAAAACACAATACAGGTAAAAGGCCAAACAGTTCAGGCAGGAACAATCACTACTTTGGCTTAAGGGTATGGCTGCCAGCCATAAGCACATCTGTCATATTGCTTTGAAGAAAGTGAAGCTTCATATAGGGCCAGAGATACATTTGCATAATCTCTTTGACAATAAGTGACAGAACTACAATAAGGTCTGTTTTGGACTATAAAAAATTGTGAGCTCTGAGGTGAGAAGATGGGGTGGGAATAATAAGACAAACATTGAAGAAGAAATAAGAAAGAGCAGATCGGCTAGACAAGTCAGAGATCTGCTTAGCTGGTGGAGAAGAATAGTATATACAAATGCATTTCTGAAAATGAGTGTGTTTCTACTGATGTAGGTATTTCTGAGCAAAGCAAGGGCAGTAGAAAATTGAAGTAGCAGAGGAAGATCAAAAGATAAAGTATTTGGGAGTGTAAAGATAACTGTAAGAGAGTGCATACACTTCTGCCAAGGAAACACATTAATTATATGGGAACTCTTAGCATGTGAGTATTAGGAACATTGACATGTGGGACCTATAGCCAGTGTATGATCAGAGCTACTTGGTATTATGTCATATTGTATAGATATGAGAGATGCATGCACAGCACATCAATGTTTAAGTGTTTAAAGAATTCTTTTGGATTATTTTCTGAGTCTTTTATTGCAAATTGTTGAGAAAATCTTGCTGACTGGAACAAATTCCATGTAATCAAGGATAATTTTTTTACAATGGCAAATGAACCTTTATTGGAAGCTTGTGTGCCCACGATCCAAAAAATGAGGTATCAAGATGTCAGTGCAAATAAAGACAATATTCAACTTGATAGCTTATTCCTTTTACTGGGCAATCAATGTGCAAGCATTGATTGAAATTGGTTGAAACAAATAAGTATTTTAAAGTACAAGTTATAAGATATGTTAGAGTTATTATTCAATCTATCCATTAAACAATGTGAATAGAAATAGTTACTTTCAACTCAACTACTTCAAGTGTCCTAAAAATACAAGAAATTGTAGGTCGTATACTTGCATAATGACAAGGACTTCCCACTTCCCTTCTGGACTTGCATAAAATTGGATCTGTCTCAGGCATTACCATGACTTGGGTTATCTTGATTTCTATTTTCTCTTCAGGTTATGCCAACTGGCCAAATTATATATTTTATATCTTAATTAAATAAATATTTAGATATTTTCACATTTCCAAACTAAAGTGCTTGGCTTGCAGCTGAAAAACAGAACCAACAAGTGCACCAAGCAAAATAAACTCCTTTTATTCAGAAAGAAGATGTTGGTGTTAGTATATTCATGATTTTCTGGGGAAAAACAAACAAAAAAACCAAACCAAAACAAAAAAAAAAAAAAAAAAACAAAACAAAACAAAAAAAAAAACCAACCAAACAAACAAACAAAAAAAAAACCCAAACCCCAACAACAAGAAAAACAACCATATTCTGCTTTTAATGTGATACTAAGTGATATGATGCTATAGTTCTTCATATTTTCCTTGATGTAATTTATTTTTTTATGTAAGATTTTATGGGTTTTTAACTTCTAGAATAAAAGTAACTGCACAAAGTACTTCATGCCCTCATTGTCTCTGAAGGGAGAGGCTCCTCATCCAGATGACACCTTTACCTCCTTTCCAGGTAAGCTTAGAGACTTTATATCAGCCAAAGTAAATGAAAATAGCAAGCATAACACAGCTATACTTAGTAGAGTAGTACCTATCGGACTGTAATGCTGTATTGCTGTGGTCATCACCGATACATTTCTCTTGCCTGCAAATTTCTCCAAAGACACAATGTGTGCATCAGAGTGGAAGAAACTTGACTTGTGCACAGAGCTCTTCATAGATGTGACTGTTTTTCACAGGAAAACAAAACAAAACAAAACAAAACAAAAAACAAAACAAAAAACCGAACCACCACCACCAAACAAACAAACAACAAGAAAAAAACACACACCCCAAAACAAACAAACAAACAAACAAACAAACAAACAAAACCCAACCCTGGCGAACAGCTAATCTTTGTTAAGCATTATTTGATATGTGCTTTACTCAGCATGAATGACTCATTAGAAAGTTTATTTCAGTAAGAGAGAGCACTCTTACAGTCCAAGTGGCACATCGTAAATAACCACAAACAGTGCAGCCAAGGAGTTAGTCAGATCTCTAGCTTCCTACCCTTTGTTGGAGCAATATTCTTTAGTAACCTCAACAGGCTATCTACAAACTGCATTGACATTTTTTCAGACCCTCAAGCACTATTTGCTTCTTTCTCAAACCCTTGTGATATGCAGGAATGCTCTAGGCATTGAACAAGTCAAGAACCCCTCCTGGTATTTCCTCAAGAGTATTTTCATTGAGAGATTTTCCTTTAATCAAAATAAATAGGCTGTTTCACGCCAGAAGTGATCTTATTGACAGATCCTAAAAATGTTAAATGAGCAACCTGTTCTGTAAATGTTGCTTTTCTAATTTAAAATCATTACAGCACTGGAGCATTGACATGGTGTTATTTGTTATAATTTCTTGTTTGGTTAGTGTAACTTATTCATGTGATTTCTTCTTTGATTTTAGCTTTATTTAAAATCATTAGCACAGCATTTACATTTATATTTACAATCCTCACAGTGAACCAATACATAGAAGTGATGGAAACCAATACTGTTTTAATATTGGTTCTGGCATTTCCTAAATTAGATCTCATAACTTTTCAATATTCAACAGATTCATGTTTCTAAGTTAGTTCTTTAATAGATTTTATATTTCTCTTGGTATTCAGCTATTTCTATTTTTCTGTGTTAATTCATAACACATATAATGAAAAATGAAGCAACAGTCATAAAATATAGTGAATAACGAGGTGATATAATTCATGGCTAATTAGAACATAGCATTTTAGCATAAAATCCTTGGATTTAAAACTTTGTTATGTTTCCAAGAGAAGTCAGAACCTGACTGAGTTCTGAGTTGCACTCAGATTTTTAAAAATATCTTTTTATACAAAATACATAGAAGTCATTCTGTAGCAGGATAAGGAGTACTGAGCAGAGCAAGGTCATGATCTGTTTCAGAAAATGTAAAAATTAATGAGACATCTATAAAGAAAAGCTATTTCCTAGATGCCCCTTATACATACATCGCGCATTGTTCTCATATTAAAAAATTCAAGAATTATTTTGGGGGGGAGATCTAAAACAGAACTTGAGGATCTTTACACTTATAATTTTGTTGGCTAAAAAACTTCTGAAAAATTTCCTCAGATTATGTTTAATTTCAGCCTCAGAGAAATTGAACAGTTATAGTGTTTAGGTGCAGGTAAACAGCATTATCATTGTATTATTTCAATTCTGATATCATTCAGTTTCATGTATTTATATGTAGTTATGTCACTGATAAATAATATTAATGAAGATAAAGGTCTGTCACAGTCTTCTGTTATATAAGTAGACAAAACTATTCAAAACATTTTTGAAAATTTCAGAAATCTGAGTCTGTTTTATAGTATTTGAATCAAAACTATAAGAAGTATGACAATGCATATGTATTTATTTTTAAACAAGTAGCATGATAAAACTGAAGTATTTATGATAAATGATGTTTATATATGATCTGTGTACATTCCAAGGAAAAAAAAAATTCTAAACATTAACATTATTTATTTTAAACCACCCACATTACCACCACATTTTTTTCCTCACAATATATTTTTTTCCTGTTTTTATAATTTTCTAATGTAACCTTTATTCAACAAAGGAAGTTTTCATTTGCACATTTGTAACACTTTCAATAACGAGTTTAAGCATATATAATATAGGATGACTAATTTTCATCACCATCCCCCCAAAAAACAACCCAATAATGAAACCCCTACAAACCAGAGTGAATAATACAGCAGATTCAGGTTTTTATTCTTCTTGAGACAAAACAGAAAATATCCATCTCCAGAAACACAGAACAACCACCTTAAATAGTAATTACTATAGGCTTTCCCTGTTAGTAATCTCCCAATCTTGTTAAGGTCATGCTTGATCTCCATCAGTTTTTCTTAGTCTGTTTCACTGTTACAAATCTTCCTGGAAGCTTCCTGGTTTTTGTAGTTATTGGGATGAACCTTACAACTGTTTTTTTACCTCTCTTTTCTTCTTCCTTTAAAAAAAAAAACAAAAAAAAAACCCAAAACTTATTTATTTATTTCACAGTGCTGTGTGTATAACATTCTAAGAAATATCTGTTCTCTACCATGAAATTAAGGGGTGTCTTGTGAGCTTTTCATGCTGAAGTATGTACCGAGCAATCCAGACTCCATCCCCCCCATTTCTGAGAATTGTTGTTTTCCCTTCATTGCTGCTGCTGCTGTTGTGCAAAAAGGCGAGAGGGTTGCCAGGATCACACTTGTCCTGAGTAAATTGTGACCCATTCTCCATCCATGGATATGGGAGGCACAGGGACACATCAAATTATTCCATATCAATTTAATTTCATTCTACTTTCTGCACTAACTGTGTGTCATGGTTTTGCCCCAGCTGGCAGCCAAGGACCACGCAGCCACTCGCTCACTCCGCCGCGATGGGATGGAGGAGAGAATTGGAAGTGTGAAAGGGAGGAAACTTGTGGGTTGAGATAAAGACAGTTTAATAGATAAAGCAAAAGCCACGTGCAGAAGCAAAGCAAGACAAGGAATTCATTCACCACCTCCCATGGGCAGCCATCTCCAGGAAAGCAGGACTCCATCATGTGTAACGGTTACTTGGGAAGACAAACGCCATCACGCTGAATATCCTCCCTTTCTTCTTCTTCCCTCAGCTTTTATTGCTGAGCATGATGTCATCACACATCCCAAGGACAGCCCTATACAAGCTACTTTGAAGAAAATTAACTCTTTCCCAGACAATGTACTGTCAGATCAGAGATATTTATGGTCTTGTTTGGTTGTTAATTTTGTTTTGTTCTTCTATATTTCCACATGTATATTTTAGGGGTTTATAACTGTCCCTTCTGAAAGCATATCAATGTGTAGATGTAAAAAAATGACTATGACTATATGTAGGTATCTCTTGTCTATATAGAGGCACGCACACACACACACAAGTGAAATAAAAAAGAAAAAAGAACACAAAAAAACAAATGTAAGCCAGTCTTTATACATTGCAGTGGGAGCCATTGAATGAAACACTACTCAAGTTTTCAGTACTTTCCTTGTTCTGCAAACATCTCAGAGGTTGAATACTGAAAAGACATTATACTGTGCTTCACTTTGGTAAAACAATATTAAAAAAAGGAAAATCTCCATTTGACTTTCAGAGGCACAGAGCAAAGGAGCTTCTTTGCTCATTATTCAGCAAAGAAGAAGAATTATGTGCAAGCTGGGCACAAGCAGGAAAGCACAGAAAAGGCTTGGTTGTGTTTGTGCTCATATTAATTCTCTTGTTTTTTTCTTCTGCCTCAAGATATTTCTAGTTCTAACTTCCACTTCATCCCACAGGAATGTCCAGCAGATTAAAATTTTACTCTACAAAACATGTGTTTTAACAATGGCCAAACAGGTTACAACAACTAGGGTGGCTCAAAGACAAGACATCTCTGCAAAAAGAACTCTCCAGTCTGGTATGAGCTTCTCAATAATCTAAGAAACAGGAAAGACACTCAGCTTTTAGCTGACATCATTCAAATTAGCCTAGACTGTCTGCTTACTACCCAAGAGACCTAGGAGAGCCCTGATGAGAGTTTTGGAGGGTATATGGTTGGAGAAATTCCTGCTAAAACCTAGGTGTGATCATACCCCAGCAACTAAAATGAGGTTTTGTATCTTTATACTTTCACTGGGAAGCTGTTTGTTTCAAAATCCTTAATCATCTCTCACTGAGATTTACAGAGAATGAAAATACATAGGTCACTTACAAATTCAGTGGTAGGCAGACTCCCTCCCCTTCCACCCTGTGCTACAGAGACATTTCTGAGGACCTGAGGGTGTTTACACACTGCCACCTGCTGCTTTCATCTCCTTGATCTGAGTTTGCTCTGCTCCCAGCAGGGCTGGTGATCTGCTCCTCTCTGCCTAATTCTGCCCGTCCTCCTGCAGTTTGATCCGGAGCCCAATGGAGTCAAAGACTCCTAAGACTTCCTTTGGCTTCAGTGGATTTTGGAGTCTGCCAGATACATAATTAATTTATTTCAATGGGCTATGAATCAGGCTTTTTGTACTGCCAGATGTATAATTAATATTTCAGGATGAATTCCAGGTATCTTGCTGTTTTGTAAGGTTTTTCCTACTGTCTCAGTTCCTGTACCCCATGTAGCAAGGTCATAAATTAAACTCTTATATTCTTAAGTCAACAAGCAAATCAAGAAAATTAAGAAAATTGTGATTTGATGCTTTTAAATACCTATCAGTTATACAAGAAAAATATCTCAAAGGACATTCTAGTCTCAAAAACAATAGCTTTTTCCCCCTGAATTTTCCAAATGAGGGTTATTTTTTCATCATCTGATAAAATACATCTTTGATTGCCCTTTTATCATTCTTTATAACTTGAGGGAGAACTTAAAGTTGTTTATGTATGAAAAAGCACAGGTGAATACTGAAATATTCTGGTATCACTAGTTTTGTGCATTACTTCAAACATCTTTTTTACATTAATGATTAAAAGTGGACAAGTGAGGCAACTGGAGTATTTCTTTCTTTTGTGAGGGCTTGTCTTGAAATTAAATACATTCCTTTTCTATTCCCACGCAAGCAGCTTTTGCTTCCTTTGAAGTCTTACATAGGCTGCAACACAAGCCTGCCATATTCTAGCCTGTTAATAGACCCTCACTCTTCAAAACAGCATAGCCTGTAGTCTGCAACTCCCACTGTTATTTCTAATGCATCCTCTCACCTTTTCACTCTGAGACAAACATCTATTTTCCCCAAGGATCAGTTTTACACCAAAATACAGTGTCTGCTAGAGCTTTGTGAATTAAATGTCGATCTAAAATAAGCATACTGTTAAAGGATACAAAGGAACTTGCCTGTATACTGATTTTATTTCATACCATTGGTCCTGCTTTCTCAGTAAACTGACATGTAAAAACCAGTGGATATTTGAGATGGTGAAGAAATATCAAAGCTGTCTTTGTGACATTCAATCTTTCACTGACCTGCTACCAGCCTGTCTTTTGGTTGAATGACCAGGGCTGTTTTGTTGGGGGTTTTGTTTGTTTGTTTGTTTGTTTGTTTGTTTCAGATCAATCCAAAACATGTGCAAAGCTGTGCTCAGAAGTTTCAGCAGGTATTAGAAAAAAAGTATAGCTTTGCATTGTATTTGCATTGATGATTGTTCCTGATTCCCACATGGTGGAAAATGGTCAATAAAGAGTAACTTGGAAAACAGTTCTGATGAGCCCTAATAGTGTGATCAACCTAAAAAGGAAATCTGAACAAAAGCTTTGAAATTCACTGCAGGAGTTTGTTTTCCAATAGTAACATCTTTTGATTTCAAAAGAAAATCATGAGCTTGATAAATTAAGTTCATTCCTATGAAAATAGGTCATTTTTATTTAATGAGGGCAGCTCCTAAGCAATGCATGTTCATCTTAATGAGATTCAAGAACTGTTTCCTGAATCACCAAGTTTTGAAGAAGATGGAGGCAAGAGTGGAAAAAAAAAAATGTTTCTTGGTAATATGATTTATGTTAACTGTATGAAGTACTACGTGTATATATATTTAAAAAACCTGTGAGGTCATCAAAAGATTGCCGGGTACTTAAGCTTTCAAGTTTTGTTTTAAATCTCTCGGCAGTTGCTATTAACTTGTGCTTTTCTGCTGCTCTGTGCTTTAAATAGACAACATACAAATATCCAGAGCTGTTACTGGTGCTGGAGGATGAATCCTTTCCACTATTTCATTTTCTCTAAGCTTTAAAGAAAAGTTGTTGACACAGTTTAGCAAAAACACTTAGTCTCTTAGATATCACTCTGCTTCTGAATAATCTTTTTGGTGTACTGATCAAAAGGAAAGCTTTCATCCTAGATCTTGAATTGGACTCTAATCAGTGTAGGAGTTCCATAAACTTCAGTGCAAGACCTTTTCATTTTCCTCATGTGAAGATCAATTAGATCATAAGCTCTTCAGAACAAACATCAGATTCTTTCGGTGTTTACTGTACTAAACAATGCAAAGCACCACCGTTTTGGCTTCAAGAAAACAAACTGTAATTGACATGTTTGTCTCAGATTACGGAAAGATCAAAACCAGTGAACTACTTTCATTGCTTGACTATGCAAATTGCATCCAGACTAAACTAGCCATCGCCAATCCTGTGGATCAAGGTGAATGCGCAGGTGTTACATGCTCTTTTAAAATGTCACTTTTTTATTTTCAGTGTTGCATAGGCAAAAGTAGTTTGTCTTCTCTTTGATTTTAAAAAGGCAGGGTTTTTTGGGGCTTTTTTTCCATGTCAGCACAGCTTGTTTTCCCTGCCCTCCCCTCCCCTCCCCCCCTTTTTTTTTAGCATAAGTGGACAGGAAAAGTATAAGGAAAAAGATATGGTGCCAGAATTTTGCTAAATTATATCTCTGGGAGGAAATATGACTATATCTTTTACCTTTTCCCCTAAAGCACAAAGTTCTTATTAACCATGTACGATGAGGCACTGTGTGGCTGGAATACTTACTGTAAATAATATCAATTGCACATTTGGAGAAATTATCCAAGTTATTTGAAGCCAGTGGGGATCTTTCCATTGATTTTTAAAGGGTTTTGAAATAGGCCTTTAGCCTTGTTTTCTGTTCATGAATCATTCAGAAGCCAATCCTGATGTCTAGCTGTTTGTAAGTATTGGACAAATAGTTTGGACAAACAACTTCTGGTCTACTGGCTGTTTCCAAAATGCTAATTTAGACTTTTCACTGTTCAATATTCATGATGTGTGATTAGTCATCTACATCATCATGATATTACTTCTTCTATCTAATTGACGGACTGAAACTATTTAAGCTATAGCATCTATCCATTTACATTCTTATAATGGAGCAGCTCATTGCTGTAGTATATGAATGAATAATGAATAACAAATGTTGAATAGTGAATAATGAATAGTAAATAATTTATGCACTCTGGTAAGATTTTTTAAACAAATAACTCGTGCTAATATCTGTGAAACTTTTGGAATTGAGAACATTTTCACAAATGTTCAGCAGCTGCAAGAAGAATGTGGAATAACAAGTAATAACTTGAATAATACAGGATAACATTTATGATTATATTTTTAATGACAAATAAACTTTTTTCTTTTTTTTCTTTTTTTCTTCCGTAAGTGTTGGATTAGGTCTGCAGTATAAAAGAAGAGGAAGGAAACTACATTATTGACAGGTAAACTAACCAAGGGCTTTTTTTAGTTTCATTGCTTTCCTTCCACCCAGCAGTACTCTAGACCTAAGCGAGTAATAATGTGCCATATTTTCTACTTGACATCTTCTGACTTAAATGTGTCCTCTGATTCAGCATTCCAGTAGCCAGGCTATTCCTCATTAGCTTGGGAGAATCAATACAAATACTATGACAGAACAAAAAAAAAAATCCTTTAAATTACATTTCAGTCAATTACATCATAAAATATAAGCATCTCTCAGATCTCTCGATCTCTTATTCAGCATCATCACCTTGCTGTTAGTTTATTTTACATTCATAGTTGTTTTCAGTGTTTCCTTCCTTTCTCTAGTTACTCCTTTCAGCAGGGTTGTTTTGTTGTTTTTTTTTTTTTCCTTCTTTTTATCTTAGGTCTTTAGACCTTCTAATTATATTTTATCTCCGAATTTTCCCACTTATTAATTTTCTTTTCTTTTTCTCTGTTCATTTTTTTAATTGTCTCCTTGCATTTAGTCATCATCAGTTTTTTGCATTTTCTTTTATTTTCTGAGCATATTCTTTAATATTTTCAGTTAGCACTCGCATTCAGCTCCTCTCTTTGCCCGTCCACCCTTTTCCTCATCACATTTTCTTCTTATTTATCAGCTAAGTCGCCTCTTGCAAAAATCTGGCGAGTGATTCTGATGTAAACAGAACACTTCTTGCGAACCTTGTAATGCACAACATATTATCAATTACATGTTACTAACGCTCACAGATCTTTTTCTACCCTTTTCTGCTGCAAATCTTGTATTTCTCATTTTGGCTAACTATCTGATCTGATCCAGGACTCATTTCCAATAAATTTTGCCTGGCACCTTCAGACTCATAAGGGTATTATTTTTCTGAATACCTATATCACTCCTAACATAAACTCAGAAGCCTCCTCCACATATAACTTCAAACTTGTGTTCTATCATAATCTGACAATTAGAAAAAAGAAAGATAAATTAGAAGAGAATGACTCAGAACTAATTCTTCAGTCCAATAAATGGCTGGTTTAGTGAGAAACCACCACTGCAGATTTAGAGACATTTGATGTTAAATAACCTCATACTTAAATCCTGTCCATTAGACATAATTAAATCTCATTAGTAATGTGACAATAAAAATACCTTTTAGTTCTTCAGTTTTTATGTGTGGCATCTGACCAGGTTATTTTAGATTCTACTAGGTCTGGCTAGGATGAAGTTAACTTCCTCATAGCAGCTTGTATAGCGCTGTGCTTTGTGTTTGTAGTTAGAACAGTGTTCATAACACACCAGTGTTTTGGCTACTGCTGAGCAGTGCTCACACAGCATCAAGGCTGTCTTTACAACCCACAACACGCCCTCCCTCACACCCTCCCAAAGGTCAGTAGGCTGACAATGGACAAGAGGCAAGAAAGTGGGAAGGGACACAACCAGGACAGATTAGCCAAACAGGCCAAACGGATGTTCCATACCATATGACATCATGCTGAGCAATAAAAGCTAAGAGAAAAGGGTGTGTGGGGAAAAGCCATTTATTATTAAGGCATTTATCTTCCTAAGCAACTGTTACGCAACTTGAGGCCTTGCTTCGCAGGAAGTGGTTGGACATCATCTGCTGATGGGAAGTAGAGAATAAATCTTTTTGTTATTGTTGTTTTGGTTTAGTTTTTGTTGTTGTTGTTGTTTGTTTGTTTGTTTGTTTCCCCTTTGCTTCTGCGTGTGGCCTTGGCTTTTCATCATTAAACTACCTTTATCTCGACCCACAAGTTTTTCATCTTATTTTCTCCCCCTGTCCGGCTGAGGAGGGGAAGTATAAGAGCAGGTGGTAGGCACCTGGCAGCCAGCTAACATCTACCCATCACATAGATATTCCACATGAGAACAGTTTAATGTTTTAATATCACATTTACTTATTTGAAGTTACTTGATGTTTACATGGGATTTTGATTTAACAGAGTGATACAGCAATGTACTAAAATCACAATGTAAGCATGATATAGCAATTGCAGTATAAAATTGGATCACAATATAAATTTTATTCCCATTTCCAGTCTCTATATACTTTCCATCACCATACTAGGTGTCCTCAATTGTCTGCAAAGAATGCATGGGTTGAAGTAATCTTAGTCTTCTTGCCCTCTTCAAAGATCATTTTGTTGGTTTCTCAGTTTTTATACCTTTTGTTGGCCTGAGCCACATATATACTTCCTCTATGTTGGCTGGTCAGGCTACCCCAGGAAGATGTTAACACTTTTTTAGGTTAATTCAGGGAAGGCCATTTACACAGCCAGTTGATCCACACAGCTGATAAAACCATTTAGCTAAAGCATAGGCCACCCTTTGGTCCTCTTTGTGTTAACATGAGTTCAGCCTTCCTTACAACAGCTGTGTTCACGCCATGTATCATTCCCTGAGCTTCGTGAACATATCACCTTTGCCCATCTCCTCTGTGCCTTCTTCCATTGTAAGGGTTTGCTGGTCAGTCGCGCTTTGAAATGCCCAAGATTACCAAATGCCCAAATCTCAGGTATAGGAGATTTATTCAAAACTGTCAAAGAGCTTATGTACCATCTTAATCATAACTACTGTTATTTTTAAGAAAGGAACATGATGACAGACTTCAAGTCCATAAAAGACTGTTATGAAGAGAAATTGACTGACCTGTTTTACAGGGGAGACAATTAAAACAAAACAAAACAAAACAAAACAAAACAAAACAAAACAAAAACCAAAAACCAACAAAAAAACCCAAAACAAAACAGACTTTAGTTCAGCAAGGAAAACATTGTGAAAACCTTTTTAGTGGTAAAGATAGAGAAGCCCTAGGAGATATCTTGAGGACTTTCTGTCAATGGACATCTTGGACCTTTCAGAGTATATTGATTAAATTTCTCTGTATGATGCAGGTATTCTTACAGGAGAAGGACTTTTTCATAGAATCATAAAATGGCTCGGGTTGGAAGGGAGCTTCAAATATCATCTAGTCCAATCCCCTACCATGGGCAGGGACATTCAGCTAATGTTGTGACAGCTGTTATTTAAGCACTGACATTACAGGAGAATTTAGGAGTTACAATTCTGTGATCCCATCCTCGTATGCTGGGGACTATACAGCATTGCAAAAAAAGAAATAAAAACTCAACCAAACAAACAAAAAATAAAAGAGTAGTCTACTGTTCATCTTTTGAAATTCTTACTTTTAAATAATGACAGTACCTAAGTAAAATCAGAGTTTATAATTTTTTTTTTGTTAATTGTGCTTATAAATAGTGATACTCAGAAGTGTCTGAAAGTGACAATAAGTCAAAGGTTTCTTCAAGACAATCTTTAATTTATTTTTTTTTTTTTGTAAAAGCAGCACAATTTTTCTATAAACTGTGTTTAAATTTACCCATAACTTACAGAGGATGTACTTGGAACTTTTAAATAACTTATTTTTCTCCTTCTATCTCAGGCAAGAAATTACTTCAAGAATAGAGAGGAAATTTCACCTGATTGTTTTCCTGAGATCCTTTTTATATTTTTCATCCCAGGTAAAGGAGAGTTCAGAGCTGCACTTTTCAGTATGACTTTAGGAGAAATTTCTTTCCTCACTGGGGACAAGCCTTCTTGAAAGTTCTTGTTGATTGGAGGTTTAAGAATCATCACATACAAGAAAAGATTAAACTTACTGGGACTAATCTTGAGAAAAAATACTGAGAGGAGTCGTCAAACATATATGAGAGTCGTTGTAGGAAGGAAGAGAATAAAGTGTGGTCCAGGTCCTATCCTTTAAGATTAGAGCCAAAGGCAAAGGGGTTAAAGTATAGCAAAACAAACATTTTTCTATTGATAAGGATAGTAAAGCACAGGAACAACAGGCTTCTTGGGAAAACTGTGAAGTTCTCTCATGAATAGCCACAACAGAATCATTTTTAAAGCAGGCTAAATAAATACCTGTCAGGAATGTTATAGGCATATTAAGACTTTATTAGGGTAGAAGCAGTAGACTAAGATGCCATGTCACAAGTTCTTTCACAACCCTTTTCTATGACTCTATAACAGACAGCTCAGTTTCTTCAGGACTGAAGCTCATGTAGGCCGATCCTTGTCAGTTTTACAATATCAGTTCAGAGCAGAAAGGTGCTATAACAGTGTGAGCATGGAATAACTCTTCAACCCATTTCCCTTCTGAGGTAGGGTCTTTGCCGCCTTGGTTTAGGAAGAGTTCCCCCATCACCTCCCTACATAGTTCAGGTATTATCTAGACAAGTAATCGTTATGCCAATATGGATATGCTGAATGGGATACGTTTCCTTTTTAACTACACAAAGGGAAACAGGCACACAGAGTGCGTGAATCATCTGACCTACTTTAGATATCTATTTGAGGAAGTGAATTCTGTCCTTAAAGCACCTATTAATCTCTGAAAGAGTGACTAGGATTGTTGTCTCAAATGAAAATACCTTAAATGAGTTTCCCATACACTTTCGCTAACCTTATGATGATAAGGGTGATATGAGTACTGTATAAAGAAGTATAAACTATATAGTTATAGATAGGACTTTTGTCCCATGACAGTCCTGATGGACAAAGTAACTATCCTCACAGACAAGGAATTTATTTCAGGTCTCTAGTGCAGTTTGAGATGGCCTGTCTCACAGCTACATCCTTCTGCAACTTCGGTACATTTTATACAAAGTTTCAGCACTTTGCTCATGGTTTTTATCTTTTCTTCTCATACAAACTTTCACAGACAGAACATGACCAATTCTCAGGCTGGATCCCGCTACAATCTAAAAAGGTTGAAAGGCTGTTCCGCTGTACAGTCATTGCAATATCATGGCAGAGGACCTCATGAATTCAAAGAAGTAAAAACAATTAAACAAAAAATGCAAACATCTTAGAACTGAATTACTAACTGCATAAACCTCGTTGATATTGGGGGAAGTTTTAGTGGCTAGTATCAATACTAGATTAGATCTTCTACTGCCAAAATTTGTGTTCCTCTTCTGTGAGTTAAATGACATGTACTTATAAGGAAGGTGAGATTTTATTTTTCTTTTTTTTTTTNATCCCAGTCAGGAACTTTTCCAGTTCTATGTGGTTACAGCTACCATGATTCTGGAGAACTGAAACACTAATTATATTTTTATCTCCTTCCCACAAAATAATATAAATAAATAAATAAATAAATAAATAATGCTTGCCTAGAGCCATTCACAAGGAGAATTAACAAAGCTGTTCCAGGCAATGTAGAGACTTCATGGTTCGTTCTTTCTAAGACCAGACCCCAAATCCAATTGCAGTGGAGAACTTACAGAACTTTGTTTTAAAGGCAGATTGAGAAGCTACACAAGATTTCTAGATGTTAAAGGGTGCTGATGCTTATTTTGTATTTTGGACATGCTACATTATAGAATATTAGTTAAAAATATCCCTCTCCCTCTCTTCTAGGGTTTATCTCTTCTGAGTCTCCAGGATTTAGCAGAATTGGATCCCTACTCTCCTGTAAAACCATGACAATACCTTGCATTGCCCATACAAAATTAATAGAATTACATCAGCAAATCCACTAATAAGAACACTAATGAGAGCATGCAAAAAACAGACTATGAACATTACAAAAATGCAAATTTTATGTCATCAGCAGAGAAAAGAAAAAGAGATAATTTCTGCTGCATTAAGTGTATTTAGAGTGATGCAGAGGTCATTGGAATCAAAGGAAATTCAGCATATGCTTAAAATTGAGCTTCGGGGCTACTTCAGAAGAGAGGTTGAAAAAGGTAATTAGGTTTAAAGTGAAGATGCTAATTAAATTAAACAAAACAAAACAAAAAGACAATAAACTCTATTGCCCATTTTAATGTTAAACATAGAAAAAAAATTGTGATTCCTGTTAAGATTATACATGTGAAATTATACCAGTGGCAGTATCTAACAGAATATACATATCATCACCAACATTATACAGAGCAAGAGGTGTTGTGTCTTTCCAGCCAAAAGAGTTTTGATGACAGGATCATGTTCAGCATCCACCACTAATTTCCTATGTCATTCTCATTTCCTCAGGCTAAGTGTAATGTAAATTGACCTGGAGTAGATACTGAACACTACAATTTTCTATGGAACATTGTTCATGGCTACGCATTGTTCTTTCACCTTTATATAAGTGTATGGTTGGATTTAGCTGATAATTAACCTTTTGAAATATATCTGATGACCACCAGGTTCTCCTTTCCTGTAATTCCACCTGTAGACAGATCAGTGGGCAGTTCCATACATTGCAATTACTGAAATTATTCAATATGGACTCAATCCTGAAGCTATTGCCATTTCAGCACCTACTTCCACCGAAACATAGAATGATTACAGGAATGGTTGCTTTAACCAGCTGATGACTGGTAGGGAAATAAAGAAGCTGGTAGGGAATTTTATTGTCCAATATTATAGGATTTTGCTCTATGCATTTTTGATAAAGCTTTAGAGAATTTCTGTGCCAGTAACTTAAATATATTACTTATTTGATTAAAGTAAGTCCATTAAAGCCAAGTTAAACATTAATGTTGGAGCTGAATCTGGCGAGGGATGTTGAGCACAAAAAGGCTTCTCTAGTACATAAAGTACCGCTAAAAGTATATAAACAGCAAAACAATGACTAGGGAAAATGCGGATCTCCTGCTGAGTGGGGCAGGGGCCCTGGTGACACAGTCCGTGGAAAAGGCTGAAGTACCGACAGCCTTCTTTGCCCCAGCCTTCAGCACTAAGAGTGCTCTTTGGAAAGCCAAGGCCCCAGAGACAAGGAAAAGTCTGGAGTAAGGAAGGCTTCTAGACTGGTCCAGGTCCAATTTAATTACTTGATCTAAGCCAGTTGAATAAATCTATCCCTTATTTTATATCATATATATCACAAATAGTAGAGGTATTTAAAGAAAATGTACCAGAAACAAACTTTAATAGTCAGTGATCTTAATAATTTAAACTGTTTCTGTGCAGAAATCCTATTATGATTGACATGATAAAGGTCCTAGGTTTTTAATTTAGCAGAGCAACTTTCTCACAACAAATATGCAAGTTGTAATTAATTACCTTGTTACTATCTTTATGTCAAAACATTGAAGCAAAACATATGTCTTCACTAAAACATTTCAAGACATATAGATAGCATGGATTTTTGAAATAAACTTAACCATATATTCTACAAAAGGTTATAATAATGAAATCCTTGGTTATTTAGAACACATTTTTAAACAAAAGAAGTTAATTCTAAACTAAAAATTAACATCTACCTTGTACCTTCAATTTCTGGGAAAAAAAAACCCAACGGTTTCCATGGCATCATAAAATGCAAACATTAGAGTTAAATCTCATTTTAAATTTTAATAGTTGTCTATTCATTGAAGTAATTGATTACTAACATATAAATATTTTATAAATAATTGTTATAGATTTCAAAATTTTATGCAAGTCACAGTTTAAAACACATTTATCTGATATTCTGGGAATATTGATGTTACAGTAGTTACAATCCATCTCAGATTCATCTTGACTCAGATAAGCTAAAGCACTGGAGTCCAAAATATCTTACTTACTTCATTGTTCTCCTGTGCCTTTCTCCTGCCTTACATTGCCCCAGTTAGTTTGCCCAAGACATACTTGCTACAGGGAGAGGGGGGCCTTAGCAACATGGGCGGAACCCATCAATGCCACTTGATCTCATGGCTCTCAATCAGTCTGTGGTACTTTTTTTCTATTTAGCAGTAGGCTTAGTTAGTAGGCCTCTTACTGAGAAGAAATTGAGCTTCTGCTCGCTGCACTGAATAGTATGACAGAGGTAATTTGAGGTAACACATGCCCATTTATCAGAGTTTATAATAATCTTCAGAATTGTCTGGACCTAGGAACCCGAATTGCCCATCTGCACGTCTGCCAGGACAGAGTTATCTTTCTAACCCATGTGAAATTTCAGAAATTTCAAGACTTATACTAGTCATACTTCTAACAGTTCTTCATTGCTTTGATTCTGAAAATCTTATAAACAGCAGCAAATGCCTTTAGCTTATGGCCTTATTATTTTACAAACATGTCACTCTCTCAGTTTCCATCATTTCTCCAAATTTATTCATCCATGCGCTTAGTCATCAGATCCTTGTTATTGCTAAAGTATACCATACTAAGATTAATGTGCATGTGATTATTTTTGTCTTTTACTTACACGTTCCAGTAATCGGCAAACCAGTAGCTGAGTACTCTTCAGTGAGTTTCTTTCAGCTGTGATCTGCACTACTGTTTCAAAATCTGCTTGATATTTGGACATTTCCGCCAAATGATCATGACTCACTCATAATGCTGTGGCATCTGTAACAACTGACCGAGCATACTGCTTATAATTTTAATATTGACAACACAAGAGGATCCTTAGGATCACTGCAGGCTTGAAAGATTCAGTTATTAAAAGCCACCATCTCCACAATAGCAGAAGTAAACAAATAGTTACATAGATTTAGACCAAGCCAATTCATCATTATGGTGACTATTATCATTACTAATGAATAATTTCCTTAATAATGACCTCTTTTCTTAGAAGTTTTGTATTTATTCAAGTTAGCCTTTTTCCTGAGAATCATACTGTAATATGGACTGAATGCTAAGTGGATATATATGCTCCAATTTTATTCTTAGAGAAACTGGAAAGAAGAAATTAAAATAATGGAGGTGGGTTTTGTTGATAAGGTTGTGAGAATTTTTAAAAAGATAAAAATAAAACGGCACAGCTCTGAAAAGTTAAGATGGAAGAACTTGATGCAGTTTGTATGCGTATTTGTCAAATGAGAGGGAGAAGTAGCTCAGGATCAGAGATAGCCTGGCAATGAGGAATGTTATATACTGGGCCACACATATGGAAGAAGTAAAAATGTATTTGAAACTCAATCATTGAACTTGGGTAGGGAGACAAAAGGAAAAAAAAAAAAATCACTAAATGTCTCTCTCAGTGTAATATCATTATGAGCAACAGTAAGTACCTTGTTGGATGCATTCTGACACAGATTAGTATCTAGATATTCTTTGCATAGGATCTAAACCTATGTTACTTATGCAAACCTATATACTTTATAGGTTCGCACACAAAATTTTTAGTTGTGTAAACTTTTGCAGATTTACTGAATCATTAATATAGAACCCTTGTATGTGATCAAAAAGTAAAAATAACAGTAAAAAAAAAACCAAACGAAACCAAACTACTACTACTACTACTACTACTACTACTACTAATAATAATAATAATAATAATAATAATAATAATAAAACAAAAAAACTCTCTTCCATAGAACTTACGTTATTTATCTATGTGTGGAGAATAATGTTCAGTGAATTTATTGTAGTGTCAAAATGTATCTTTTGACATATTCAGATCATAAGCCTTACCCCAGAAACATTAGACACAACTGTAAAACACAAATGAGAAAAAATCCCCACTGTTCTTCAGTGCCAGCGAAACACCCTGTGTTCTCTATGAGTGCTGTCAGCTACAAAATCCCACCTGCATATGTTTGAGCCAACAAATATTGAACTTTTCCATGGACAGCAATTACTTCTACTAGAAAAGTTTAGCACAGTCACCTGCATAGCTCCCTAGAAACTATGTGCTTTGCTGGAAAATAGTAGGATTTGTAGGATCTCAAGAAAAAAAGGGAGCTGAACACAGGACGTCCACACTCTCCAGCGACAAGGAAAGCCGGGGGTCCCAATGCAGACTGGTTGTCCCTTGTCTCAAACAGAAAGTCTAACCACTCTTGGAATTTCCATTTGGTGCTTGTTTATTAAAGGGGTTTATTAAACGTATCTAATTCCAGGAGAGGACTTTTAAAGTCAGGTTAATGGAGGTGTCTCTAGACCAAAGAAAACACAGTGAATAAATGATATGTCCAGCTCTATAGCGGATTCATGTCCAGCCTTCAAAATTTTTTGTAGTTCTTGGATGGTGGCTTTCACTTGTCTAAGTTTTTGATTACCTAGTTGTGGTATGAGGCTTCCTCCGGAATGGGGAGATGTGCTGTGATGCCAATGAGTACAGATGTTTTGGGTTGGTTGGGTTTTGTTTTTAGTGTTGGGGTTTTTTTTGTTTGGTTT
>VXBL01008793.1:258295-309069 GCA_013400195.1 Aramus guarauna
GAAGAGGAAGATTTCTGAAAGTGAATAATTAAACAAGAAGAAGGTAAAACAATATAAGGAAATTTTACCTTTCTCCATAGAGAAATAAAAGATCACACAGAAAACAAAACTGTTACAAAGAAATATTTAATGTTCAACCATTAATCAGTATGTAGTCCAATATATATTGCTTGTGCAGCTATAAATAGTAAGCCATGTTAACAGAATAATTGTCATTCTGTGGCAGACTGTATTGTTCATTTCTCTCTCTGTCTCCTTCTTTTCTTCTGTCTCCCCTACCCATCCCTGCTTTAGTTCATTCTCCGTTACATCCTTTAAACTTGCATCCCTCTTTGCTGTTGCTTTTGACACTTTCTGTAGTCAAGTAATGGTGAGCACAGGTAATATATTATTTATTTATTGAACATTGTGCACACTGGGAGGCAAATTAGTATTCTGTCCCTATCACTCACTGCTAGACACTGCACGCAGATGGAACACATTACCACATTAGACCAGTTAAGAGGCTTTAAATTAGATTTGTGACTTGAAAGTTTGAATAAGAAAACTAATAGAACACAAAATGAAGCAGAGGGAAAATTAGATTAATTATCTACAACATTTGGAGAGAACTGTTGCTGATGCACTGTGTTGTAGAAGGCTATTTTTGTGCTACAGACATGCTTCAATTGTGCCTACATTAAGCTACTTGAATGTACTTGTGAAAACACATTTATTTACAGTTTTTAATATCCTAGAGTTATTTTTTTAAATTAAAAATAGATATTTTAAATGAGCCACATCATTTTCCCCTCAGTTTTTTTGCTTTACTATTCTGAGGAGAGAAGATGAATTGTAAGCACCACAGGGACTGTATAAATTAATTGTGGAAATAAAAATTTGAATCTTAATGTTAAATTAGAGGAAAACTAATGTAAAGTTGTTAATTTTGTGTCATGTTACAATGTGAGACAAAAGTCTGTACTCTGTGAATGCATCAATGCAAATTTTGAACAGGCAATTATACAGACAACACAAAACCAGATAATTTTTTTCCCACCCTTCCCATTTTCCCTCTCACCCATATGAAAGCCTCTCTCACATTCAGTCAGGAAAAAAATCACAAAGACTAACACAGGCAGTAGCCAAACTGCACATTTACAAGTCTGCTTTATCACGGTCTCAGCAAAGGCTGAGCTCTCGTTTCATTTCTAAAACTATTTTCAAGTGATTTAGGCAATTCAGGTAGACTGAGACAATTCACCTGCAAACAGGATGGAGTTCAGGGACCCTACGTTCTTGTGTCACTAGTGTTTTTGTTACTGGTTCCTATCTTCTTTATTAAGTGAGACTGCTGATACTTAATAAAAGCAATTTATGTTGGAACATCAAAAAATGTTCAAACAAACCATAAGCCAAATTAATTTCACTAGTTTTGCTGTATATTATTCCCTCTTCCATATTTGTACATTTTTCTTTACATGAACAGTCTCTATCTATTTTAAACACTTTTTTTTTTTATTATTATTATTTCCAAACATTTTTTTTCTTCTAGGTTATTGGATTAGAAAAATATTTTCTACAGTGTTTGGACTTTTAGGATGAGTAGATAAATAAATAATATCTAATTATTGTTCTTATGCAAAAAGAATGCATATTAAGAAGTACTGTATAACCGTGGTGCATTTTTAAAATGTAGTATCCAAAAACTGGAAGAGAAGTTATGAATGAAGAAAAATGGGAGAAAATATCTTTTTTTGTGTATTCATATATGCACAGTTACGCTGAATACACCCACATATATATACGTATGATTGAAACATGTTTAAGATGCTTTGTCAGGTGTCCCAAACACATATTTGTTATTCATAAAATAGTTGTTTTACTAAAAACATCTGAATTAAAAAGAGGGCTAGTTGCATCTTTCTGTTGCTGTATTTTTAAATAACCACAATATAGAAAATTTTTAAAAAATGAGGAAGTACTGTGTAAACTATGATAGCTAAGGAATGCAGGCAGTTGATAAAGCTAGCTAAAAAAATATCAGTGAAGAAATATGGTTAAAAGAAATAGATATGAAATATATGTACTTCTGTTCTGACGTATATACATCAGAACTACATCTAGTGACTTTTACTGATAGTGTTATGACTGATACTAAACAGAGATGCCAAAATTATGTATCACGATGCAGAAGAGGTAGAAGTATTTAATAAATATTTATGTTCTGCATCAGCAGGAAAACAACAGCAGTAGCAGCAAAAAAACTCCTCTCAGAACAAAAGAATAGGTATCAGATTTTATAGATAATTAGATTTATTACAAAGAGTATTAAAAATCTAATGAAGTTAAGCATTTATTAAAACACAGAGCCGGAACACTTGAATCTAAGAACATTCAAGGAATTATCCAGAAATGTTCGTGAGCTGTTTAAGATAGATGTTTTCAAACAAGAACAATGGAAAACTCACAGAGGATTTGAAAACAGCTGAAATGCTGTACTGGTGTTTTAAAAGGTTATATGAGAGGAAATTAAAGGACAGCTAGGTTGATATCAATCTCAGACAGTTATCAAAAAGCAGACTTGGATGCAATCAGTAAATAATTAAGAGTCCCTAACATTCAAAATTAATGTCAGCCAATGAGTTTAATGGAAAATAAGCCTTGTTATACAAACTGTTTAGGGTTTTTTATGAGATTACAAGCTCGATTGATAAAGGTCAGTTTGCTGAATAAAATATTCAGACTTCTGTAGGGTACTTGGCTTTATGTCACATGACTTTCTGGTTTTAAAAAAGATCTATTATAACAGGAAGATATCCATATTTAATGTACGTATAATTGTCTCTACTACTAGGTTGTAATAAGAAACGGTAGATGAGAAATTATTAGTCACTATGGATGGATTTTCCTGTGATTTCATACATTAATTTATCTCAGCCCACTATCTATATTGGTAGTTTAGAACAAAATATACATGAACAGTGAATAAAACTACTGAAAATATTAGAATTGGTAAAGTGGTGATAAATAAATAAGGAGGTAATTCAGGTAAACACATTAAGGTAAGATGTATTGTTTAGCAGAATTAAGTACATTTTAATGTTTTACTTTTTAACATGAAGGGGTGAAAGATTGTGTCAGAGTAAACATCAGACCACACTAGGAGGATTTGAGCTGATCCAACAATTAGATGCTTATCCAAATTGCAATCTCCACAGACTTCGAAAAGCAGCAGACATCTGCTTTCTACTTTACTTGTGCACTGGAAAGTGAGGTTGGTTTCTTCCCCTGCTGCTTCCAAGAAGAAGAATGGAGGAGGAATATATAGTAGAGGGTACAGCTGCCAAGTTTGAGAGATGACCTTTACAGTCCTTGGCTTTTGCCACCTACAACCCTGCCTTTCCTGCTGTCACTGGCTACAGCTAACATGATCCTCCCAAGGTTTTCAATCTAATCCTTAGTTTGGCCTTTTCCTTTGGTACCTCCCTCTTTCATCCTCATAGGCTTCAAAACCTCCAATTTGACTTCAAATGTGAGAAGCCTTAAGTCAGTACTGCTCCCAAAGATAACCAACAGAATTCGATTACCCCGATGCGATCCAGAAGTCAACCTTCATCACTGACTATACAAGGAGAAAAGTAGGACTATTTCTGCACTGCTATATGATATTAATGAAGCTATTAGTTGACTGCTATGACAAGTTTTGGTGCTTGGACTTTAGAAAAGATGTTGACAATTTCAGAAGGGTTTGAAAATAATTACTGGGATTAGAAGGTTGGGGAAAATGCCTCATGCGGAGAAGCTGCAAAAGATCCTAGTATTGAATTTCTTCAAGGACATGACTGCATCACAATCTACAAATGCCTAATTGAGAAACTTTGTGGCATTAGGCATAATGAGATGCAGTGGTTTGAAGGCAAATTTAGGTAAATTAGACTAGATATAAAGGTCATTTCAGAGAGATCTAAACAGAAGAGCTTCCCTAGGAAAGTAATGACTTCTCTATTGCTTTAGTTTCAAAATCAAATTATAAAAAAACAACTCAAAATCATCCTCAGAGCAAAGCTAGCAACACAGTCACTAAGTGTGCTTCTCTGGGCTGTATTACATGAAATAAATCAGATGATTAACTAATTCTAACAGTCTGCTTGGTGCAAAAATCTTAGCAATTCTTTCTATACAGCCTTTGCTCTCTTTCGTATGCCTGGCACTCTTTGGCTAATGGCTAAGAACATTGAGATAGGCACTTGACAAAGTAGCTGAACACCTACAATGCATTTTCTATGGAATTTGGAAACTCAGCTGAAGAAGTTTTCCAGAAATATGCTGCTGAACTGATACAGATACCTATGTGAGGTGAAGAAGTCTTCCTAGTCGTATCATAGTGTCCTTGGCCGAGATCAATGTTTTTGTGCTTGCATCCTGCATAAGGCCAGGAGATACACAAACCAGCCATCTTTGACAAATTGCCGCTACGCATGTGTCATAGCTCTGACACCCATAGTAAATCTGGCCAGCTGGCCACTCTAA
The DNA here is from genome assembly GCA_013400195.1 of Aramus guarauna. NCBI lineage: Eukaryota > Metazoa > Chordata > Aves > Gruiformes > Aramidae > Aramus > Aramus guarauna. The sequence goes on from VXBL01008793.1 coordinate 262,808, forward strand.
ACTACTTAATTACCCATGCTAACTTCAGAATATGAGCTTTCTTGGCTCTGGATTACACCATATTGGGTAATTTTTTCGTATGGTCTTGATTATCTGTAAATGCAGCATTTCATCCCAGAACCAGTTGTCTGAGCAAGACACATTTTTTCCACGAACTTCTGGCTAGACACATTGTTTTCCATGACACAATTTTATTTTCCATGATACTGTATAGGGTTCCTTTAGGGTTCCTCAAAAAAGTTTTAAAATAGTGCAAATCAGAGACTATTTGGCAACTCCTATTCAGTGTGCATGGAGTCTCACTTGTCCACTGGGAAGGCTGATCGTTGCAAATTAACTGCCTGACTTTTTACCATAAGTGTTGAGAGTTATTTTAGCCAGTGATCCTTCTGTCACAAGGATTAGGATTCATGAACTACTGTTTCTGTGTTTTATCCATAGTAGTGCTTTTGGCTTCATTTGAGATTGACACATGTGCAGGTCGTGTTTATTCTCTAATGTATGTCTTTAGTTAAGCTACTCCATCTACACAGTATGTCTGCATGTCATCTTTGAAGTAAGAAAAAACAATTGCAAGCATCGCACATAGATTTGGTTTGTATACAATACTTTCAGGTTTCAGAAATTATGGTAAGTGTATAAGTACCTGAACATATAAACAGAGAATTTTGATCTGCTTTTCTCCATTTTAACAATCACAACTCTTTTTTATTATTATTGATACACTACCATATGACACTTGAAATACATTTTGAGAAAGGTTTATTTCATACTAAGAGATTTGTCAGACACCATGCACATTCCCTTCTATTTGCCAGGTTTATGTGTTTCAAGATGTGAAAGACCGTTGCATCTATTTATTTTGCTTCTACTTATAATACTCATCAGATACTAAATTTATACCTGAATTTTTTAATCTAAGATTAACCATAAAGGTGTTTATTTTTTTACCTATAATTTTCAGTTTTTCAGGGAGATACATTATTACAAAAATTAATGTTTAGCTACAACCAAAACTGAAAAATATGTAACCTGTTCAAGAAAAAAATCACACCTACAATTCTACTGACGAGCACTGTTAAATAAGGGATACAAGCAATAATACACATAACGGTGGGGAAAACCTTCACTAAAAACCATAGGCCACACTTCTAATGTTCAAGGTTCTTTTTTATTGCCCATTTTTAACACTTGTTTAAATGTGAAATTTAAAAGAAACCAGCATAAAACTCAATGTGTTATCATGATAATCTAAGAAAACCATTCTGATCTTGGTTTCTGATGGAGATAATTATCAGGAAGGAGAGAAAAGAGGAGACAAGGGAGAACTTGTGTCGTGTGGGGCCATGGGTTAAAGGAAACATCTTATTCTTACATATCATGAAGAGGACCAGAAGATTGCAAAAAACATTATACCAAGCTTTGGTGCTGAAAGTATTGAGAGGACACCTGGAGTAATAATAACATTAGAAAGGAACAGAGCAAAGCATGAAAGCCAAACTGTATAGTTTGCAAATGAAAGAGGTATGAGATCGAAACAAAGTGAGGCACATTCATAATCAGAGATGATTCTTCAGTGAGGTGTAGATGAATGGAAAGGGCGTTATAGGCTGAAGGAAAGTAAATAAATTTCAGTAAACAAACTTCATAACTACCTTTAACGTTGCTATAGTTACATAGGTCTTAAGATGTTAAGAACAAATACTTGGAAAGGTATTATATATATTTATCATGATATATTATTTTTATGCAATTTGACAGAGAAACCAAAAAGTCTTAACCTAAATAAGAATGCATGTGTGACCAAGAACGTATTGACTGTCTTGAATAACACTTGGCAAAATATCAATAAGATATAATTTCTTAAAATAATATAAACCTACATCTGAAGAAAAACATCCTGACAGGTCACCTACAGAATAACAGGGTATTTAAGAAAATATTACTGAAAGATGTCCAGCTTATCTGAGAATATGTGGTTAGATGATGAACAGATTCCTAAACACAATACCCATTGATATGTTCAAATTAAAGAAAACAGAAAGCCATTCATTGCCATCGGGTTTACATAATTTAACATTGTGGAGTGTAGCCAAAACTGGCCACAACTACTTGCCTAGGTGAGGTTACCGCTACACTGGGCATGGCCCACTGTAACAAACCTCGCCTAGCTGCAAAAGCACCACTTTTCTTCAGAATCGGGTATGAAGAGTTGATCATGCTCATATCTTGAACTGTATTGCTACTTCCATAAGAGTTGTCTTATTGTTGTCAAAGGGAACAAAATTTTAGTATCTGACCCGAAGTTCTCCTGGCTGTGCTTGATTGGTCTGCCTACCCACACTTGAGGCTTCGTCTGTCTGCGAAACTGGATGCAAAAGTTACTGGAGAAGTTACTGAAGCCTACCTAGCTTGCAATTTAGATGTAACAAAAGCCATAACTATTAGCTAATTTTTAGCACCAGCCCAGATAGAAAAAGAAAATAAAAGAGAAAGAGAGAGCAAAGAAAAAAACAAACAGAATTTTAAAATATTAAAATATATTAATAGTTCAAGAACAAGACATTCAAGTTTTTCAGGTGAGACTCACAAATAAACTTGGATCATTCTGCAATTACTTTCCTCTGGAACTGTTTAATTTGCTCTTGCTAAAGGTGTTTTAGCTGATACACACATTTTAGATGTGAGTGAGTGAGAGAGAGAATGATTCCATAACCTGGTGATTAAGCACCTTCACAGACTGGGAAGAAGCATAGAGCATCCACGTTCTACTTTTCTGAACATAGAGTAATGTAAATCAAAGGACCTTATTTAAGAGACAAGTTAAGCTTCAGTCCGCTCTGTGTTTCAGATTAGGTAAAAAAGCAGGTTTGTAGTTCTTTCCTCCCAGGAGAATAAGTGAAGTAATGAACTAAAGAGCAAAAAAAGAGATCCTTGCATCTCTGTTTTGTTTTGGAGTTTTTTTCCTCTTTTTTTTTTTTTCCTATGTCCTCTAATGACTTTTATTCTTTGTTTCTAAATACAGTTCTTGGGTTTGTTTTTTGATTTATTTTGTTTTGACTTGGTTGCTTAATAAAAATAAGTTGATTTAATTATCCAAAAAGCATAAGACTTACCACGTAAACCAATTTCCCAACTGAATCCAAGTGAACTCCTGAATACGTGTATGTATATACACACACACAGAGACACATATCTATGCATATATATATACATATATGCATATCAAAGGCCTAGGAAAGCTTGTAAGTAACTGCAAATCTGTGATTAAAGAACAGCCATACGATGGCTCAGATTATTTTAATTCTCTGTTTATTCACATTCCCAAAGACAGGCCCAACAGCTCCTTTTCTCTTCTTCCAAATGAGCAGCAAAAATATTGCGAAGGCCCTAGGATGAGCTTATGGATGTACAACATAGAAGAACCTTTTGTCTTTCAAGGATAATGATTCAAACCACAAACACAAAAGGCAGCTAGGAAGGCCTAAAACTGAAAATAATGATGAAAGAAAGGACTCATTCAATAGAAAATGTGGTATAATATGGTGAGGAAGAAAAAAGCTATCATCACTGGTATTTATATATTTGATATGTCAACAGAGACATTTGGAGACATAAAGCCAGAGAACTGACAGTCATGGAACTGTAAATATTGAGAACAACCAGGAGGATCAGGAAGAAAAAGAGAGATTAAACTGTTCATTAAAGATAGGATAACAGTGTGCAAAATACTGCTTTGAAGAGTACAAGAAAGGAGGCATTTTTAAAGTGGTGCAAAGAGTATTAAGGGAAAAGAATAAAACTGCATTTTCTGAAAACCATACAAGAGGTGCTTAGTTATAAAGTTGTGTTAAATGTGTAATAGGGCAGCTTTTATTGCTTAAATCATTTAAAACAAGACTGAATAACATATTTTGAAATAATACTGTGCCAGGAGGAGGATGAACTAGTAGACCTTACCGTTTTAAGATCTGTCTCTTCTGTACGCTAGTCTAATCCATTTAATTAGTTATGAAATCATTAATCAATAGGCTCTTTTCTGCCAGCTCAAAAATGGGAGCGTCTGAAACAGTTGTTACAAAAAATACTATATATATAACATTAATAAATTTTTTATTTCTGTTTTAACAGATGGTACTACATTCTTTTCTTAAGTCTTTCTCCAGATTTCTTTCTTCTGAACTAAAAAAGTTCTTAACTTTCTTTGGGGAATAGTATCAGGTCGGTATTAAAACTACGCGAGTCACTATTGGACTTTCATTAGACTGTGGCACTTGGCTTTTTTTTTTTTTTTTAATTAATCAAAATATTAATTGTGAAATAAGGATCAGAGGTTCTGCTGTTCCTTAGACAACCAGCTACAGCAGAAAAGACTTTCTTTCTGTAGGTAACCTCATACTTGTTTTTCTTTAAGAAATATTGACACTAGAAAGGATATGAAAGGATATATTCACATGGATGAACTTGTCTGTAAATGACAATATGAGAAATGACAAAATGTCTTTGAGAACATGAAGCAGCAGTGCATGTACATGAGTTAATTTTATACAGGAATCCATTTGCATTGCAAACACTGATTTTGGGCAAGAAAAAGGAAGATTATTGAAGATGTCGTATAGACAAAAGGACATATACTAGTGTTACTGAAACAACTGATGCTAAGAAGAGAAAAAATTGTGGAAGTGAGTTATTTAATATTACTGGTTTTTGACAGGGACATCTGAATTCCAAAGAAACCAATATTGTCTCATTTATATTATAAACTGACAACTTTAATGGAAAAGCACCATTAGTCCTGTACAATCTTGACTTTAAGCTTCACAATGTGTGCTTTTGCATAACAATAGGTTCAAAATTGGCTTTTCAAAATTTTTAAGAGCAATCATTTCCAGCAATGACAGTGACAACCACTACTAAGTAACCATTTTATCCCACTGACCTAATCATGAAAATAGTTAAGCAGAATACATTTAAAGAGCTAGTCTATATGAACCTGATTTAACAAATACTGACACTTATACCTCAACCTATTCTATTTTTATGAACTAAAGGAAGTCTTTATCTTAAAAAAATAGATTAAATTTCAATTAATCATATAGTTAAAAACCGGTGCTCTGCTGAATGTCCCTTTGAAAAGACAAAAAAAAAATTATCAGTGCTATAAATTTATGCATAGTTTGCCTAACAAAATAATAATAATAATAATAATAATAATAATAATAATAATAATAATAAATACCCTTCATTTCAATCAAAATATTGTATTGTCATAGACTTCAAGCAGCATAACCATTAAGAAATACATTAAACAAGACTCTTAATGCATTAGTCTTTCTTTTTTTCTTTTTTTTTTCATTCAAGAAGGGCCTTAGTCTGTTCTGACAGTTATTAATGACTCTTGTTTGATTCAAAGATCTTTTGATGTGTCCTGGATAGGTATTTGATGTTCACCTGCTGAATTAAAAAGGATTTTAAAACTAAGCTTTGGAATGGGAAATTGCACTGGAACAGGTTGCCCAGAGCAGCTGTGGTTGTCCCCTTCCTGGAAGTGTTCAAGGCCAAGTTGGATGGGTCTAGTGGAGGGTGTCCCTGCCCATGGCAGGGGGGTTGGAACTAGATGGTCTTTGAGGTCCCTTCCAACCCAAACCATTCCATCATTCTATGAAATTGCGAAGATATTACCAAGTGATACGTTAATCAGCTTTACAGTTATTGTTTATATAAGAAAGTTTTCATTGTGTTCTGCAGATAAAGTGTAAACTTTCTGAAATATTCCTGAGAAACAACAAATTCCTATGCAATATTGATATGAATGGGTATAAGAAAAACGTTGCACATTACTTCATAGCACTCACTGGTTTTGCACTGCTTTGACTGACAGTGACATCCATTCAGCAGCAATGTGTTTTCCAGTAGAGGAGACTCTCCATTTTCAGCAGATATTACCAATAAAGTCAAAAGTTAGAAGCTTTGAGTCAGGGACACAGCCAGGACTAAAATTTTGGTTCTTCAACCACAAAGAAAACACTGCATAACAGTTTCAAATTGGCTTTCTTATAAAACATCGACATTAGGATTATAGTGGACCATCAGCTTTGTAAATCAGACTTCCTAGAGTCAAAATGTCAGTTTACTCTTCACGAATCAATTTTGATCCTGAAATAAGTAGGCACCTTTCCAGCTGAACTTACTGAGAGTGACAGCCCTGGTCTATGATTAGGCGCATTGGTCAACATTCATTGTGGCAAATATAACTGAGATGCCTCAAACAGGCAAAGTCCAGTTGCTGTGCACTTCTTCAAACATTAATAGCAGGAGAGACGGGACCCTTCAACAGGCATTTTGTGAGGGCTCCTGCACGCTCACCCTTGGCCTGGATAACATATAAATAAGAATGTGAGTGCACATGGTGTGTATGGAGATTGAGCATAGACAAAACTGTCTGGAGGGTGCTGGCACTAAAACGGTTCACGTGAAGGACCTGATCCCCACTCAGACAGGGCAGCACAGCCTCACAATGGGGTGCTGGGAAAAGCCTGTACCCAGCAGTGGGGTGTCAGCGTGGGGCCAGCACCCAGGGCCCCCCACTGCTGGGTGCAGGGCTCCTTGTGGGGGGCTTCCCCACACAGAGCTGGGGGGGCTCACATCTGCCCCAGGGGGTGAGAGAGTGGGGAACCTGCGCTGCCAGAGAGGGGTGCCAGTGATCTCTGGCTGGGGGGCAGGGGAACTGTAGGGGGGTATTAAAATTTTCTAAGGTTTAGTTATGGAAGGGTGTTTAGAAACTTGTAGGTGCTTATAAACATTTTGTAAGTGTCTAGTCATTGTGGTTTAACTGTTGTATTACTGATATTGATCCTGAAAGTATAGCTCGCTGACTGCTTGTTAATTACATGTCGTTAATAAATCACTAACCTGCTTTGATCTTAATTTAGTTTAAACTATTTGAACTGAGCAGGTTTTCCCTGAAACACAATTCAATGCATCTAAAACTTGAATCATCTCCTGGAGTTGCTGTTCCTCTCCATTAGCAATAGCATTTGACTGTTCTAACTTAGGGGCCTTAGAAAAAAAGATTGAACTATATCTGAGTTACTGTGACCAGCAACACAGAATCTGAATAGATATCAGCATTGTGGAGAATAAAGTTGTAAATCTACATCCGCATAGTAAAGAAATTATCACAACTGGAACAGCAATCCTTGGGGCAGGGACATCTAAATGAAAGAAACTGTTTTTAAAGTCTTGTTCTGTAGAGCCGTACTGTTTCCCAATGGTAAAAGACGGTTCCTAAAAGCTCTTAAGCTTTACTGGAGTTGCTAAGCAATGATCAGAAAAAATGCTACAGTGTTCTGCACATGCTGTTTAAGTTTTTTGGGGGCTTTTTTGGTTTTTTGGTTGTTTCTTTCTTTCTTTTTTTTTTCCTCCAGAGCTGAAAAAGGGCCGCGTGATCATGAAGGAGATGTGCTAACTGATGGGCTTATTATCGCAAAGCAAGGACTACAGACAAGTGTCAGCTCGTCATGAAAGTGCTTCTATTTTACACAGATCAAAAAAAGAAACAGAAGAATTAGGTGGGGCAGGCTATATAGGGACCCAATAAACAAACAATTTCAATTATCTCATACAAATTAGGTAGGTCTGGTCTCAGTTTGGTCATGTAGCCACGGAGAGAGGAGGTGCAAGGGTCCTACACAGAGAAAAAGGTCTGTTAATTATGAAATCTAGCAAAGGATTTTTTTCTTTTAGATCATCACAAGCAAATAGCTTTTAGTGTTTCCCCTACTGATTTTTATTTTACACTTTCATGGTGCTACACAGCCATTTGGATGAAATTAGGCTACAAAACTACTTTGTGCAGCAGTCTCTTTTTTTTTTTTTTTTTTTTTCTTTTTTTTGTTGCTTAAAAAATTTTGTGNTTTCCCTTTAGTCTGGCTATCAAAATCTCGTGTAGAAAAACAATGGGCATGTTGCCCCAAGCTCTACCTGCTGTGCGCACAGCCAGCCCTCCTCCCCCTCTGCTGTCACTCCCGCTGAGACTAACAGCAACCATGTGTCATCCCAGCTCCTCTTAAACTCGTTGATCCTCCGGAGAAGATCCGCCTGTCTCTGCAAATCTGTTAGCTGATTGTCTCCTACCATGGCTAACTGACAACACTTAATACATTTTCTTACCTGTTCCTTCTTAATATTCATGTACGCTGCATATATAATATGCACTAAGTGCAACTGGTGGCATAGCAGATGGATCGAACAAAAAGTGTGTATATTACAGGGGAAAAAAAAAATGATTTTTTGTCCTTCCCCCCCCCCCCTTCTAAATAAACTATACACTTTTTCCATTTTGTTTCCATTCAGAGCCCCTTGGTACCTAAACAAGATAGCACAATTTTAGACATAGATTTCTTTGTATTTATTAAATTTTAAAGAACTGTAGCTTTTTATTGCCCACATTTTTCAATAACTATTACATTTCAATTCTGCCAGAAAGACTCACTTCTGTCTGCCAATCAGTGTCAAAAGCCAATCTCATCAATGTAACTGGACATTTATTTCAGAAAATTAACTTACATTCTGGTAAACATTATTGATTATGACAAGCAATACTGCATGATTACTAACTGGATAACTTCAAACATATGGAAAATCTCATTTCTGATTTCTTTACAATATGAATATCCAGGACAGGAAGTCATAGTAGAAAATGGTATAGCATATAATAGTCATTGAAATATAAAATAATAATTGCTGCTCTAGTGGTACCTCAATATGTAATTACACAATACATATTTTAAGAAGTCTCAGATTGCATATCCCCATGGCAGGCTGCTACTTCCATAGGGAGCATTTCGTAAATGGAGGAAATTAACGGGCTAAAAGCCAAATTATGACAGAAACTGACAAAAGCAAGGGGAAAATCAGTGTGAAGGATAATACTCCAGGCTTGACTTGTTCCATTATACTTAGCCATTACAGGGAGGCTCTCAGGTCACTGAATGATTTGTTCTGCAATACCTGTAACTGTGCACAATAGGCTAAGTGAAAGGCAGTATCCATCATAACTTTGAATTGCCTTGCTTTTGTCAGTTTGTGCTGTACCTTTAACATTATTTAAGTATACTATAGGGAGTATTATTATTAAAGCTAGATTGGTACTGAATTACCCAACCTCCCTGCAGACCTAAAAGAACTGAAAAAATGCCAGGTGTGTGGTACCTATGCTTATTATCTGAAACTGAGTGCCTAATCCTGCATTTAATTTTGCTGTGGCAATTAATTTGTTTCACAGACATCAACTGCAATATTAAAAGAAAGAACCTGGTCAAAGTGGTATGAGGAAAATATTGAGCCGCAAAGCATGGAGTTTTTTTGTGAATTATTTCAACCCTTTCCCTCTTTTGCTAATTCAAATAATTATCATACAGATAAAATGGTTTTGTGATTCAGGACATTGATCAATGATGATGCAAGGACTGGTGGATAAATTTACACTATGACAGTGTCATCTTCAGGGTGTGGGGGATGACCCTGTGACTTCAACAGCAAAAATGCAAAAGTCTTGAACTAATGTGAAGTTATAATGGAGTCGGAAACTAAAACTGGTCAATTCATGGTTTAAAAAAATCAGTGTCTAAATGCACCAAAGATAATGAATATTGGAGCACCTTTCTAACAACGGTTTCCCAGTGGGTTTAACAGATGCACGGAGAGTACTTCCAAATACCATTTTGGGAAAGCTGGGGACTTAAGATGGGGCTTAAACACTACAAAAAAAGCGTTGGTATGAAAGTAGTGCTGCTGTTTCCCAGGTCAATGTCATAACCACTGAACTATGTGGTACATATAAGCCAGCTCACTTCCATTGGCTCTAATCCATTCCAGTCCAGAGACTAATTTCATAGAATCGTAGAATCATAGAATGGTTTGGGTTGGAAGGGACCTTAAAAATCATCTAGTTCCTACCCCCTGCCATGGGCAGGGACACCCTCCAGTAGACCAGGTTGCCCAAAGCCCCATCCAACCTCAACTTATTTAAAATTTGAACTTAAAATCCTGCTGCTGTTAAAGCTCTAAGTGTCTAAGGCCATTATTGAGACTCAAAGTGTAGTACAAAAGCCAACAGTCAGGAGTCTGAGGTGTCTGCAGGGCTACGTAGCCAGCTTAGTAGGAATTTTGAGGAGCTAACTGTTATTTTAATATTTGCAGAATCACAGAATGATTGAGGTTGGAAAGCACCTCTGGAAGCCATCTGGTCCATCCCACCTGCTCAAGCAGGGCCACCAAAAGCAGGACTATGTCCAGACAGTTTCTGAATATCTCCAGAGATGGAGACTCCACAACCTTCCCGGGCAACCTGTGCCAGTGATTGGCAACCCTTACAGTGAAAAAGTGTTTCCTGATGTTCAGGAGGAGCCTCCTGTGTTTCAATTTGTGCCCATTTCCTCTGGTCCTGTCACTGGGCACCAATGAAAAGAACATGGTTCCATCTTCTTTCCACCAGCATGTACTTGTACTTTGGAGTTAATTCTCCCCAAGTGTAGGACTTGCCATTTCCTTTTGGTGAACTGCCTGAGATTTGTTGGCTTTCCATATTAAATAAAAGGAGTTACAATTTGTTTCATCATACCTAACTTTGGGAAGCTAACTGACTTCAAGCAACTCAGATAAAGGTTTAGATTAGAAGGACATACCCACAGTTCCCTACATAATCAATGGCAGTACCTACTTATCCCCAACATGTACAGAGAAAACTTACTGTGATCTGAATATGTTGACATATAAAACATAGTTTATAGATTTCTAAACCAGGGACAGTTTAGGAGATCCTTTACATACAGCTTAGATTTTCATTATTCCATCGCACAGCAGTCTTCAGAAAGAAGAATAAAATCAGAGAAGTTAATCTTGCAGCCACATTTTTCTTCTGAGTGTCAGTTGTTGTGGTTGTGTGTCAATACCACACTATCTCTGGTAAGGGTCTGTCTGGACCCCCAAACCTTGCTGGATTTAGTCCTGAGTCTTTGTGTTACCAAAACAAAAACAAAACAAACAACAAAAAAATGTATTATACTTGGTGGATTTGAGTCTGATACTAAGCCTCACTAGCTTAAAAACTTATTTCACAATGATTTAAACAGGACAATTGCCCTAGGTACAGAAAATTGAGGGGAAAAAAAAAAAAAAGAGAAACCAATTGTGGTTTTTTTGTTTTTTTTTGGGTTTTTTTGCCCTAAGGGGGGGACTATAGTTTCCAAACCAGATATTGCAGGAATTGTTGCTAGAAACAAACTAGTACTTGTAGCCTTGTTCATCAGTTCAATTCATTATTTAGTAAAGCATGTGAGCCATACATGAGAATCACATAAGTAGTTAACGTGACAGTGTTGAGTTGAGTAACAGCAATGACTGCTGAGAATTAACAGAAGAGTGTGATAATATGTTTTGGGAGTAATAAAACTCCCAACTATTTGGTAGGATTCAGAACACTAGGAAAGGGTTTGGTAGGTGGAGAGGATTAGGTCTCAGAGAACGTGTTTACCTGATATATTGCAGCACAGCATTGTAGCAGAGATGCCAGAAGCGCTACTGATATGAGGTATGGCACAATTCCAGCCTAACATACCTGTTCCTCAATTATTCTGCGTCAATATGGTTCTCTCTACATGACACTGCATTGTGTCATATAAACGTATCTTCACAGTTAAACCAGACAAGACACTAGAAAAGAGGCTGTGGGAGAAAAAGCTTCAGCAACAGGAGGGCAGCGTCAGTGTCCTGTTAAGAATTGTTTTCACAGAAGCCAACAGCATGTTTCCCACTGACTTTGGTGATGCACGGTGAGATTGCTGGTGTGCAGGTGATTCATAGAAAACCACCAATATTAGTAAAATATGAGGCTACATGGATTATAAAGGTTGTTTCATGCATCAAAGTCAGTTTTGGTTGATAAACTAAATAAAGCTGAAAAGCCTGTAAAAGTCGAACCCCTACAAGTAAATATATGAAGAGTAAATAAGCTACTTGTCTTTCCTGCCTCCGTGACCACTTATTATATACGCAAGTGCTCGTTCAACAACTGCCCTCTTATAACTTCACCTAGGGAACATGCATGAAAAAAATAAACTACAAGCTTGTAGCAGTGGAAATGTAATTTTAGTTTATTTCTTTGCTGAAGTATGGAAGTGTAGATAGCTTGTTTTGATACCACAAAATCAATTTAGCTCTTTTGCTGTGAAAACTACCATTTTTTGCTTAGCAAGTACTTGTGAATTTGATTTATTGTGAAATTTTTCTATTTCACAGCAAAGTAGGGTTGTTTTTTATATTTATTTTTTTTTAATATGAACTGGCAAGTTTCCAAGTCTAAAAACTGCCTTTCATTTGTATGGAAACTAAGAAAACACTTGAGGTGAAATCAAAATTCTAGATCTATTTTTCCATACTATAATTGAGGGTTTTTTTGTTGTTGTTGTTGTTTTTTGGTTTGTTTGTTTGTTTGTTTGTTTGTTTGTTTTTTAACACAGATTTCACTCAGATACCTTCATTGTCTTCTTTCCAATATGTTGTGGGGTTTTTTTTCTAAATTTCTAATGAGATTTTCCTCACTTTTTTTTTTTTTTTAATGTAAACTTTGGAAATGTAAACTGTCTTTTACATTATATTTCTTTAATTTTTCCTTATTAATTTAATATTCATTACAAATGTGTTAATGTGCCTTCAGTTGTTAAAAACACCCATGTATTGCCCAATAGGGTTAAGGGAATGTATAAACATTTCTATAAAGAATTATAATTTACAGACAAGCATCATATGCCCATGTAACTTTAATGGCAGGAGATCTGCCCAGGGAAAATAATACATGAAAAGACTAGCAATTTTGGTGTTGATAATATAATGCTTGCTATCTATGGTTAATATAAAACACTATAATAATTTTGAAATTAATGGGATGATTTCCATTTAGGCAACGCTGGCTAATTTATTAACTGTAAGATATTAGCAATATATTGCCAGAATTGACATAGAACTGAAAATAAGTACTCCCAGAAGCATAACAGAGACTCAAGAAATAATAGCTTAATTTTAATGGAATATAGCCCATAACATATAAGTCAGTAAACAAATAACTTATAAAGCATAAAAAAATGCATATCTGTTCATATCAGGTATAGTTTAACTTTTGTCACTGTTATCTTTCTTCAATCAGTATATACCAGATTGGTCACAAGACAGATATTAAGAAAACAAAATAAATAAAAAAATCCTTTTCAAATGTATTTGGTTTAGTAAAGCTTTTACATGTTAAGTTTTCCTTCTTGTCAGTTTTGTACTGCCATCATTTTTCATTGTCAGTTTTAGATGTTTTCATTATTCATTACAAATATTTATCAGGTATTACTAAGTCATAATACCTGTCTACATTTGTGTTTTTATAATCCTGCAAAAGTCTTGCAAGTATAACTTTCAGGTTATGCAGATTTCATGACCTGGATTCAGAAAAATGTCTAAAATATCTGCATACTTTCTTCTGTTTAAATATTTATATAATGATTTATAAACAAATAGTCATCTAAAATCCTCAGATATTAACTGATGGTAAAAGAAATTTGTATTTTTAACTATGTATAAATTCTAAGCACAAATGTATTTGTTATCAGTTGTATGTATAAAGTAATATTCATTATTGTTTTCTGAGTTAACTCTAACTATCCTGAAATAAAATGTGAGTTCCACTGCAACTCAGATCTATACACCTCTGTAGGAAAGCTAAGAAAAATAAGTAGAAACAAATTATTATCTGCTTTAGAATGATTTTTTTGAATAGAGAAACAAGTCACCACATACTAGAATTTTTTTTTTGGTATGTTTAATTTTACACCCTTCTAAAACTTCATTACAAGGAATTATATACCTTCATGAACTATATTCATAGGCTTTTCCAGATCTTGTAGCCCACCTCTATGTTCTTTTCATAAAATATTGGCTTTTAAAAATAATTAATAAAGAGCATTCTTATTGGCATTTAAGTTACAAATGATTTTTGCTTCTGTTTACTGAAAACAGGCAAAACTAGTAGAACATTATATACATATTGTTTGTTGCCCTCTTTCTATACATTAGTTTATATTTTCTATAACAAGTCTATAAAAGGGTGCAGTGAGAAACAGAGGGTGCAGGGTGATGTGGAAAAGATTTTAAAAAATACAGAACTGGGCAGCAGAGTGTCCACCCCAAGTGTATGACATAGATAAGGAAGTACCTTATGAGTAAATATGGGAAGTGGATTCCCTTGGGGATTCCCTTATAGTAAGAGCATTATGGGGTAAGCTCTGCTGTCTTTTTCTCCCAACAAGGGAAGGTGCAATGCTGGACCTCAAGGTTACAAACAGGAAAGATCTGGTGTGAGATGTAAAGGCCAGGGGCAGCTTTGGCGGCAGTGATCATGAGATGGTGGACTTCAGGATCCCAAAAGGAAGAAACCAGGCAAAAAGCAGGATCACAACCCTAGACTTTAGGATACCAAACTTTGGTCTTCTCAGAAGAATCCCATGGGAGACTACCCTGGAGAGAAGAGTTGTTCAGAAGAGCTGGCTGATTTTCAAGGTTCACCTCCTCCAAGCTCAAGAACGGTCAATCCTGATGAGTGCAAAAATCAAACAAAGGCAACAGGAGACCTGCATGGATGAACAAGGAGCTCCTGAATAAACCCAGACATAAAAACGAAGCTTACAAGAGGTGGAAGCAAAGTCAGTTCACCTGCAAGGGATAGAGAGACACTACGTAAGCAATGTAAGAAAGAGATGAGGAAAGCCAAAGCCCATCTGGAAACTGGTGAGGGACATGAAGAGCAACAAGGACGGTTTCTACAGGTGCATCATTAGTAAAAGCAAGACAAGAGAAAATGTGGGCCCACTGCTGAATGGGGCAGGTGACAAAATCCATGGAAAAGGCCAAAGTACTCAGTGCATTTTTTCCTTCAGTCTTTGCTATTAAGATCGGCCTTTGGGAATACCATGCCTCCAAGACTGGTGGGAAAGTGTAGCATAAAAGCTTTACCCATGGAGGAGGAGGATCAGGTTAGGGAAGGAGATTTTCCAACTTCAGCCAACCTGTGATTCTGTGATTCTAAAACAAATATACCTTCTTTTTTTTTTAATTTTGTACTGTTAAAAATTCTATAAATAATTTTATTGTGGTTATACTACACTGAGGGAGAAGAAAAAGCTTTCCTAAAGCCTCTAACAGTTTCAGCCATCAGTTTCTATCCTTGACATGTCAAAGCATTCATATATGTACAATGACTTCTTCTCTAATTAAGTTAAATTCTTGAGAGTTACTTACTTTGTTTAGTTACAGCATCTATTTATAAATGATGAAATGGGAAATATCTTTTCCTATGTATGAGAATGCAGTGCTTTGCACTTTTTAGTGGTGGGTTATTTGCTGTAATTTTAGGTGGATTAAGAGACATCCATCAAGAGGTCATGCCAGCACAAAAGAAATAATTTTTTTTTTTTTTAAAAAAACTTTTGGGAAGTATATTACCTGTTATTGGTTGATATCTTTTCTTCCTTTGCTATGATCATGAGGTAGTGTTTGGGGTTTTTTTTGTTTTATTTTGGTTTGGTTTGGTTTTAAACTAACTACAACTTTCACAAAGGTAAAGACTGACCAGTGAGAGAAATATAGTAATGACTACATCTTGACAGGGAAAAAAAAACCAACTGGGGTATTTTTACTATCTGATTTTCAGGCCCAAACTTCCTAAGGTACAGAAGAAAGGATAATATAAATAAAACAGAAGGGCAAAAAGAAAGGTTTCATTTTTACTGCATTCAGTAAAACAACCCATGATCCTATATGAATTCTACTTTCCTTTTCTGATTGAAGATGTTAAACTGTGAGCTAATATTTACCAACCTCTAATTTATTCAGATACAAATTAGGTGTAATTCATCCCACCTAAATGTAGAAATCTGTAGTGAAAATATATTTGCAGACCCCCTATATCACAAATGGAGAGTAATTTCTTTAAGCCTTGAGTCATCTCACTGACTTTGGGATGTCTAATTTAAGATTAATTTCACCTTAGAAATACCTATTAAGTAATTTTAACTAGTACTGTTAACTGCTTCTGTTAACTAAAAAATTACTGACCACAAGTTACTAATGTATAGACAATTACAATATAAACATTGAGAGTTAAAAAGTCGTATTCCATTCCCACTTTCAGTCAGATTAATCTTGTCCATTCAACCAAAAATGAAAGTGGGATACTAATTTATTAGTACCTCTAGAAATAAAGATGGTTTTCTGTGTCCCAAAGTAAATGTTACAGCTTCTAAACCACTTTTCAAGTGTATGTTTTTCCAGGGAACTTGAAGAGGAACAAAGCTTAAATGTTGTTTCTGCAGTCAATAGGGTTTACTCTTTAAGCCTGGGCTTTTCTTGCTTACATTGCCAATTGTCGATTGTTTCTAGCAATAAGCAATGCACTCTGATGCTTAGTTTTACTTGCCACATTCTAAGGGAAAGGGAGGATCCTCACGAAGAGTTCTGAGTTCAGCTGCAGAACAGAGGTTTCTTTAAGTGACTATGATTTTATCTAATGACTAGTTAAAAACTGAGTAGGGCAAGTTCTGTCCTTTTGTGTACATAGCCCCCAAGATACCTACCTGGGAACTACAGAGGAAAATACAGTATAGATAAAACTGCAAAGCAGAATTGATAGACTAAACCTACCAAGTTGCCTGTACGGATTTCTGTGTTCTTTTTTTGTGGAGGGGAAAAAAAAAAAAAGGGAAAAAAATTATGAAAAAAAGAAAAGTTTTAGTTACAATATAGAATGTCTTAAAACTGAGATAGGCATGCATATGGGGTTTATGACATGCCAGGAAAAAAAGTACATGTAAATGTCAAGACAGAAAGATGCATGCTAGCTGACAGAAAGTAAATTGCATGATCCTGATACAATGCAAGTTCATAAGTTTTTCCTCATTATCGTTGGTAAGAGCAAGCCAGTTCTTTGAGAATGGCTGAGGTTGGATTAGAAAGAGGTGAAACATGGAAAGAATACAAACAAGCCTTTAAATTGCAGAGAAGCATCAAGCCAGGCTGCCTGTGCCTTCAGGAGAAAAAAATAAATTGTTTTAAAAGTTGATCCAAACTCTCTTCTTTGTTGGCAACTTTGCAACAATAGTAGTTCATGACCTTGGGACCAGAAGAGTTAACTATTTTCATCCCTCCATTGTTGGTCTGCCTGTATGACAGCCTGTTCACTTGTGATTTGCTCAGTGTGCCGGTGTGAGCACTCAGCGCTTTGATTCACCAGGCTGCTATTACAAACCACTTTGACACTGGCTGAACTCCAGGCGGCATGTTCATTTCAACTGGCATTGCTGTTCCTTAAAGGCTTTGGTAACGTGAGCCTTAACCTTGTAATTCCTATCGCCTTTCTAAGTCCTGAACTTATGGGTACCTCCATTTAATACACTCTCTGTTTAATGCTACCTTAATTCTACATTAATTCTTAACTTGTTTCATGAGTGTTTCAGCTCCTAGAAAGAGCAGCTTTCTAATGAAATATTTCCTATTTTGATGGTGGTGGAGGTTGTCCTCAAAAGTCACTGTAAGCTAATGATATCCTGTATTGGTTATAAGCAGCTAGGTTTTAGTAGCGGGAGATCGGCAAAAGTAACTTCTGTGAGAAGTGGCCAGCAGCTGCGCAGTTCTGGACACAGCCAGTTCCAGGCACTTCCAGCCAGGTCTGCATCAGACCCACCACTGACCACATCTGAGCCCATCAGCAAACTGGTGGTACCTTGCAGAAAGCATAGTTAAGAAAGGAAAAAACCTTGAGAAAAAAGGGAACAAAATGGCCAGAGCAGTAGGAGGTGCTCCATAGCAGAGCAGGTAACACCCCCAAAGAACCTGTGCGCCGTGGGTAACCCACATGAGAGCAGGTACTTCCCCAGAAGGACTGCAGCCCATGGAGGACCCACAGCAGTGCAGAGGAAACAAGTAAGAAGGAAGGAGCAGCCGAAGAAAAGACAAAGGAATGAGGATGAGGCACAGCAGAAAGAAACCACTGTGCCATGATCACAACCTCCTGCACTATCACCTCACCAAAGGGACGGAGCGCTGAGCGCAGGCTGTGCGACAACAAGGAGAGTGGAGAGGAGGAACAGGGCAGGAGAGGTGCCAGGAGTGAAGCTGAGTCTGGGAAAGGGGAAGGAAAAATGATTTGCCTCTTTAACTATTTGTCTTCTTTGTTTTCCAATACCTGAATTGTGTGTGTGTGTGTGTCTGTGTGTGTGTGTGTGCATTCCCGTTCTTTACCTTTTGGTGGTTCTTTTCATTAATTGGCAATAAATTAAATTCCCCGTATCAAATCTGTTTTACCCATGACATATCCAGCTCATGATCTGTGTGGCAAGTGGTCTAGAACTCGGTCTTGTTTCTTCCTGCATGCATTAAAATACTGCAGACATATAGTGGACCCTCCATTGGACTATCAGGAAAAAGAATAAAATGAATGCTCTATCCCAATATGGTGGTTACTGTTGTTAGCAGTGTTATGACTTGTATGAGAGTAGGTATTTTTCTGCATGGGACAGTCCCTAAAAAAAACTAGTGATCTTAATAGATATACCCTGTGCTCATGTTTTCTTTGTTTTGGATATTTTTTTCCTCAATGAAAAAAATAATGAAATGTTCAAAAGTTTTCTGGGGAAAAAAAAAAAGTCAGAAAGTAAATTAACTATTGCATTTGAGGCAATAAAACTTACTTGGTAAATATTTCAAGAGTCAATCCACTGTCTCTACCTTTGAT
This sequence comes from Aramus guarauna, assembly GCA_013400195.1. Lineage (NCBI taxonomy): Eukaryota > Metazoa > Chordata > Aves > Gruiformes > Aramidae > Aramus > Aramus guarauna. The sequence continues at coordinate 281,637 of VXBL01008793.1, forward strand.
ACTTTTGAAATCTGAACATATATCAAAGTGATATGTGAGGAATCAATTCTAATTTAATTTCCTTCTTTCTGTCTCTAGACTGCCTATTGAGAAATCTGCAATTAAACCTGTAGCTGCAGGAAAAGTTTTGCATGTAGAGAAAAACTAGTTTGTTCTGTTTTGGATTTTTGGGGTGGTGGTGGTTTTGTTTTGTTTTGTTTTGTTTTTTTTCTGGGGGTGCAGGGTTTTTTTTTCTGGAGGTGCAGGGGTTTTTTTTGTTTGTTTTGTTTTCTTTTTCAAATGAGTGTCTGTAAGACAACCAGAAAGTCTAATTTGGCTAATTTCCAAAAAGCAAAGACAGTAATGTGTGTCTTAGCATTCGGTACATGACAAAAAGTCTATTCTATCTCTTCAGATTCTCTCACTACACCTACCACTCTCACCACCTGTGTTTCTAGACACAGCTAAGAGATTGTCAGCCAATAACGTACCAAGAAGCTTGTGCAAAACCGAAAAATCTATGGATACATATTAAAGAATTTGTCATTTATACAATACTTCTCTCTAGTTCAGAGACAGCTTTTAGCTGCCTACATGGGCATTGCTATTTGCAATCTAATGCCCGTATAGGTGCCCTCGAGTATGCAACACAGCAGTATGGTCGAAGATGATAAGGGACCTTCCAAATGTGGGAGGCCAACATCGTTCTGAGGCAACAGCTGGCATCCAGGCAGCTAAAATAGACACCTGTGTTAAGGCAACTGAATCTTAGACTGATGTCTCCTCTGTATGTAAATGACATACTAGCCTGGGGAAAGGAGCTTAACTAGCACGGTATTGTAATACTAATGTGTCACAATATAATGACAAGTGAACTCCTAATCACAGCTGCATAGGAAATAGTTCTCTGCCCACTGAGAGGTACTGAAACAAGAAACAACAACAACAACAAAAAAAATTTGTGACAACAGAAGAGAATATCTTGCCCTAAAATGAGATGAAAAAAACTTGTGTCTGAATCTTGAAACATTCTAGTTGAGGGGTTTAAAACCTTTTTAATCTTTTATCTTTTCTATGAGAAAGAATGGAGGGGAAAAAAAAAAAAAGAATTTATCATTTTAAAGGTCATAATGAGATGGGAAAATTTTGAACCTGAAGAAACATATCATTTTTCACTGCTCCAAAGTCCTGTAATGAGTGGTATTCTTTTAGAATCATAGATTAACATTAATATTTTCATTTGAATTATGGATTAATTTCTGAAGTGAAGCACTGATGTTATGTTCAGGATGAAGTTTGGTTCATATATTTGAGCAATCTTATAGAACATGAATGATATAATTAAACCTACTGCTCAACCTAATATGCTCTTCAGTTCATGGGATCAAACTGGAGCTAGTCTGAAGAAGATCACCTGAAATGCATACAGTATGGATGTTGGAAGATCAACACCAAATGCTTCCACTGTACGTATAGCTTCAGTTGAGGCAAAACAATTGCTGATGTAGATGTAACCACATGGACTGTATTTCTTCTGTTTCTCCCTGTGTCCTTTTTGGTTAGGTGCATTTCTCTCTGGGTTGAATAAAGAGTAAAATACCAAGGTAGTTATGAAGAGGCAGCCTCAAATTTCAGAGGTTTCTGCTGTTCCTATTCCCTAAATCTTCCCTCGGGTGGTGGTGGAGGGAAGTTTATTAAAAACAAACAAACAATCAAACAAAAAGTGTAGTTCATAAAGTCCTTCAAATCTTTCAACTCCTGAGTTGTTGTCCTGATGTCATATTAGTTGGGAGAGCTAGTTTAGGTCTACAAAGGTTAAAAGGCCTAGGGCCAAGCTTGCCATCATTTCTCTGTCTGTGGACCATTTCTTTCTTTTGGGAACGAGCCATCAATGACAATTATGTTGTCACAGATCACAAGCTAATAACATGCTGGCACATCTTTGGATTCCTCAGTACCATACTATTTAGATCCCACACCTCCTCATGTTACCTTTTTTTCTGGTGGGTCTAGGTCATAGTGTTACTTTCGCTGCAAATCAGGCTTTTAGACTGTGGTCCTTGCAACATCATACTCCTTACATTTACTGTAAACTCCTTTGCAATCTTTAGTTTGGTGTCTGCAGCTCTGCCGACAACAGTTTCTTCGGGAGCAGCCAGCCATTGCAAAGCACAAATATCTTTATTTAAAACTTAAGTATGACAGAAGGAAGCATATTATAAAAACTAAACAGCATCAACATGTGACTACTAGTTAATACCTATCTAACTGCAGAGTCTAGCAGAATCTTAAAGTGACTCCGAACCAGATTAAGAGAGGATGTCTCATATTTCTGTTTCTGACACATTTTGCTGTCAGGCTTCCTAAGCCAGCAAAGCTGTTCCTTTCAGGAAGTAAAAATTTAAAAAGAACTTAGAATTTATACAAACAGGATTGTGAATAGGCTTGTGGTTTTTGTTCCTGAACCCTCAGGGATATTGTAGTATTTGACAATTATTATAAATCCTCTAGAAAACACAGATCATATAAAAATATTGAAACTTCAGCTGTCAGATGCCCTGTATTGTGCACGTACAGTGTTTAACTTGAAACACCTATTGCAGATCCCTGTATCAGGAATGCAGATTGTTTTGCAGTGCAGTTCACACCACCTAAAAAGAGCATAAAACCTTAGGTGCTGAATTATGAGGCTTCCTGATAGATATTGTGAATACCTCCTCTCCCCTCAGTCAATAGTATTTATTTGAAAATAAATGTGAAAGTTTTCTTGTTTCCAAATGAGTAAATTTGTGCTGTTTGATGTCATAAACTTTTTCAAAAAAGAAAAGAAAAAAAAGCTCCAAACCAAAAAATAACTCTTAAAAAATTTAATTTGGAATATATTCATCCGCCTGCTTTTTTGCTTAGTATGGAGGTTAAATTCTGAAGCATAATGAGAGTTCTTTTGAAAGCCAAAGGCAGCATGTATTATCAAGAGCAAGGTCTTCTTTTATAAAACTGTTTTCATACTTTGCTCAGTTTTTTTCCCCTTAAATGAAAGGAAAATAGATTGTTTAGTGAGGAAGGGAAAAAAGGAAGGAGTGCAATGAAATTGCGTACTATTGATCCTGTTAGTGATCAGTGAAGAGGTGGTGTTTACCCCAAATGTGATTGTCAAACAGAAATGGAGAAAGGAGAAACAGTTACAAAAGTGAGATGAACTGATTCATGCAACGCCAAAATAATCACCCCCACCCCCACCAAAAATGTTGTGCCCCACATTGTCTCCTAATATTACTCTTATTTCTCTCCGGGAATAGAAGACTTTCTGAAATATGAATTCATGCAATGACCAATATTTTGGAGGACTTGTACAGGTTACTTCATTTGATGAAAGCTGTTTAGAAATGCCAAGTATTAGTATTATTACTGCAAGAAAAAGATATGCTAAATATATGCTCTTAGAAAAGGAACATGAAATGCTCTCTTATTTCTCTAGCCCAGAAAAGTGGTGAGGGTTTTTTGTTTTGTTTTATTTTCTTTGTGGGATTTTTGTTTATTTTGTTGGTTGGTTTGGTTTTCTTTTTTAAAATTCCCTTAGAGCTTAATCCCATTAGTTCTACACTATAATTTAGTGGGTTTTACAGCACTAAAGTTTTATTACTTTGTATTTGTCAATATTACATTTAATTCCCTCCGTGACAACATATTTACAAATCAAATCTAAATCCCTTTTAAGTTGTGCTGTCTGTATGGCCTTCATTCATCATCTTTCATTTTTTCATCCTCAGAAAATGCACCTAGACTGCAGTTGTTCCTTGTGTTTGTAGCTGATATTTCTAAATTAAAGCACATACATGCACAGCAGACGTTAAAGCACTAGCCCCTGTAGACCTGAAATAACACTTTCTCTGGTTTGACGTAGCTTCTTTCACAGGAACTATCTATAGCCACTGCTTTGCTATTTTTCAACCTGTTCTATATCTCTGTCCATGCCCTGCCCCGAATCCTTGCTTCATCTTGGAGATTAAGCAGGAACTTGTCATGTGGAATGTTACAAAAGGCTTTCTGAAAATCCAAATATATCATGTCATCTGCTGTGCCCTTAGCAACCCTGTCAGTACCCCTTTGTGTAAATTCTTCTCCCCAAAAATGCAGCAAACAAAAACAGGGAGAAAATTATTAAAGGCACAATTAATAGCTCTTTATTTACAGACAACCTTTTATGTAGGACATGCACCCTGCCAGAAAGTTACCTTGCAAACACTCTACTCTGCATTTACCCTAACTATCCTCACTAATATTAGTGATGACAGTAATAGTAATAATAATAACAATAATAGTAACAACACAAATAATACTAATAATAATTCAGTGCTTCTTATCTACTGCCTTACAGTGTCTGAACTGTTCAATAACTCCAGAAAAGCCCTATTTGCAACAGTAGTCCAATTAAATACATATAAATGTATTCAAATGTTTAATTGGTTGGCAACTTAGTAAGTGTTCGTAAAACATGGCTGCTCCTTAATCAGAAGACAAAAATGAGCTGTCATATATTGTTATCCACTTGCTGTTTGAAAACCAAAGCTCTGAGGCAAAGAGGATGCCTTTCTTTTATTACCAGGCCCCAACTCAGAAGGAGCAAAGAAGAGAGACAGAGCAGATAATATACCCCATTCATGAATGCAAAAGGCTATTTCTGAGCAGTTATTGCATTGTTTATGCCAGCAAAAAATTGCATAACTCCTATTCTCTATACAAATTACATGTTTTCTATGCTTCGTTGGACATTTTACATAGAACATAAATGGAGCTTTTGCAATAGGTGGCACAAAGACTGCTATCAGAGCCCGTCTAAGCCTCATTATTCGGGCTGGATGAAACATTTGGCTTTCTTCAGGTTTTCAGCAAAGTCAACAGAATCCAAAATTCCCTTTATGGTTTCTCTTTTTATTTCCTTTCTGTTCCTAGTTTCCCGAGTTTTTTAATGAGATGAAAATGGAGTTTTTCCAACCAAAGCTGTTCTAATTGCTTTAAGACACAGATCAGAGCTTAATGCGAACCACTAAACGTTGCCAGCCTGGGACGGGCAGAGGGCTTCGTGTGCTGACTGCACAGCAGGACTGCCTGGCCAAGGAAAAGGTCAGGCAGTTGCACAAAGCCAAAACACAGCACAACAAAACTTGTCAGCTGCCTTGCTGCTGTGAACATGGGGAGGTCATGTGAAAGGAACTTCCATTTCTCAGTCCAAGTGCTGCTAAAGTGGTACCCATTCACCTCCACGTGTTGCTGTAGATTAACCTTTCGAAAGCAGCTTTGGGCGGGGTTTTTTGGTGCTTGATTTGAGCCTGAAGTTCAAAAGATCCGGCTACGCTCTACAACTGAGTCTGAAGATAGCAGTGAGTTCTGCTTTTGGAAATCGTGTACAATGCATGTACGAGGCTCAGCTGAGGTTACATTTGAATGAAAGAGCATGTATTTTGCACACTTTATTATGGCAAAAGAGCTGGATTAATCCTGACTGTGCTATTTCTGTTAAAAGAGGGATTTACAACACTATTACTACCTCTCATTATAGTTACTGCATAGAACTAATTATTTATGTATAAAGAAGCTTCTACGTATAGACACATTTCTACCTGTGAGATTGCCCATATGCATAAACAGATTAATTTTGCTGTATTCCATTGTTTATTTCTTTTGCAAGCAGACTACATAACATTTATGCCAAACCTTTTTTTCCAACATTTGATTCAGAGTGGATGCATATTTGTCAATTTGATCAGCCTCTCTTTTCCCTTGTTGATAGTTAGACATGAAAATATTGCTGTTAGGTCCCGTAGCTCTTTTTACAATTATTCCCTGAATAAGTAATACTTAAAAACTCTTACAACTGAAGCAGCTTCTAAACAAGGAGATTTGCTAAAGTAGCAGCAGAAGTCAAGATGGATGCCATAAATTATGTCTATCACATCTAAATCCTCCTTTTCACCTACTAATCAGAGATAGTACTGCCCAACCAGGAGCAAGACTTTAATTCTCTCTCAAGTCAAAAAGTACCTCTTCTCTCTCTTTCTAGTATTCAGCTCAAGGAAACTGCATTCTAAAGCACAGAAATTACCCATTAAAGTTATTTTTATTGTTAGCTTTTGCTTGCTTGGGTGGGGTATGTGCCATGTTATTAGCTACTGTGAATCAGCCTCAGCCTCTTTGGTACCTTCTCCAGAATTATTACTTTGGAATCACTACATTTCATTCACTGATGAGGTACAAAGAACCTAATTATTCTGACAATTTTATCTAAGGCTTGCAGATTTTATGTACTGAGTGTATAAAAAATAACTTCTTGATGAATAATGCTCCAGGAGTACATTTTTGTAACCATCATCTGGAATGGTCCTTTTTACACACAGATATGCAATTCTTCCAGTGGATGATAAATGCTAAATTTGCTTTACTTCGAGTATCACTATCCTAATATACCTACATATAGATAAATATACATATATATATATATAAATTTTAATTGAGATATAGCAACATCTCTACAGAACTGTGAATGCCATTGAGACAACTACCAAAGCTTTATAACTTTCTTTCATTAGCCATGTGTTTCCTGTCTTATGATTCTCAGTCCGTCAGTTGAAATTGTGGGTAGCTTTTATTGTCGACATGTAAGAACCAAGAAGGAATGCAAAATAAAAACCAGAAATGCTTTATTAATGGGTTAATATAAAATATCCATTCAAACAATGCATAAAAAATAAAACAACTTAAAAAAATAAGTTTGCAAAGTCAAACTTTTAAAGGGGGGGAGGGGGGGGAGTGCTGATGAATAAAGTTGGACTCAATGACCTTAAAGGCCTTTTCTAACCTAAATGATTCTATGACTCTGTGATTCTAAGACTGTTAAAATTTTGCCGAATTTGGTAGCATGATGGAGGGGAGGCTGTTACAGGTCTCTGTTCCCAGGCCCAGACAGTAGCAAGGCTGAGCATGCGTTCCCCAAGGGCACACACGTGAGCATTGGTAATACACACTGCAAGCCACACAGAACAATACAGACAGAAACATGCAAACACAGGTAGCACAAACAATTGCCTAATCTTATCCCCCTCTCTGCCAGTTCAGAATAAGGGTCTGTTAGTGGGAAATAGTGTGCAGATGTACAAAGTGGATCTTTCTGGTAGCATGGACTTATGCACCAAGGGCAGGAACTGGCCCTAGAATCTTGCTTTCCCCACTTGCTGGCACCCCCAAAAGCCAGCAGTGCCCCTCCAGCTCCTGGTACCTCAGAACCATTCACACACACACATTTACGTGCACACACACTTGCATGAGCGCTGTAACTAACTGTTGTATGTTAGAAATAGCTAGAAATGCAATTTGGTAAGAAGACAGGACAGACTGCACTGATCACTCACAGGGCATGGCCAGACAACATGACAATCTGTCTCTTTACGCACCTTTGATGCTTCCCCTAAACATCCCATAATAAATCTTATATAATCCCAAGGTGTTATTATTCCCTGGCATCCCATTATAAGTTCCATACCCCTAGGCAGCGTCCCTCCATAAGCCTGTGAGGTGAGGCAAAGAGCATCTCCCATTGACCGATCTTGATGTGCCTCACCCGATGCCCACGGGGCTGATGCTGTCCCTTGGCAACCCTGGGAGCAGCTGGGGTGGGGCTTGTTCCTATGATTAGTTTATCTGGGTTCCTCTGTGCTCCTTTATGTTTACAGTGATGATCCTTTAATCAAGTAACCAAAAATGTCTAACCAACCATATTGTTTTATTTCAAAGGATAGAAAATCAGGATAGAATTTGGTTTAAATGTAGGAGCTTTCAGTTCTTTGAATCCACAAGACCATTCTGGAGGGGATCCACATAATTTTAGTCAAGTTTTGTCACTCTCCTTCAGCTCTCTCAATTTCCCTTGTGTTAACTGGAGAGAGGTAGAGTCCCCCAAGGGATGAAGATCACATAACTGAGACCCCCACTTGGAATTATTCTCTGAGGATGATTAATCTCCAAGACTAAGATTAGCCTCCCCCCTGCCCTTTGCTGTCTCAGAACTGTCCTCTTTATTTTCTTGTTACTGCCTACCTAATTACTTGTATGTACTGTGTTAATGACACGGCATCTTTTTCAAGTGTTAAATACAAGAGGGTCAGGCAGCAAGGCTGAGTGTAGGAGTCCTGCATCTCCGTTCCATTTATTGCTACCCAGCTCCTGGCTTCTTTCTGGGCCCTTTCTTTCAGGTCAATCCAGGACAATACTGCCTTAGAAGAGTTTAGCCCCAAACAGATGGTGCCAGTGGCCTGTATACTAAGGTTTACTGCCCAGCTTTCTTTTATTTATCAGGATAGAATACAGTTAGTGAACAAGAGATATGTGACCAAGTCATGATGGGGAATATCTGTTTAATTTGTTTGTTTCTGATTTATATGTTGTGGTGGTTTAAAAAAAGGAATGGCTAGGTCACATGAAAACCTCTAACAATGAAATTACTCCTTCCCTTTAGGGCTGCTGAGTGTGCCTGGAAGGGAAAGGCTTCAAGGATATTATGAAGGTTGTGTGAGGCGAGGATGAGAAGCAAGGATAGAGCACAGCAATGAGACTCAGACAACACTGACAGGGGCTGGAAGCTGATGGAAGCAAGTCTCCGCTGTAACAGAAAGTCTTCCAAAACTAGAAAGGTTTGTACTGACTTTGCCGCAACTCCTGTATTCGTAAGGTTAACTGAAACCAAGTGTAAAAACAAGGAACCATCTTCTAAGAATGCATGGGAATAGAGAGGGGTTGTCATAAGTATTTCTTATTTCTCTTCTGTCATTCTGTGTTTGAAAGGTAAATATTATGATATATATTCTAAGAAAAAATGGCTTTCCTTTGTGCAAGTCCTTCTAGGTTTGGGGGGGTTTGTTTGTTTGTTTGTTTGTTTTTTATAGTATTGCTCTGTAAGCATTTACTGTAAGGAAAACAATACTTACAATTTCATAATTGGCTTTAAACATAAGATAGGAGACTGAATTCCTTGCCAAGGACCAAAGTGAGGATGTACAGGTAGCAACAACACGGGTATCTATGTGACTGTTAAAGAGAGAGAATAGAGGAGAAAGCTGCAGAAGAAAGGATCATAAACATTAAGCCACTATAAAATTACCAAAGATAAAGAGGACAGAATGGGAAGCTGAACTGACCAGATGGTCTGAAGATTGAAGATTATTTTCGACTTTTGTTTTCATCTTTGATATTTGTGGAAGCAAAGGAAAAGACACATACCATGGGTGCAGTCTGAAGAAATCAATAACTGTATCAACTTTCACTAAAAGGTAAATATTTTAGTTTTTACAATGAAGCTGATAAAATAAAATTCATAAAACTTGAATTGTATTTTAATGGTATTATTGGGTTTCTTTATTAGAAACTGGTCAATCAGTTAGTATTTTAGTAACTTTATTTTTTACTTTATGTATACTGTATAAAAGTCATACTCACTTTATTTTACAATTATTGTGACACAACCACTTATTACTAGTGAAATAAAATTATATTAATACAGGATTTTACAAATAAATTAAAAATAATAATCCATTTCTTTGTATTCCTCATATTTTATTACAGCTTGTGAATAAAGTGGGTTACAAAACTGAAATGGTGGAGTGGAGCGGGGGAAGAAGAGGCATAAATGGAAATAGATCCTGATTTGAGCTACTGCCACCAGAAATAGCATTAAGTTCACTTCAACATCAATTTAAATACAATTAAATAAAAGTGGGTTAAAAGAAAGACAAAATAAAGAAATGTGAAAAAAATAAATATCTTGGTTTCATCATCTTGCTGCCTTCAAATTTTTACTATTAATAAAGAAGTAGTAGAGGTAATGAGTGAAGTTTTCCCCTCATTATCTACATGTGAACTAGATGTCTATGCTTCTATTATAATTAATAGGGACTTAGGGCAGGATTCAGCTACATAAACATGGGTATATGCTGCCATCTCAGATGTGAATACACCTAAATGGAGCTGGCAGGTTAGAGACAAAACTTGGGGAAGATCTGCAGCCTTTTGGAGATCAGCAGCTAGACCTTGGGCACGATGCCTTGTTTGTCTTACGTTTTGGTACCTGAAGCCTGCTGAAGTGACTGCTGTAGTTACAGCTGCAGAGATATTGAGCAAATCCTGATCCCAGAACATTGAATCCTAGTTGCCAAAAAACAGCTGTCTATTGTGATTTCAGGTACTTTAATATACTGAAGACATCTGGGTTACCATCCAAGACACAGGACCTACAGGAGGCCTATTCCCTTGGCAAGTGACAGTTAGAGGCCAGGCAAGCATCTCATATAGGTGAATATATTTAAGGAAACTTAGTAAGGCCAAAATATCTCATTTTCATTTTAGTGTGATGTGTAAGAACTATCCAGTGATAAGTAAATGGAATGGATCTAAGGATAATGGCATTCATATAACGGTGTGTATGTGCATATGGATGTGCATATAGTGTATGCATTTGTGTTATATAAGGATTTTTCTCAACAGAGAATTCTTTTCCTGCAACCTTTATTGTTAGCTATTTCAGGGCTATTTCCATTACTGAGCACTCAAAGGGAAATGAGTTTCTCTGTCACCAATGTGGGTATACGCTGGTCTGTCAATCTGAATGCACTGTCCTGTGACACCCTGGAGTCAGGGTACCTCAGAGTCGCTTTCTTGGTAGGTCTATAGCACAGTTTTAATGCTATCTTTCCTCTCTCTTTCTACTATGTTTATGAATTCTACTAGGTTTATGAATTTTCTACTAGGTAAATTAAATTTATTTCATTTCCAAATTGTATTAGCATATTAATCCAAGAAACTCAGGTTTCTGTAATTACTTGGGAAAAAATAATAGGACATGAACATTTGTAAATGAGATTCAGAAACTCTAAATTCCAAGTTCAGACTTGTGGCAATTTGGGATCCTTCTCTCAGACAAAGATTAAGTTGTCTTGTCCCTGGGCTCTGGATTATTGCTGGAGGAGCCTAAAATTGATTTATACTGCCATTCTGGATCACAGAGTTCCTTATATGCCTAAACAGAAGTGCTCAGACACCTTTAGATCAATCTTTAGCTAAGCAGTTAGATGCTTGGTGTTTTATCTAAGCTCCATCACGATTCAAAGACAGACTGAGGAAGCACGTGAATTCTAATTCCCTGGTGAGAATCCCTTTATTGACAACTTTTGAATCACCTTGTGAACATATTCCTTCATTTCAGCTGTTTCAATATGCCAAGTAAGTACCTAGAAATAGTCTGAATCTGAGCATTTGATTTAAATGCTCAACTGAAGTTTTAATACATCCTGCAAGCCTCCTTTAAAAATCTGATCGCACTTCTCCCTTTCGGTATCTGATAGAGTCTTCAAAGTGCGTGTGTCCTCCTCATTCTCTTTGAAGATGATTTGGTAGGAAAACCTGGTTTTCATTTATTTTTTTACCTTTCTCCATTACCCTAACCCATCTTACACTTTCAGGGTCGTGAGTTTTAAGGACAAAAATCTGTTCTACATTTATATTTTAAATGCAAGACAGGATACTGGGTACCAGAAGGAACTCAGACATGTGGAGCTAATTTGCACTTGTCCAAAATGTGCATGTCTGCACATAAATGCAATAACCCTCAAATAACACTTACCAAGCAGGTACGTGTAACATGCAGGAGGATTTTTTTAACCAAATTGCCAATACTCCTATAAGGATATGTCAGAGTCTTTCATTAAAAAAGATATTTTGTCCGTATATGTGTTATCAAAATTTGGGTTTGTTCACTGAAATGGGAATTCCATGTTTCTGTGTTCTTTATGGATATAATTGTGTAGCCATTGTTAGAAAATATAGAACCCATAGGCCTGAAAATGCACTCATTTAGTCTGAGTGGCAAGTATCTTAACCTCTGTGTAGTTATTTTCTGTCAAAATAATGGATTAATGTCTGAATTGTGTGGAACAGGATATTATTCACCAGCTGGACATCTCTCTTACAAACAGAATATGTCTGCATAGATAATTTACACACTGCAAGATGAAAGTAGCATCCCATCACAAATTTTAATTCTGATTAAAATCATTGTGCTAGGATGGAGAAATGTTGTGCTGTTTCTGTTTTCTAATTTTTGGGGTTTGTTGGCATTTTGTTGTTTTATTTTTCCCCCATTACATTCTTGTGCACTTAAAAAAATAATTCTGGTTATTTCCATGCAAATTATACTTTTCCAGGATTCATTAAATGCTCTTTGCTGAGACCATAACTGGACTGTCTTCTCTCAAATTACCTATGCAGAATATTGAAAGGGTCAAAACATTGCAGCATGCTACTGTATTTCACAGAATAGAAAAGCATGCAGATTGCTCTTGTTTCTCATTCTTTTAATAAGGGATTGTAACAAGAAAAGAAAATGGCTGAAAATGGTTTTGTTCCCATGTGTCAAATACCATAATTAGAATAAGAAATGCTACAAATTAACCCATTCTCATTAGAGTCACTATATTATAATTTCATGGTCCTCTTCTGATGCTGTACTCTTGCTAAGCACATTTACATCTCATCAGTGAACACAAGCAGCCGATCTGCTGGCGGTGAATGCTTGATTCACTCCAATTTATGTCTTCTTTTCAGCTGGGGAATCCATTGTGTGAGCTAATAGCAGGTTTCCCATTTGAAATGACTGCAGATCTCTTCACATTTGGATACGGTGCAAGCATTGTCATAATTTTTTTTTTTTTTTTAATGTGTCACATAATTGTCGCATTACACTATGTGCAAGCAGAAGAAAGGAAATTTTCAACACTGAAACACAAAGCTCACAAAACTATGCTTTGCTCTTGGTGATGGGGGGGGAAGACAAGAACCTTTTTCTCTTAGCTAAGTAGTGAGTATAGCTGCAATCTTTGTGATCACCTGCATAAAAGACTGAACAACAATGTCACCATCATCTACTCTACTTCTGAAAGGCTGGTTGTCAAAAAAGAGAATTTTATTAAAACAATGAAGTGGACAAATGTATCCTCTTATAGGGTGTTTCAATTGCCATGTCCCTAGCACCTGGCTGATTTGGGGACGTTCCTGAAGCATAATTTCCATGAACTTCTCACAAAATTTTCATAGTATTGCTAGTGCTAATGCAGTGCTGTACAAGCAAAAATTGAACTTGAGTGCTTGTCTTATCTTATGTAACGATTAGGTTGTTTTCCTGACTCCAGGTGTGTAGAGGGTAAAAGCTGTATTTGAGGTGTTTTGCTTGTTCTCTCGTGCCTGGTCTGACAGGTAGAGAAAGAACAACCTAGTGAAATCTAAGGGAGGTTTGCTGTTGATGTTAATGGCATAGGATTTCATCAAAAAGATTTTGTCCTACTAGACAGAAGTGCTACATGCATTACCTTTGTAAGACCTTGGAGATTGACATAGACAATGCATGATCAGTGACTCAAAACATGGGGTTATTTCACCTGTCCTTAATCATTAGTGCTTGGATTCACTTAATCTAACTTTAGACATTTCCAATACGAATGTTGACATCTGGGGCAGCATTCAGTTGCCTAAACATAGGAATTTAGTGCCACTTGAGGTTTTCTAGGATATTGAAGGCATACACAGGCCACCTACGTAGGGCACAGAACTTAAGAAGACTCATACAGTCTGGTACCAAAGCTGAGCATCAGGTCTGATATAAAAGTACAAAACTACAAAAAAAAATACCACTATTTACCTACATTCAAACAACTGAATAGCACCCTTAACCTATCCGTTTGGATGTTCTAGGGTCAATTCAGTTGTTTATACACTGATGTATTTGAGGTGCTCTGTTGTATCCTACCTAACCTCCATCACTCATGCCAAAGGTCATGAGTATTCTGCATGTGTTGTATCATATGTGTTTACATTCATTAAAATGTCCTGGATACCTTAAAGCTCTCAATGGAACCATTTCTTACTTTGCTAGTTAAATCTATTATAATAAACAATGAGAAAAATGCTTACTTCCAAGTCATGGTTCTTCTCATCAGTTTTAGATGTTTACCTTTGGATAAAATTACTATTACCCTGTAACTCTTTGTGGTTTTTTCTTTTCTTTTTTTTTTTTTCTTTTTTTTTTCTTTTTTTTTTTTTTTTTTAGGAACAAATTTAGAAGATGTGGGATTCTCAACTATGAAGATTGACATGTCTCCTTGCCTTGCTTTTCCATTCCTTGCATTTCCTTGCCTTAGTTTTCCACGTATCTGAGAGCTCAGTAATTCAGTAATTCCACAGCAGTGTGCAAGCCATGTTAATGACTGGCATGAAAGGAAGATTAGGGGTAAGAGTCTGCCCTTACTTATGCCAACACAATTACAAGAACACATGAGTCACAAAAGTGAAGGTTATTCTATTCCATGATCCTATCTTTCAAAAGACTATAGTACAAAACTATAGATAACTACTTCTCCAGCTTCTGACATTAAGCTGTTTGGGATATACTGAGACTGTAGTTGCATTTGGATTACTGTGGGTTTAATCCCTTGGTTGGTAAAGTTGAATTTGTCTGTTTCTTTATGGAACCTTTGTACTTTCCACCTGCTTTGTCTTTGAGTTCCGTGGTTTAAACTACTAATTACAGGAAAAAGTATGCTATCATTCACTTCATGATTTATAGAACTCTACCATACCCATTTTGATTGTGCTTTCTAATGATGAAAAGTAATTTTTAACCCTTTCTCATATAGAAGTCCCATATTTCTTATCATCTTTATCACCTTTCAATATACATTTCCTCATTCTGCCTTTTTTTAAAGGTAAGAAAAACATGATATGAAGTAGTGTAACAACTAAAAAAAATACCATAAATCTTTTGTGGAATTTCACCAGGACACTTGAGAAGACCACTGGACATGTGACTATATTTGTACTTGTGCAGTGAAGACAGCAAATTAGTGTCAACATTAGTAGTGTGTGTCCAGTTGCAATATGAACTGCTGGAACCTGAAGTAAGGACCTAATTCTGTAATCATTGAAGTAATTTTCAGCACTTCCATTAACTTCAGTGCTTCAGACTTGTTTTTTTGAGACGCTAAGCCCCTTTTATGCGCATCACTGAACAGCAATTTTCAGTTACCACTGACCCGAGTTAGATTTCAGTGGGTAACCTCCAAGTGAAAGGCTCTCTGCTGCATTTCAATACCCTGAGCAATCCAGCCCCTTGTTGTTTTTTATTTTTAATGTTAATGTAAAAAAAACCAACCCAAAAAAGAACAATCTGTCATGGATGTGTATGATAATTGACATAATAGACCCTAACGGCTGCTTCGGAGCATAATAGACCATGACAGCTCCATTGGAGCTTACTCAGAGATTGAGATAAAAAGTTTTATTACTATAATATAGTTTCACACTTACCATATTTTACTATATTTTAAATAAAAAAACAAAATCTAGACAAAAATATCATTCATTTATATACAGTATTATTTTTCATTTAAATATCAGGCTACTACACACACAAAATCAGTATCTTAAAAGAAATGGCAAGCAAAGATTTAACAGAAAGCCTCTCCAGACTTTACCTGTTCAGAATGACAGAGTATTTAGTGGTCTTCTCACTTGTCTAACCTGGCTAGGTGAATGAGATACGGCATTGTGGTAATTGCAAGTTAATATCAAAATTTTTGTGCATGGTAGCCATAGAAGAAGAGAATGTAGAACCCCCAAAGTTTGTCTTAGCACTTTGGTAGCTGACCAAACTGGTAGTGAAATATGGTTTCACAACTTAATGAAGAGAGAGGTGAAAAGTAAATCATGAACAGAACAGGTCATTTTCCAATGGTTCTAAAAGCAGGTTTGGGCAATTGGCAAAAATGACAGGAATGTGAAAAACTGAGAGTGTTATTCAATCTCCCAACAGGAAAAGGAAAAAAAATTCCCTATCATTGGTAAAAGGAATGGCTTTCTATAGGTTGTTCAGTTCCTAAAAGGCAAAAACAGATGGAGGTTTACTGGTCTGGAAGTGGTTGCAGTGAGCAGGCAAGTGTGTGACAAATATTTGTGTTTTTTTTTTTTTTTTTTTTTTTTTTTTTTTTTTTTTTTTTTTTTTTTTTTTTGTATTTTTTTTTTTTTTT
The DNA here is from genome assembly GCA_013400195.1 of Aramus guarauna. Classification (NCBI taxonomy): domain Eukaryota; kingdom Metazoa; phylum Chordata; class Aves; order Gruiformes; family Aramidae; genus Aramus; species Aramus guarauna. The sequence goes on from VXBL01008793.1 coordinate 297,734, forward strand.
TTTTTTTTTTTTGTCAATGTTTTATCTTTTGGATGCAATTATCTTTGTGACAATGTCACATTTTGCACCCTAATACCTCAAAACTCTGAAGAAAAAAAAAAAAACAAAGCAAACCACAAAAACCCAACAAACCCAAACCCAGATAAAAACACTCACAGTCTTGATTATTTGCTTACATAATGAATTTCATTTTTTCTTTAATTTTTGTGTCAATTTTGAGGGTTCTAAGTCACTATTTTGTGTGCTTAGAAATGGCATACAGTAAGGAAACATGGCTGAGTGACAGAGTGCAAGGGTGAAAGCTTGATCATCAGACTTTTGCTTATCGGCAGTGTTTACTGTTGTCTCACATTTGACTTGAGCCTCAAGGCCTGCAATGATGTTCCATTACACTCTGAGGGTCCATGAGCTCCACTCCATGGACCTTGAACGAAGAACCCAGGTACATTAGCTTCAGTGAAACAGTGCTCTGGGACAGCTGTACACCTTCTTGTAACAGAGATAGCTGAGTTAGAGCTTGTTTACCATGTGTTATTCCTTGTGAATGTACACCAAGTACACAAAACATATTTTAACAAAGCAGAAGCTTCAGATCTAGGACAAACTGATGGAAATTCTGCTGCTGGGCAAATCTTGTAACAGAATGGGATACATCTCCTCTAAGTTAACATCGAAGATTTTAGTATCCCACCTCAGTATTTTCGAATTTCTCTGGTCAAAAGAAAGTTATCAGAACACCCAGAGACATCTCACTTATTTCAGACCCCTCCTTTGGCTTGGGAGTGCAGCTTCTCTCCATCAAGTAGAGAGAGGCTCTTAATTGCCATCTTCCACTTAGTGACTGAAATTTATCTCCTCACTGACTAAAGAGGAAGCATGGTTGAAAGATTAAACAAGTTGCAGAGCTTTTAGGAAACTTCAGAGAGATTATTCCCTTTATGGAGACAGACATCCTGAATTGCCTTCCCAGGACTCCTTATGGTTTTTGAAATAGCCTATGGGAAGCCATTTTCAGCAGGAAATATCTTGGCTACTCCGCACGTAAGGAAAGTACCACTTCAACAACAGGGCTCATGTTCAGGCTACGAACACCAGGCTGCACGTTAGCCACTGCTGAGTTCCAGAGTGAGACTGAAGTTCAGACATATCTCTCCATTTAACTTTTCCTTCTTGTTTGTTTCGTAAATTACTTGGAGGCCTAAAGTTCACTTAAATAAATTTAAAAATAAGCTGTGTGCTTCATACAGCATTCTGAATCAACCAGCTGTGTCCGCGAAAACTCAGAGAAATCTGAATTACATTTTTAAAAATGGGCAGCCTCCCAACCAGCTACCTACATTTGTCAGCATGCAATACTACTGCTTATCTACATAATGGAGGTATTTATTATTGGACTTTGTGAGGGGCTTTTATATACTCTAAAATAGTCTGATAGGAATGGTAGACATGCTAATGTGAATTACTACTGCAATCATTTGTGAAGAAGGGGAATATTTTCTTGTATTACTTTTCTCTGGTTAATTTGAGATCAAATAATTCTAACACCGGTGGTAGGAAAGGCAAGAGTCATCGAAAAATGTCTGACAGAACTGATGTCTCAGGCAACTAAGTTGTTTAAGAAAATTTCCAGAAATCACTTTTTTTTTTTTAAGAAAGAGGAAGTAAAAAACAAAAATATATAGTTAAGAACCTCATAGGGACACCAGGATAAGTTTGTCAACCAATGACCAAGCAGCTTACTACTAATGTCTCTCAGTGAAATATAAAATAATCCAGTCTCTGTTCAGTTCCATAGGAAGTTCATTTAAACAGTTTTCTAGTCAGTGAAATTAATATTTTTAGAAATGCGTGAAGTTGTAGCTCTGCTTCAGTAGAATAGATGGATACTGTAACATATCTCCCAATCTAATTCTAGCTATTAAATCAAAAAATATTTGCTTTGTACAGCTATTTGAACAATGGGAGACTGTTTCCAAACTGTCAGTATTGTTTACAGTAGTTGTACTAATTGTAACATTTGTAATTACACCATGTAATTTTCTTATATCCTTCCCCTTCTTGCCATATGACAGGGCACACATAGGGACTGGTCTAAACTCAGTTGGAATAATTCCCTTAGAATCATAGAATGATAGAATGGTTTGGGTTGGAAGGGACCTCAAAGATCATCTATTTCTGACCCCCCTGCCATGGGCCAGGACACCCTCCACTAGACCAGGTTGCCCAAAGCCCCATCCAACCTGGCCTTGAACACTTCCAGGGATGGGACATCCACAGCTTCTCTGGGCAACCTGTTCTAGTGCCTTACCATCATCATCATCAAAAATTTCTTCCTTATACCTAGCGTAAATCTACCCTCTTCAAAAAACTTTTAATAGGACCTGCCAGAGAAAAACTGCAAATCATCCCATTATTTCATTAATTAAGGCCAAAGGGCTTATCAAAGAATAGGATGGAAACCTCCCATGTATCCTGAACAAAAATCATTGTTATATGAAAACTATGTACTTTAGCCAAGAATGCCACATATGGATTTTGTTAAATTGTTAATTACATCAGGTTGTTGAGTGTTGTTTTTTTCTCGCTTATGTATGAATTTAAATAATTTAGGAAAAGAAAAAAAAGCAGTGTAGAGATCGCATAAATAATTTACTTGTTCATTTGAAGGGCATGCTGTTATTGAAACACATATGGCAGTACATGTAAATGTAGACCTTAGACTTGTGTCATCACTGCACTTGCATAAAATTGTCTTGGAAGTTATATAATTTAGGATAATGGACTGATGCTGTAATATCTCATCATAGTAATAACATTTTTAAGTGTACTAAATTCTGAACAATGCTTTCAGAACATCTAAGTAAAATAAAAATCTTTTTATACAGATTTCCTTTATCAAAACCAGTCTGTGTTCTATTTTTGACCAGCACTAGGGAGCATAGTTACTTGCTAACTAACTTGAGGGGATTGTCAGACAAACTAAAACACTGAGAGATTTGTGTCTAGTAAGTTTAGTTCTGGTCACAGCTTTGAAATGCTCTGGTGAAAATTGTAAATGATCCTGTCTCTTTTCTCAGAGTCAGGGTTAGCCTGTGCTAATAGGAAAGGTCTCTTATCTGGGGCTGATTGAGACAATTAATTAAGTATTTCTGATGGAGAGCTTCAGCAACTATGTTCTGAACCTATTTTATGGTTGCTTAGATCTTTCCCAGTGCAGTTATATCATATTGTATCCTGGTCTTCTGTTGGTGCTGTGCAGAATAGCTAGTGCATGCAATGCCATTTTTCAGAGGTTTTCTGACACACTGTGTTCTTTGATGTCTATAAGTAAGAGTAATCTAATTTACCACCTGTCATTTGAAAGATTGTAAAAAAACCAACCAAACAAACAAAAAAATCAATATTCGGGTTTCTCCTTTTCATTTCCATTTCTGTGAATAGTTTCAATATCATACAAATATGGAGTGTTATTATTCAGAACAGTCCTTTTTAAGGAAAAGCCTCAAAAAGACTGATTTGAAAAAGTTCTCTATTTCTATTATGATAGTCAACAGATTTGGTTTGAAATGTGGTGTTAGGACTTGTTAGAACTGTATGTAAAATAAATCACAATCACTTAAATTTTGTACTACAAAATAAAATGGGTGAATTTTTTTTTTCCAATTTCCTTTTAATTTTTTTTTTCCATATTTAGACTTTAGATATTCTCATCTCTGCCCATTAGGGTTTTTGTGAAGATACAATGAAAGGAACACCTCACCCCCAAGTATCCTTTTCTTACAAGCTCTTTCCTGTCATCAGTTTTTAACATGTTTTCTGCTACATCAAAATCTGACTACTGTTTTAAGCTGCAACTGAGACTTCTATAAATCAGCACCTGAGCACTCTATAGATCCCTCTGGCCATGTAATTTGAACATGTGGTTTACATTTCAATGAAATAGGACCACACAAGAAACTATTTGCAGCAGCCTAAGCAAAGAAAGTCACAACTCTTACAGAATATAATGTCCAGGTCTACCTGTGCATTTTTCTTTCTACTCATTTTGCTACTGCATTTTCAGTGCTGTCAAAGTGTTACCCTTTTGGTAAATTATTTGGTGCAAGTTTCTGGTGGTTTGCTCTGTTCTGAATCAATATATGTATATGCTGGGAAGAAATCCTGGGGATAGTAAAATTGTGCATCCATAAATGCCTCTGCTGCACACACTGGTAATGTCACCAGAAGAACTACCAGATGGAAATCCCTGCTTATTAAAAGCTGGGCTTTGTGGTTTTTATCACCTTCTGTTTAGATTTATGAATGCCATTTTATTTCTGTGGACCTTGTGGATATTTATCAAATAAATAGCAATTCTCAGAGTACAGCAGTGTGAATATACCAAGCTTTCAGGTGACATCATGCTCCATGACCTGAATTAATTACCTGAAAAATTTCATAGGGCAGAAATTTCCTGTCATAAGCATGTCCTGGCCCCTGGGTCTTCCCACTCAGATCCCTCTCCCTGACTATTTGCCACTGTGAAAGTTTTGGAGTTTTCACAGCATATGCAGCTTCTGCACTCTCCCTACTTTTAAATGCAGCAATAGCTCTGTAAATGCAAGGGGTAAAATAAGAAGACTGCCACTGATATCAGTGGGTTTTGAATTTGGGGTTCAAAGTAACTTGGACAAAGGAACAAGTCTTGGACAGAAGTATTTCAGTCACGCTACACAGGTCCTACTCTGTAGATTGGACTATTTAAGAGGTCCAGCTGGCTGGTTTGATTTTCTGATATGGAAAAAATCAGTTAAGACATTACTTTTAGCAATAGCTCCTCCCTAATTCATTGCTTTTGTTGCTACATGACAAAACCCAGATGTTTTCTTTAAAAACACCACCAAAAAAGGGCCTCCCTTAGGCTGTTCTCACTGGTGCCACTACAGAAAGCGCAAACTTTCTTCTGTTTTTTGAGATCTCAGAATTAACAGTGCTCTGATAATAACCATAGTTTAATAAAAGATATCCTTTTACCATTTCCATTTGACCCAAAGCTCTCAAAGAGGAGATTCGTTCATCGATTAGAGTACAGATGAGCAAGTCCTATTCCTTGTGGTAAATTAAATCCAACACTGCCCTCTTCCTTAGGAATCAGAAAGGGAGGGTCAGCTCTGGCTTTCCCATTGGTAATACATGTGGTTTATTCCTTTTTCAGGGTGGTGATGCTTGTGATGTTTTAATTTTAATAGCTTAGTCTGATGAGTTCACAGCTCCACCATTAGTATTAATTAGATATGTAGCAGCATGTTGGATTGACGGATGTTAACACCCCCCTCCTCAGGGGTTAATATCAATTAATGTAGAAGAAGACTGAAAAAAGAGACTGGAGAAGGATAAAATTTGTACTTGGATACTCCTCCCTTCCTCCTTCCCTTTGTGTTTTATTTTACTGCAGGAATTGTGTACAATTGAATTGCATGACTCAATGGTTGCAATAATAATAACAATAAAAAACCCCTCATACAAAGTACAGATTAAGAGAAATGAACACATACCTGAATTGTGCCTAATAAGTGGATTTGTTGTCTGCAGACAACTACTGACAACTACAATCTGTGCAAACCTACAGGATCACAGATCTTGTAATAATAACATTTCCCCTTGTTTTCCAATCATTCTCATAAAGAGCAGAACAAAGTTTAAGTACTAGTAAAGTGAAAAGTTAATTTCAATTATAAAAAAATCCCTTTTATTCCTGGTATTTCTTTTTCTGCTGCCATCTCAAGCTGGCTGTATAATTTGACACAAACTTTAAGTAATTTCTGATATTCCCTTGGTACCTGAACAGAAGCTAAACCCCAAGATTTCATCACAACCAGTTCTAGACTTCTGCAATGTAAAGACCTATACATGAACTACATGTTTAAACTTTTTTTTAGAATCTTTGTTAAGAAACAGACATTCTGAAGGTACCTTTCAATTCGTGCTACAATGGTTGCCTAAAATGAGTTTGCTGAATTGGACTCTTAGAGTATTTATTACGACTTAATGATTCAAGTATCCTGGAACAAAAGTGTGAGCAAACTTTAAGGGTGAACAGTGAACAGAGAAATCACGGTTCAAGTCACAGCTCCAATCAAATCTTCTTCTTACTGTTCATCATGTAACAACAAACTAATTTTATTGCTAGTCTATTTGATTAGCTCATAAAGCTGTTGAATTTATAAGGCTGCTATATTACTCATTACAGAGCTGGGAATGTTTCTTCTGAGATTACTTTCCTTTTGCTGCTTGCCTCAGAGCATAATCAAGATAAATCCAGCATCTAGTCTGATGTTAACTCATGTTACTTAGAGGTGATTCAAAATTTTTGATTCTTTCAACAAAAGTAAGTGTGAGATTCTGCACCTAGGGATAATCCCGGTTATGCATACAAAGTGGGGGATGAGAAGCTGGAGAGGAGCCCTGTGTAGAGAGATCTGGGGGTTTGGGTTGATGGCAAGTTGAATATGAGCCAACAGGGTGGCCTGGCAGCCAAAAGGGCCAACCACGTCCTGGGGTTCATCTAGTACAGCATAGCTAGCTGGTCAAAGGAGATGGTTGTCCCAATCTACACTGCACTGGTGTGGCTTCATCTCTAGTACTGTATGCAGATTTGGGCACCCTGATATATAAGAAGGACATCAAACTACTAGAGTGTGTCCAGAGCAGGGCAACCAAGATGGTGAAGGGTCTCAAGGGCAAAAGAAGCAGCTGAGGTCACTTGGTCTGTTGAGCTTGTAGAAGAGAAGGCTGAGGGGTGACCTCACCTAAGTTGACAGCTTCCTCAAGGGGGATAGTGGAGGGGGAGATGCTGATCTCTCTCTGATGACCAGTGATAGGACACAAGGAAATGGAATGAAGCTGCGTCGAGGGAGTTCATATTGAACATTAGAAAAAGATTCTTCCCTGAGAGGGTGGTCGGTCACTGGAACAGGCTCCCCAGGGAAGTGGTCACAGCAGTAACCCTGTCAGAGTTCAAGGAACTTCTGGACAACGCTTTTAGTCATATGATTAAGTTTTAGGTAGTTCTATGAGGAGCAGGGAGTTGGGACTCAATGATCCTTATGGGTCCTTTCAAACTTGAGTTATTCTATGATTCCATGATTCTTTTTAACTGTCTGGACATATTATTTTGAATATTTAGGAATCTAAATTGAATCTGTGTTTGATAAATATGTTGGTTTGCCATGATTCTGTTCTCTTCAGAAATTGGCCAAACATTAATTTGGTTCCACAGTCACAAATTAGTTCTGTTTCTGGTTCAGTTCTTAAGGAAAGAGTGATTTAATCTATATTTCAGCTAGTTCTAGTCCCTGTTCAACTACCTCACCTCTAGTGTATCACTCCTAGAGTGTGTGTGCATTTCTAAGAACTCCTGTATGATGTCAACTTTTATATTCAATTTACTTGACCTCTAGATGAACATGAAGGTGATTGATAGGTTTTTGAAATATGTCTATTATTTCTTGTGCTAGTAGTCCAAACACAAGCAAATGGATGCAATTTACCAGCTGGGTGTAACTAAGCACAGGTCTGTAGAATAGTATGTTTTTCATTTTATAGATGTTGCCAAATTGATGCTAATTCTATAAATAAGAAATTCATTGTACTATGTTTATTCATACTGATTAGGATGCTACTTCATGTGTTTGCTCAATAATTCTGGTAGGATAAAATGTATGGTACTGTTCAGTATTTGTAAATCACAGTGGGATTAAATATACAGTGCTAGATTAAATATAGAGTGCTTATCTGCACTATACATGCCTAATTTTATGAATTTAGTAGATAACAATGTTTTTTTTATGTCAGGTCTGTTAAGATGATATTTTGATTCACTGTTGTACAGGTATGATTTTAAGTTGTTTGCTTAGTTTATATGTATTACTGGATTGAATGCAATGTTTCAAATGAGTAAACATATTTTTAAAGTCTCCAAAAACAGAATTTGGAAGTGTAACATTCAAACTCCTCTTTAAAGAGATTTTTTATCAAACAGAATAAGACTTTTTAAAGAGCTTACTTGTCATTGAAAAGACACTGATGCAAACTGGTTGAATAACTAGGACATTTTTGCCAATCAACTTTTTAACAATATTTTTTATTTTTAATCTCCTGACTGCAAAGTATAGCTGATGGGCTTTTGTCATGTTTTATGTATAAAGTTGATATACATCAATTATTTCAGTAGCAAATGCATTATATGCTAAGCTGATTGCCAAGTATTGTTTGCCTTACCAGAAGAAAAAAAAATAAATAAAAAAATACCCCCCAAATCCAGAAAAAAATGCAGCTTTAAAGTTTGATGACTCTTTCAGAAATTACCAAGAGCCTACAAGGAAAAATATGCATTCAAAAATATGGGAATTAGTTCAGTTTTATCTTGGGAAAAAGACATAAATTAACTTAACAACCTGGAGATTTAAGCTTTGAATATTAAAGGGTAAAAAAGGATTAGTTAGAGCACCGGGCGTGTTATGCACACAACCACCTAACCGTGCAAACCTTGTAACAGTGCTCTTTACAGAGCAGAACTAAGATGTTGTGTCACATACCTGTTTGTGTTTCCACTGTTAGAACTGTAATTCAGAATTGTTTGAACTTATGGATGTGGCAGCTAATTGTACCTGTGGGAGGTGGAAGTTACACATTGGAGAACACACTGGAGATGGAAACAATATCTGTTGCTGATACCCATAGCTTGACCCAGTGCAACTGAAGAAACTGAAGATTTAAAGACCCTCTGTCATGAGAAGACATGAAAAATACCCATAAGCATGGCCGCAGGGAAGGACAGGAGGCTTCTGGAAATGGTCTCTTGAGCCTGCTGCTTCAGAAGGACCTAAATATGCAGTTGGAGGAAAGACCGAGTAGAGGCTATAACTCCCCTATCTCAAATTAGGAGCTTGTAAAGGAATAGATTTGCTCTGTGCCAAGAGGATGCCAAACACGTCAGGGAAAAGGAAAGAGGAGAGTGACAATATGGGGTTAAAAAGCTGTTTTCCAAGGGGCTGTGCTTCCAAAGATCAACCTAACTTTGGCAGGCTCTAAAGATTTTAGGGACCTGAACACATAGACTGTGCATCCAGCATGTAATGATAAAGCACGAGGAGTCGGGTTTGAGTAAGACATTTCCTCATCAGCAGTTTTAGTGTTTGATGCTGACACAGATATCACGCTGTTTAGGTAATGCTGAAGCCGTTGCTGCAATGGAGAACCTAAGAAGTAGTAGAAGGTAACTTGAAGTGGCATATTTCTCCCTAAAATTTCTTTTCAATGAATATTTAAACAGACCTGGGGGCTGACCTCTAATTAACATGGATCAATGCAATATGCCATGTGAAATTAGATGAGCTCTCCAAATGACCCAGAAAACACAGATAAAATAGGTATACAAAAAACAATTCTTCAAGAGTGGGTTTGTAGTAAGTGAAAGGACAATTCAAATCATCTAGCTATAGGTGCCTGTGTAAATAGGCTAGTCACCTAATCAACCCTTACAGAGAGGCAGAAAGGCATTCCAGATAACGGTTCAGACATTCCAGATAATTCCAGATAATTCCAGATAATGGTTCAGACTACAAGTGTGCTGAACTGGACTCTGGTGGCTCTTCTCCCTCTGTGATGTCCCTATATGAAATACAAACTTGCCTGATTACGCACATATAATTCAGATATAATTCACGCCAGCATCTTAGTCTATATTAAATATATGGCAATTGTAGGTAAGTATGTAACACAATTGCCTTTTTTGCAATATTCCTCAACAGTGTAGTTGCAAGCCCTGACACACCAGCCAGCTTCAACACTATTTCCAGTTGCTGAAAAGCTGGAAGAAATAAAGGTGGTTTATTATTTTATAGCATCTTTAGCTCTTCTGTGTTGACAGTAAAGAGCCAGATTGGGTTTTTTAAGATGAAATCTGGTCTGGAATAGTGGTATGTTTTCTTTAGTCAGTATATAGTGAAACTGTCAAAGGAAGGACAGTTGATGTCAGAAAGGTTCATATTTATTCATGTTTAAATTGAGGTTGGCTGTGTTTGCTCTCATTACTGCTGTCATAAATGGTCAAGGACACTTAGGTATGTGTTTTCATAAATGATGTGATCATTCCAATACAACAACTCTGAATACTGAGTCCTATAGCTCCATTATAGTTACTAAAATGTTCCTGATGCAGCACTATTTAGGAATCTGAAACCTACTTATCTCTTTTAGAAATGCAATTACTATGACAACTCAAAGCAGCTCAATATCACTTCTTGAAACTCAGATTTTAAAATCAGAATTGTATAGTCAGCCAATCCATTGTGAAAGAGGACAGTGTAATGGAGGTGAATGAGAATCGCTTACGCCTTGGGGAACACGTATTTATTGATACTGAAACGTTTTCATTTTAAATAACGAGAACCAAGAGAAACAAAAGTTAAAAATCCTTTATGTAATATTTATCAATTTTAGACAGACATCTAAGACCACACAAGATTTGACTATTCATTACAGTGAACTTTCTCTGTGCTGCACGCAGTATCTGTGCATTTCAATTCAATTAAAATATAAAGGCACACATCAAATCATTCCTGCTTTCAAAGACAAGACCACCTAGTGGTTTCTGTATGCTTAATTCACTGTCTCCTGCCACAACTGCTTGAGGCTTTGATTAGCTTTATCTTACTTGCAAGAGGCACCCCAAGTAGAAAGAGACAGAGTGATAAGCTTTCCTGTTGTCTCTGCAGTTCTGAAGGAAGCTTGCTCCATTCTCATCACTGAGCTACCTGGAAAATACACTTTAGAAATCAAACAGGCTCTTATTCTTGCTAACCACCTAGCCTATTTCAAACACCAAAGCAAAACTTGATGAATCTTCTGATGAATGACATGCTGAACTAAACATACCTCCTAAGGCAAGGACGGCAGTGTCCTTTCAATCCTTTAAATAAAGATTCATCTTCTTTCCTAATACTTTTCTGCTTCTCCTTGTGTTATTTGTATGTGTGCCAAAATGTGTGTCTGCTTAAAAGTTATTTAGCAGACTTTCATAAAATTATAAGTTCATCTTTTTCTTTTTCCCACAGGCATTTAAAGATGGAAAAGGAAAGGACCGAGCCTAAAAGGAGAAGGAATGCTGAAGGAAGAAGTAAATTTATATTTTTGAGAACCCTTGGGTTGGTAGTAATATTTAGACTGAACTGTATGAATACGCTTTGCCAGGGCTAGGTATCTGCTGTGCTGCAATTTATAGTTATGCAAGGCTGTCTGCAGCAGGTGGATACGCTCTCTTTTTTAAAGTACATATACACATTAAAAAAAAAAAA
>VXBL01008793.1:309099-345413 GCA_013400195.1 Aramus guarauna
AAAAAAAGAAAGATTCCTTTAAAATTACAGCTGTAGTGTGGGTTTCAATAAAATACTGATGATAACTAGAAATTTATAAAGCACCTTTAACTCAGGAATGAAGCCTATTATGAATATAAAATGTTCAAGTGTTCACAAAAAAAATAAAAAAAAAAAAAAAAATGTGTATTAGGAGCACTCATTTTTCCTGGGTTTTGCTTGCTTCTTAGGTAGTTAACTATAGGTACCATGCACAGGGATCAAGATTTTACATTTGTCATAAATACATATACACATGGCACTGGATATGATGGTAATAAATAATCTTAAATTGTATGCTTAGAAATAATCTCTTATACTGATATCAATGTAATCATACATCAAATTGACTGAGGAAACTGTATCCACAGCCTGTAATTTCTCTCCTTCACAAGCTGTTTGCAGATTCCTTGCGTTGCAAAGAAAGTTTCTTTTTTTCTTGTGGTTTTAATTACAATTGAAGTTTGCTCCCTCTTTTTTTTTTTTTCTTTTTTCTTTTTTCCTTCTGTGAAACATAATAATAAGGTAAGCACATACAGATTTGCCCCTGGAAACTGTTTTTGAATAAATTTTGCATTTTCTATAGTGACAGGCATGGCCATGGCTAACTTTTCTTTGAGTGGATTCACAAAAGAAAAAAAGTCCCTTATACACAGATGCATGCACCATTATTACTATTTAAATTATTAAAACACTTGACCATTAAAATAGCAATAATGTGCCATGTGTCTTCTAAATTGGCTTTATTTAGTTCAGAAAATTATTAAGAAACCAAGATAGATAAGCATTTTTCCTCACTCTCATTTGGTTACACCATAAAATCAGCAAATAAGTTAAACTTAAAGGTCACAGATCGGAAAAAACCTAATTCCAGTGAACTGAAACCCAAAGCCATCAGAATTAAAATATAGGAAATTACCAAACTCATCATACACAAAATATTCCACCCCAGAACACAGAATACTGAAACTGTTCAACACATGCTGTATTGCCAACTGGAAAATATTAACCTTTTCTAAAGGACATTTGAGGAATGAAAAGAGAGCCTATATAAACAAACTTGCCTGGTCCATGGGAATCTGAGAGTTCAAAACAGCTTCAGATGTCAGATTTTAATTTGCAGCATGTCTAACTCCTAATTAACCTAACTATGAAGCTCAGCTAGAAAGTGTATTGGGGGGAGCGGGGGGAAGAAAGCATGTTTCCAGTATAGCAGATAAATAGGTAGCTATTACCTAGGTGTTGTTTCTGGATAGTTTACCTCCTTAGAGATCTTAAAATGGGATTGTTTACCAGTAATGAGTTTTCTCTAGGTGAGCAATTGTTTTTGCAGACATATAGTATGTCGAAAGGCCCTATTTGCTTGTAGCCTATATATACTTGTAATTTGCCTGTAAACTACACAGAGAATGTTTGTAGGAAAAAGCGAAATAAATGTACTTCATTCTGAAAGATTTTATACTGGTTTTGGCTTCCTCATCTGCATTATTTTCTTTAAGCATTTAGGTTAACATTAAAGTTCATTAAAATGCTTAAGCTTAGTTGCATAAGGGATATAAGGAGTAGACCAGAAAGCTTACTGAAATTGCAGATCAGCTGGAGATTTTATTTCAGTACATTTCAGAAAAATAATGTTTATCTTGGAAATTTAAACAAAATATGGTGCTGTTTTTTTAAAAAAAACTTTAGCAGTTTTAAAATAAAGCAGTCAGAAAAGCTCTCCACTTCCTCAGATATTATGCCCCATATAATCCAACAATGGAAGGAAATGGAGAAAGGTGGTGGTCTGGTTCATCAGGGCTGTGTGTTTTGTACGGTCCCACAACATTGTACCAGACATTAGAAAAAGAAATGCAAAGAGGAGTTACTGTGGTTCTACCGCCTCTGGACATGAAGCCCTTTTTCCAGGATCCCCAAGCTGCAACGAAATATCAGCGTAAGATCTGAGGAGAGGGAGACAGGCGTCAAGCATTGTGTCACACTAAATCTGTTTGAGGTGGTACGTTTGGGGAAGGGGTGTTTAAATGGTGTGGATATCTGTGACAGAGCTGGAATGTAATCAACTAAAATGAATGTTAAGAACAAAAAATAATACATTGACATTTACTATCAATATTCCATTCACAAAGCTATAGCTAAGGTTAAGTTTTGCATTAAAAAAGGGTTTCTATCTTGTCATAACTTACAGAGATCCCGCACAAATTAGCAGCACTTCCTATTTGTGCATAGGATATTTTTAATGGTGAATTAAAATGTGCAGAGAAAATGAGATTTAAAAAATTAGGCCTTAAAAACATGTATAAACACCGTGTAGTATCAGACAGTTCATTTGTCCTGCCAGGTCTTAATAATGCACTCCATTTTCTTACTTATAAGAAAAATAAAATTGAAAACTTGTGAATTTCTCATTTAAGTATATCATGTGAGGTGAAGAAGGTTTTTTTCCTATTCAGCATAAATTACAAGTCCTCTTTTCATCATGGGCCAGTCTAAAGACAGCATGAGGGTATAGCATGAAAATGCCTTCTTGGACTTAAGCTACTTTAATGCTTCCAAAAAATGTGTAGTCAATGCATGAGAAGGAGAGAGAAGGTGAAAAATATGTAAATAAATGGGTTTAAAATCTGTTACCATCAAGTGCAGTTCACCGATACAAAAGTATGTGGGTTTTTATTTTAGACTAGAGACTGGACACAAAGTCTATTAATGAGAAAGTTACTTTAGCATTTTTAAATATTTGATTTTTTGATTGCATAATTTAAAACATTAAAATTCACATATTATAGGATGCATTGGTTCTGAAAGCCTATTTAAATGCTGCTGTATTTAAAGTGGATATTTAAATCTTGAAATAATGTTAGTGTCTAAGCTTAAAGCTGTAAGCTGTCAACACAGACTACCTTTGCCCTGATTGAAGAAAGCCATTAAATATTGCCTCATTAAAGTTTATTGACTTAAGCACATGCTTTAAGTCAATCATGTGCTTAAAAGCTGCTCCTCAAATAGATCTGATTTCCTGAATGCTGAATTTAATCCTACGATGTATTGTGTTGAATGGATCATTGGCAATTAGTACAATAACATTCTCTATCAGAAAAAGGAAAAGTGAAAGACGATCTGTTCCTGAAATAGAAAGAGATCCCGGGATCCCAAGAGGTCCTTGGGATCCAGTGGTAGATTCAAATAGGGAGAAGGGAAGCTATGAGGCCAAATGTCCAAACTAGAAGAAAATGTGTAGCTTTTTTTTCCCCCAAATATAGAAAAAAGTTTCTTTTTTGAAGGGGATGGAGATTATCCTTTCTCAAAATTGATTAATCTCTAACAAAGGTCTGTAATCCCTCTCTTCTTACCTGCATTAATACCTATTTCCCAACCTCATATCATAAAAGTCTTCCAGAGGGATTTAAATGATCCAGTCTATTTGCGTGGCTCATAAAAACCCCTGTCTTTTACCTGTAAAAAGGTACATACCTTCACACTGTGAGTGATTATATCATACAATTTTTCACCCTGCTCTGCACCCTGCTGACAGGAGCACTAAAACGCTCATGGGATCCGCACAGCCACATGGCCCTGGGAAAGCCCTTTGCTCTGCCTTTCGTGCCAGGATTCAACCAAACCTGTTCCCCCACCCCAGTAATGCATCATCGCAGCGTCTTACTTTGGTGATGCATTGCACCAATACATCACCACAGGACTGTCAGTCAGGAGATGGCACCAGCTCAGATAAACAGATCCAAGAGCAGGTTCAGTTTAATTACAGGACAGAAGGTGTCCTGATGTTCCTTGGAGACAAAACGCTTGTGCCAAGAATTAATATGCTTTGCGTTGCTGTGCAGTGGTCTGACAAATACGCTGAAGCATCTGAAGAGAGTTCACACAGACTTTGTCAAGAGAGTAATTCTAAAACAAAGATGAAAAGTGAAAATCCTAATACCTTCTTCACAAAAAAAAACAACCCACAGACTCTAACTATAATCTGTATTTCAGTACTTCAAAGAAGCTTTACAAGGACACTGTCAGGTCAGATTTGGCTTATCATATAAGTTATATAAAAATAAGTTGCTATTGGAAGAAATAAGAGTTTCATTATCTTTCCTAAGGACAAACTATTTTTTTTTTTTTTGGGGGGGGAAGTTATACCAAGAAGCTACACTAAACAGGTCACTGCTACTTCTGGGAACCAAGTTGACATAGGAAAAACAAACAACAACAACAAAAAAATAGGTGGACACCAATTCTTTTTAACATTTAATTTGATTTGTGAGTGACTATCATAAGTATTTTTTATTTATTTTCTTATTTAATTTCTAAAATTTTACAGACAATGAGATGTTCACAATTCATTCCTACATAGATAGTGGTTGAAATAATCTTTTATTACAGGGTGATTTTGTGTTGTTGTTATTTTTCTTAGCTAGTGGATATGTTTGCAACCCGAACACTGCAGCTTACTTCTAGTATGAGAACCTCGAAGTACATAATTTTTTTTTCAATGATATTTGGGCTTTCCTTTTCAAAATGAAGTCAAATTTTATGGCAATTTTAAGCAGTAAGTTTATAAAGTAAGATATAAACAGTGCAGTGTATTACATATAGCATATTTACACATATATTTATATATATGTACGTATGTCTGAACTTCAGCATTTTCCCCCTCGTGCTTTTTTTGTGCCTATGTATATATACATACACATATATACATAGGTATATGTAGGCATATATATGGCAGTTAATACATAAACAATAAAACCAGTGCAGTTTTCCACATGCTATCTTCTTTTTTGTGTGTGAAATTAAGTTTATTTTGTGTCGTTCCCAGAGTGTCTGATGTTAGACATATGTACTGACAACACGTCATTGCATTGTAAAGCTGTTAAGGAGAAACCGGAACTTTTGGCTTCTGGGTTAGATACAGATTTTGGAGGGGAAGATTTGGTGTTTTATAACAAGCATTCTCCTGCTTGTAATATGGAGCTGGAGTTTTAAATTTTATTTTTTTTATATATACCATAAGAATAAATGTACAAAAGGCTAAATTGTTGGGATTATCAAATCAGATTAATATCTTTTATCAGAGGATTATCAGTGAAGGAGTTTTAGATGTTTCTATTTTATCACACTATCAAAGTCCTTAGGAACCAAACAAAACACATTGTTCTGGGCTCTGCCTAAGTAGAATAAAAGGCCTGGTGCATTTACAATCCAGGCAAGGCAGCTAAAAAGATAAGAGAAAGAGGCAAGCAGCAAGATCAGCTCAACTGTGTTTTATTGCAAGAGTTTGGGGCGTTTTTGTCTTGTTTTGTTCTCTGACTGGTGTTTTTCTTTCCTGATTTGTTATTTTAGATTTCTTAGTGGGGATAATGTTAGAAGGCAGATAATGGGATGAAAAATAATAAAGACAGAGAGGTTAGAGATTTGGGGTTATGTCCGAACACTCTGGGCTGCAGGGAATGAACCACACAGCCATTTACTTCAGGGACAGGATATTCTCTACATAATCTGCAAGAAAAAAATAGAAAAATAGAACTGAGACCAACCCCCCATAAAAAATCTGAAAAAAGATGAACTCTGTTCTTTGCCCCTTAAATTCTTTCTGCAACAGCTGTCCTGGTTTAAGTTTTTGCCTGGCTTATCCCTGTAATTCTTTTCTTGAGCATCACAGGGCTTAAGGAGAGCTGAAGTAGGGAGGATGGATTGCCCCAGAGATCCTGGTTGCTCCTGGAACTTCTCTAGTTAGTGAAATAATGTACACAACACAAAAGAAGACATTCTTCTGCAAAAACAGCTATTGGGGTAGTGGGGGTGGATTTCAGTGTCATTTTGCCTGTAAGATTGTCTCTCTGTTACTGTGTATTGCATACTAAATCCTCTTCCATGTGTAAACGAGCTAGATGTGTCCATTTAAAACCACTATCTAAATTATCCTAAAAATACTGTCCTTTGTGTAGGGCAGAATTATTATTGACATAGAAAACTTGTCTTATTTAAATTTAAGGCTAAAACTCCCTTGCACTTGAGAATAAGGGGCATCAGACTGGGGGTCAAGAGTCTGTCTCTAAGAAGTCCTACAGGTGCATTCCCTGCAGCCTTGTCACGGGATCATCAAAATCACGGACCTTCTTGGAGCACACCACTGATCTCATCTGACTTGTACACCTGGGTCACTGTTTGTAGAGAGCATGTGGAAGGGAAGAGGGGAGAGACTTGGGCACGCCTTACAATGGGTTGAGAACATATTCAGCATGTCCATCCAGACCTGTTTGCTTGGAGGTGTCCTTAGGTCCCTCAGTTTAGACATCGCAGGAGTTAACCAGGCGTTGAGACAAATGGGCCAGATCACCCGCTGGACTAGGTTTATTCAGAGCTATTGTTTCAAGCTGTCAGCAATATACAAAAGTCATCACTGTCCTGGTTTATACTCAGTTGATGTTTTCATGGTTATCTTCATTACCATCTGTGCTAGAAATATTACTTTTTAATGAAAGCTTAGATTCTGGAGCACAAATTGCAAAGGATATTCAAAAAGGGACAACAATTTAACCAAAAAAAACCCCCTATGCCTGCCTACATTTCCATTATCTAACTGGAAAATAATAGAATCAGTAGAGAAATTTGGGGTAGGAAAAAAAAAGTTGAAAATTACCTCAGTTTTGGAATAATCTAAGGTGTGATTTTTAATCACGTTTTTCCTCTATATTGCTTTCCCCCACATACACATCTTTGATAGTCTAACCAAGCTGGTGAAGCTCCTACTACTCTATGCTTGTGTTTCTTTTCTCTCTCTGGATATTTTTTACTGTTTGACTGTAAGGATTTCTGGCACACTGTGTTTCTCCTATCATATGGTTTGCTTTAACTGATAGAGACATTTTGTGTGCTAAAACTCTGCTGTTGCACTGCTGTCTGCTAGTCTAAAGCTCAAAGAAACATACCGCAGGAGGAGGGAATACGTTATAATTGTATAACTTTCTGGGGTTCACTGGTTTTTTGTATATATATTTTGTTTTCCTGAGGGCTGGGGGAGAAAGAAAAGGGCACAGAAATAGAATTACTAGCATGGTTCCTGATTTGTTTGTATTCAGGTCAGTAGACAGTGGCAGGACTGCTTCTGAGTGTTTCTCTCCCACTGTTGTACCCTATCCAGCTCTGTGACAGGAACATCAAGAAAGCTTGCTTTGTATTTCTGTTTTAAAATATCTGCCAGAGTCCTGATTTATTTTCATCCTGAAGCACTGAGCAGCTAGAAAAACAACTGAATTATATAAGAAACCTTTCCCAAAACAAAGATCCTGTACTTTTTTGAAGAATACTTGCCAGAAACCATTCAGTTACCAATATATTCCGAGAAAGGAAACATTCAAATTGTATTAAATATTGCATATCAAACCGTGGTGTATCTGGATACACATGCGCACAGAGCACAGCCATGTTGTACTACCACACTCCTCGCTTTGTATGGCCTTGAACTGACTTCAAAATATCTGATCTGAGTTCTGCGTCAGAAATGCAAAACTAACACAGCTGCCCGACTGATACAGAAAAAGTGAAGCACACAGACTGGAAGAAATTAAGATCTACTTGTACAGCTGGGAATTTCTTAGTAAAATCATTTGGTACATACTAAACCTCTGAGAGATACCTAGCATGGTCTATAATTTTTATCTGCCATTTATTTTTTGTTGCTTGTTTTTCTTCATTTTAGAGACCCTATTGTAAAAACACTTTATCAACAGGTTGCCAAGATTAAAAGTCCCAGTCTTGGGAACAGCTCCATTTTCCTCATATCAGACATATCATTCTGTCTCATACATTACTCAGCTGAAGGAAAGAGACCAGAACGTAGGAAAATCTAAAAGCATAAAATGGAAATTATCGGTAAACAGATGAAATACATTGCTTTAATGGAGTCTGTGGGGTTACTCTGACAGCCTTTCCCTAAAATGTTATGAGCCACCTGGAACTTGGGGGAATTCAGAGAAAGGATAATAACAATACTTTGTAGTTTTTAGTGCCTTTCAAATAAGGGTCTCAAAACACTTCACAAACATTAATCAAATGTCATAACAGTGCTGTGAGATAGTAATCCATTATTATTCACAAACAACAAAAGATCCTGTGAAAACAAAAGCAAGTTAATGCTTCAAGTGTATTTGAGTGCAATCCAATTAAGCAGTCTCACTTGGTGTGTACAGTTTTAGCAGTAACTTTCCCCATTTTGCAGTGAACAGCTGGGGGATTGGGTCAGTACTGTGCTAGGAACCGGTACTCCCCCATACACGTTGTACACTTTGCTGGGTTGTCATCTAATATCTTCTTGTGATACTTCTAAGTCATCCGTGACTCTGGATCCCAGGTTTTTACCTTGCTACCCTCATTTGAAAAATAGAGGATAGCCTCTTTGCGTTCAGTCAAGTCTTTGAAAATGTTTGCCTCAGCTTCCCCAGTCGTGAACTGAAGCAGATATCCACATGAAGAGAACCAGGACCAGTTATGCATGCAAAAGAGTCTCATCAGGAAACAAATGACTAGGATAAGATGATTTCATGAAAAGAGTATATAATGTGATGGCAAAGCAGCTACCTAGAGAGGGCTAAACAGTGTTTTACTGTATGACTATCCATGTTTTATCATGTAACTGGTGAATCTAAAAGTCTTTTTATGAGTATTGTTTAACTGTCCAACGCTAATAATTACTCAGCTCTGGATGATGTATGTACTATAGCTGCTGTAGTTAATATACGTTGATTTGATTATATATCAGAAGATGGACTCAAGTGAAAAATTAATTATAACAATAAAGGTTATATGAAATGCCTGACTGCTTAATTGGTATCTAATTCAGGGGTTTAGGTTGTTTTTATTATTATATCTTGCTTCATCTTATTACTCTGTTACTCAGTTAAAGTGTCCATAAATATGTCTCAGAATGTTAGTTCATTACTAGAAACAGTTTCAAGAAAGCTTAGCAGTCATATCATGTAAACATCTATCTTATAATTATAACTCAATTAATATGTTTGTAGCAACCATTTGCTGTTTAAGATGTATACAAAAATTGCCTAATGCAATCTAAATTTAATCCCTATTAGAAACACTTTAATTTAAATTTGATCACAAATCTTTATCGCCACTTTACATTTTAAACATAAAAAGGAGCTCAAGAAACCACAACATCTTAATCACAGAAGATCTTTAGCTCGTCTAGATCAATCTTTAAAACGTTATGTTATTCTGGCAGTCTGCACGCAAGGGCAAGAAGAGTAACAAAGCTGCAGGAAAAAAACATAACCAAACAAACCCACATACCCAAACAATGTGTAATTACTCTGCTTTTAAAACGCAGTCTCTTGTTTCCCTCACTTGTGTGAGGAGCCATCAGATTCTGCTAGATAGGCAGATTCTTTCATTCACTGAGAGTCTCATAAAATCCAGGCAGTCCTGCCTGTGAAATCGGGATCTAACTGAGTAAAAGCAGCAGGATCGGGCCCAGGACTATTATATGCTGCTGACAGCCTGAACTGTGTCCCTGGTGGACTTATACATTTAGAAGTTGATGGTGATGGTGACATTACTGAAAGGCAAAAGAAAGTATAAAACATCTGCTGGGTAAGAGAGCAAAACAAAACTCATATGTGCCCCAGAAGGGCTGTAAAGAGAAATGGGGTTAACATCCATAGCAAATGCAAGAGGAAATAATTCTCTCAAAAACTAAACAAGGTGAAAGTTAGCCTGATTCCAGTACTCTGCATTAACATTAGGGATAAGAAAACACAGCAGCAGAAAACAGGTTTTGTTGATAGGGAAAGGAAAGAAAAAAAAAAAAAAAAAAAGGAGAAGAAAACAATACACACACAAAACCCCAAATTAGAGAAGGCTGCTAGCAGACTTAAATTTCAGTACTTGCTTTTCAAGAGCTGGACTCCTTCCAGCCAGAAAGAGAGGCAGGGTGATTTTACCGCCTTCTTACCTCTCCAACCCTCACCCTTACATCATTGGGATGGGCAAGTTCAGGCAATAGAATACAAACAAGTAACCCTAGGCAGGCAGGGTAGTTCAGGTTTTCTTCATAAGCTCGTACGTGCACTGAAACAGTACCTATATAACTATACGCATTGTGTGAAGGGTCTTGCAGGACCTGGCAGCCCTGATTGCCAGTCTTTCCAAACCTGGCCAAACAAACTGAGCACACATAGTGTGTTCCTATGTTACACACCCAATAAATAAATTTGAGGTTGTAGTTACTATATGCTTTATTAGACTTGCTCCATACATGCACAATATGTTGAGTAGCTGTACCTGAGAGTAGTCACTTTGCTGACTTTTAGGAAAAAGACAGGAAAATCTGCAACACGGCATTTGATCTGGTAATAGGAGAATGCCTGAACTGCAGGCAGTGCCTGGAAATCATAATCCTGGTTAATGGGTTAAATGGCCTTAGAGACCTCTTTCAAATGAAAGTTTGGAGCCTTGTTCCTGTGGACCTTTGCCTCACAGTGACACTGATTAACACACAGCTATCTCATCTTCTCTGCCACTGACCCGCAACACTACAGTGAAATACATGGTTCTGACTCATCCTCACACTGTTAAATGCCATGTTATGGGCCACTAACATGTCTGAACAAGCAGATGATGAAGGATGCTCCTGAACTGTTGCCTTATTGTCCTGCGGTCTCACTGTCTGCCTATATGATTGCCTTTTTTTCTGTCTCCAGGCTCACCAAATCGCAAAAACACAGGTGCAATTGGAAAGATGGGAGAACAGTGGACCTGAAACTTCTGATTTAAGTACTGCCCTTGTTTTAAACCTTGTTTTCTTAGGAGCATGATAGGGGCTAGAAGCATCTGGCAATTATAAAATAGACAAATCTTAGGTCTTCACACACATTGCTGAGTGACTTCATGTATAAAGTAAGACTTCTCTCACTTTAAAGTATTAGAAAATTTTTGTTTTATCATCACAAGCATTCATATAGCAAAATTTTGTATGTTTTTCAGTGCTTAGGTTATTTATTTGCCTTAACAAATATAATCTTATCCTAGTCTTTTTTTTTTTTTTCTTTTTTTTTTTTCCCCTGATCAGACTGTTTTGCACGCTTAACTGCTCCTAGTTCTTTTCTCTTCATGTGGATATCTGCTTCAGTTCACGACTGGGGAAGCTGAGGCAAACATCTTCAAAGACTTGGTTGAATGCAAAGGTGCCTTCCTTTATTTTATTAAAATAATAACAATAATAAAACCAACAAGAACAAATTGTAATGAAAAGGAGAATAAAAAAAAAAAAAAAAAAGAGACAAACTCCAAGAAAAACAAGTGATGCAGATGAAAAGCAATTGTTCACTACCAACTGACCAATGCTCAGACCGTCCCCAAGCAGTGACCTCAGCCAGCTTTCCTCAAGTTAATATACTGAGTACGATGTCATATGTTATGGAATATCCCTTTGGCCAGCTTGGGTCAGCTGTCTTGGCTGTGTCCTCTCCCAGTTTCTCCTGCATCCCCTGCCTTCTCATTAGCAGGCCAGTATAAGAAGCTGAAAATTCCTTGACTTCTTAGCAACAATTAAAACATCAGTTTGTTATCATTATTCTCATACTAAATACAAAATCAAGCACCATACCAGCTATTTGAAAGAAAATTAACTCTATGCCAGTCAAAACCAGGACAATATGTAGAAGAGCTATTCTTCATATGGAAAAAACTAACAAAAAAATGAAAGAAGGATTAATCTGTCCTAAAAAAAAGGTATGCAATCTAAACTAGTTGTGTAACTCCTTTTTTATTCACTGAAGAGAGATAAGTACTGCCAGAGAGCTATATATCACACCTGTCTTGGACACCTACCTTAGGATACAGGAATTACTCCAGAGCTTGTCTGCATCTCTCCTTCTTAGAAAGAAAATGTCAAGGCTAATTTAAAAAAAATGCCTACCATGTGAATGGCAGAAAAACAAGATAAATCCTACCCCTTGTTTTGGCTTACCTTGGTGAAGGTCCATTCACCTCAGTAAAAGTATCTATCCAGAATCCCCATCCAAGGTCTTTTCATTCCTTAATGCAATCAGTAAGCGTGTCCAAAATGCAGTATGGGATTTTCCAATCTGTTCAGTGTTCGAGCATGAAAAAGTAAGTACCAAGAAAGTGAAACCTTCAAAACTTCTTCCTTCCTCCACACAAGCTGTTCAATTCATCATTTCCTTACTGAATCTCGTTTTGTCCCAGACGCTATTGAAGAGATTATGGTGCCCCCTGTGGAGAAGTAAGATCTGATAATGGGATCATCTACCTGAGTGTGAATTTCTCTGTATTATGACAAATAATATTTGCCTTTCTACTGTGCCACATGTATCTGCAGTTACAGTTTCTGATTTCTGTTCTTTGTCACTCACTGTGGTACAAGTATTTGGGCAGCAGACAATAAGATCAATCTGTCTGAGTGATCTTCTTCCTGGTTATTAAATCTATTCATAAACAAGTTGCTAAAGAGCTCTTCCCTCTCCTGCTTTTCATATTTATACACTTGTCCTTTGCCTCTTTCTCTCTTCATGGAGCATCATAAAGGTACTGTGGGTACAAAGAGCAGCTGTGAGGAAGAGGAGGAGGCCGTGTCAGCAGCATTAGGTGTTTCATGCATATACTTGCTCTCTGGCCCTGAATGCATCATGTTGTTGATGTGTAATCACAAATGACTGTGAAAAGAGTTGACAGCGGGCAGTGAAAAGAGATGGCACAGGAACAGTGGTGCTGAGTGAGTGACCATGCCTGGACGCACTCTGGGCGTAAGTGTATGAATGCTGCATCCTCACTCATTTCAATAGTCTTATTAATATCCTTCTTGCTGAGCTGAAAATCAGAGTAATGAGGTGTAATTCTGTGTTTGCTTACCCACAGTCAGAAGACTTTATTTAGAAGGTCTTAGTAGCTTTAAAACTCAGGAAGCTGTGAATTTTTAAAAAGAGAGCAACTCACACCACTTTCATAAGCAAAGGCAACACTGAGAACAAATATTTGCTAATGTTAAATAAATTATATAGATATATGTGAGCATACACACATAACCAGATATGAACACATGAATGTTAGCCAGGAAATTTTAATTTCCCTTGGATTATTGAATGGTTTTATCTTCATCATTGTTGCCTTTTATGGTTGATTTTCCTCTTATCACTTCATCAGCTTTCTGACTGCAGCAGTTAATTTGCACTTTTAGAACAAATGTTTAGTAGTGTATCTGTTGGGTATCCTTGCATGTTACTCTTCTCAATGAGATCCCAAATTTTTGTAATGAGTATTTCATGGAGATTGTTATATTTTACTTCTACTGATACAATATGATTTCTTGTTCCATAGGTAGAGAGATCAAAATGTTAAATGCAGTATGTCTTGTGGATGGTCACCTTTGCCAATAGACTCCTCTGTATTTCATTTTCTTTATATAATAAATGTAATAATAAATATAAATGTAACATTTAACACCATTGAGCCATTTTCTCTTTAACAGAAAATAAGACAGTATATATCTAGTAATCAAATCAGTTTAACACAATCTTCCTACTGTATTCTGCTGCCAAGAGGATGTCCTCTTACTATTGGTTCTGTAATAAAATTATGTGCACACTTGCATAAGACAATAGAAGGATGTTATATCATACTAGCTGTAGGTCTCTGTCCTTCCCCTCTGCTTCAACCCAAACATGTTTCAACCTAAGTAGACTGAAATACACGCACCCTTCTAATGTAAAGTCAAATCACTGTCATTTCAAGAATTAAAAATAGCCATTTTTGAAAAACCAAAGTAGTTACATGAAAAGCAGAACTAAGGAAGCCTAATTTCCCATGGCTCTCTGTTTCATTTTGTGGCACATCAAAATGTGCCCTCCCTTCTCTTGCATTGCTCTCTTTTATTTTCCCTTTTTATTAAAAAAAAAAAAAGAAAAGAAATCAGATGTTGTGACTAGATATGATTTACAATTATATTGAATAAACAGTACGTGTGAACCTCTGCCTTCTGTTTGCTGGTATGCTAACAGAACAAGCTTCTCCTATACTGTTGGCAGTGCAAACAAATTACAAATCCTACCCGTAACCTGTACGCTATATTATACAAGGCTATTGTAGGAACTTTACACCTTTCAGATCTCTGTCATCTTGTCAGAGTTGAATTTGGACCAGAGGGCTTAGAAGTACTAATATATATATATATTAATAGTATGATATTCAAATATACACTTCTGATGCCTCCACATCCAGAATTTTCAACATTTGCTTAACTAAATTATATGTATTTATTTTATTGATGTTTAACCCATTCAAAACTTCTCAGTCATTCTGTTATCTTGATTCCAGTTTAAAGGACACCTTAATAATACACACTTAAACACACACTTTTCCCAGGCCCTTATCAACATGGTTTCTCACATACTGTGTTGTGTCATCCAAACTACTTATACATTATCCATACATTTCACTATATTTTAGATTGTAAGTAGACCTCCCTTTTACTGCTACCTTATATTATTACATTTTGAAAAAAAACCCCAAATGTTAAAGGTTCTCTAACCATGAAATAAGAAGTGGGAAAAGAATGAAGAAATACATCAATGATACTGGAAGCTTTTTTTATTATTATTTTTTTTATTTCCCCTTAGATTAAATATATTGGCTTGACTTTAAAATTACATGAGTACTACATGTGAAGACAAAAGAAGATGAAATGTAATAGTGGATAATGACAACTAATAAACATTTCTGCAAAAGTTGAAACTTCTGTTGTTAAGAACAGTGGAGGAGAGACACTGGTGTGTATTAATTGGCTGCAAGATTATTATGTTTCTCTAATATAATGTCATTATGGAAAAGTAACTACAATCACAAGAGGTGCTTTCAGCAAAGAATAAGAAATGTGAATACTATTGTTCAGCACCCTGATGTGACCTTATATGAAATTCTGGACACCATTCTGCTATTCACATTCAAGATGCTCAAACTAAATGGATGTGGAGAACAAGAATTGAAGTGATAGAGGAACAGACACTCAATCATACACAAGAAAATTTGTCCAGAAATATGAAGACTGAGCACTGACATAATTGCTTACAAAAATGGAAGTGGCGTAAAGTGTCAGGTAGCCACAAGAAGCAGCTAAGCTAAAGATGCTATTGACACAGAAACAAATGGGAATAAATTAAGTCTTAATAAATTTCCTCTGGAAATATAAGGTTCATACAATGGAATAAGGTACTGGAATACCCTAAGAGGACTGAGAAGGAGGTATCCTAATGAGCTTTAAGCAACTTATTAATTCTTATACTACTAGGTTACCTGCTAGGAAATTGGACTATATGTTCTATCGTTCCTCCACAGTTGTGTGCTCCAGCTATATATCCTAAATATGAGTTAGCTGTTTACTTTTTTTCTCAATATGAACTGTCAAAAAACACCTGGAAGAAAATTTGGATTGTCTGGTCATATACTGTTTAAGAAGTAGTTGAAAAAACAGTTCAATTTTTTTCTTCTTGTTTAACTTGTGAAAGGAGTGAGCACTAGAGATGCTAGAACGTTGGACTGTGTAACACCACACCATATAAAACTAACGTGAGACTTAAGCAAAACTGACAACTGAGCATAGACCCTGAATAAAAACTAAATCTATAAAAGTGCTTATGGCCTTTCTTCAATTAATTGATTTTTTGTTTATTTTATTATGTTCAAGAAAGAAGAAAAATTGCTGTAGATGGCCACTGCCTTCCTATAAATTTAATTGAAATTTTTTATGATTCATTTGGCATGGGGAAAAAAAAAAAACAATAAAATGCCTCTTATACCTCTCCCTTGAAAAAGTTAATACCTTATGGAAAATATTTTGAAACAGAATTATAATGGTATACTTATTACAGAAAGATAAGCAGGAAAGCAGATAAGAGAAGAAGTGTCAAATTCTCTGCTGGTGTGCCTATGCCTGCTTCCTTCTTGGTTAGCAGAAATATGGTCCCCAGAAGAAGCTAAAATCTTTAAGGATACTCATCAACAGCTTCACTTCTGTGAAAGCCTGCAAAAAAAGGAGAACATGCATAAGAACATTCAGGAGGAAAACTTTATTAAAAGGCAACTTGAGCCCCAGTTCTTCATAAAGGTTCATCTGGTGCCGTCACATTTGCCTCCTTAGATCCTACCAAAGTCAAAGGTGCATCACTCTCATTTTCAAGTACCTTTCTTGTTTGTTTGTTCTGCTGTGTGAGAGGCATCGGTCGAGAGTGAAAGCAGCATTAGTTCAATCAGTGACCATCTTATGCTTGCTAATCCTTTTTAGAAGAAAGAAAAATAAAACGTGTTTACCACTAAGCAGTGTTACTTCAACTGACGTTAAAATAAAAATTTATGATTTATGATAAATAATGGATAACTTCTTTCCAGACATTCATCTGGTCCAGTAGGTATCAAATCTACTGGAAGATTCAAATGTTTGGCAGCTAGGGAAATAAGAGCACTGTTGAGAGAATCTGAGGGATTTTCCCTTCTACTTTATTAGTAGTGGAACAATTCTAGGATTTCTCTGTGAGCAAAGATGCAGGGATACAGAAACACTTCTCTGCAGGTAGAAGCTATACTGGAAGTGTAGGAATTATCATTGAATGTAATCTTTCTATAGTCATAATATTAGTTTTGCAATATCTTTGTAATGTAGAAAAGTCTTTAAAATCAAATAAAAATACCTACTGTTGGAGCTGGCATGGAATAACTATTTTGTAACAGCTGTTTCATGCTGTTTCTACATTTCTAAAAATCTTGTATGACATTGGTTGGTGGGATACAGGACAAGACATGAAGGCCATGAAAGAGATTTAAAGCTTGTCTGAAACACAGGTTTACATATACATTGTCACATAATTTACAGCTGATGAACTTAGAGACTGATTTTGTTGTCATTTATAGTTATCAGCATTATATCAGGATAACTTAAGTAAACTCATTGGCATTTTACACTTAGAGTCAGGCCCTAAGTTTTGAGAATAACAATAACAAATGTAATTACATAGATATATATGTCAGCTTTCTTCTTCCTGCTTGCTGGGGAGTCTATCTGATGTCTCATGCAATATAGAAGTAAATTCCTGGCTATAATTTCCTAGAGCAAATTCATTAAAAAAAGTAAATCCAGAGAATAAGTATTTTCTCACCAAGAAAGCTGAGACCAACAGCTTTTTCTCTTTCAGGATTCTGAAGTTAATAAAAATTACAAAGCAAAGAACCTTGCTCAGAGGTTGAGCTGACAAGTCCTAACATGACAGTCAGAGAGGTTTCACAGTGTGTGTAAAGAACAGCATACCAAATTTAAACACCCAGGGCATAATCTCCAGATGCACAGATGCGTATCTGTATGGAAAGATGACAAGTATGGTGCCATTTTTACCTTTTACCTGTTCTTGAGGACAGTTGAAAGTTGAATTAGTCCCTCAAACAGGCTAGAGCTTGTGGCTCAGACCTGTGATAAATTGATCCAGGGGATGGCATTAATTTAGATTACATCTATAACAGAGGATTCAGAGATATTATTCCAGCTATTCATCCCATCCTATGTGGCATGTTAAGGTACCTGGAATGAGTTGCCCTCTTCAGGCTTCTTTTCTCCACTGGCTACAACAGGAGATAACTTTAGGCTAGGCCTTAACTTTTGGAGATTAAGGTTAGGCAAGATAATGCTAGCCTTTAATGGCTGTTTAATGTTCCTTAAGATCAGTATGTGATACTAATGCAATACTGCCCTCCCTCAGCCCAGAAAGCTTCTTCTTACCTTGACTATAGAGAGTACTCCCTGCATTTGTAGAATAAAGAGGAAGTGCCATAAACTGTAAAGGAATTTGACAATGGTTTAAGGCAAACTACTGAAGGCTGAAGACCCTCTCTGCAATTCTTGTGGGTGATTATTATGTGGTAGTACTGGATGGTGCGTTATGAGCAGACTCAAGTTCATTGTATCAACACCTCAGGGGACCTCCTGCTGAAATTTCATTCAGAGCTGTGCTGAGCCAAAGCTAATATACCTTAATTTAGCCCAGTGGTATTGAGAGTTGCTTATCTGCTACATTTTCAGTCCTGTTCTTTTCTTGAACTCTGGCAGAGCAAGCTCAATTTACTGGTCAGACATCTCTGTTCTATATCTTATTCCATACTACCTTTTTTTTGTTGGTTTTTTTTTTTTTTTGGTTAGCATGAACTTTCTCTTCAGAGAATGGCACTCATCTGCATCCTGTATAATCACATGAGAACATTTGTATCTTGGCTGTGTACTTCCTTCAAACTAACTGCTTATTCACTTTGAAACAGTACAGTTCAAACACTTTCTGAGTACCATTTTAATACACATGCTCACTGTGAAGACGATGGTGGCTGAACTGCATAGCTATGCAATGGACCTGTGTTTCTTCTTTAAGCCTACTAATTACTGTAATTGAAGCTGATTCCAATTACTTTCTGGATAGGGTTTAGTTTAATTTATGCCCGTGCTCTTCATTTTCCCATGCAAATCCAACTTTTTGGCTGTGGAATCAAATAACTTATAGCTCACAAACCACGCTTTTAGACCTTCTCCTTTCAAAAATTAATTAAACTGTAGCATGCAGTTTTACATGTCAGTATGTAGAAGGAAGGTCAGCAACTAACAAAAAAATACCATTCATATGATGGATCTGATTCTGTCTCTCTTAATCATCTTTAGCATCAGATAAAGTTCAGTGACACTCTTCACTACCTTGGATATTATCATCAGAATTAGAACCACTGACACAATTTTGAGGAAAAAACTTGGTGAAACACTTACCCTGCAGCAGCAGCAGTCACTGCTAAATTTTCTAGAAAAAACAGATATCAATGGCCTTTTCATTTAAAGGGGAAAAATGGTATCTGCTGAGGTCAGAGAATGTTACTTCACTGAGTCCAACAATGCCAAGATTTCAACTTGCATATGTTTTACCAGGACTTAGCAACTATCATTAAGGATAAGGAAGCATAAGAGGTATGAAAGATTTTATTCTTCAAACATATATTTATTCTTTCAAACCACAATGCTCCATAAATCCTGCTGTATGCTGAGAAATAAGTGGCATCAATAATGAACACACCATTTTCAAAGGCAATTTTATAATTTTCCTTACCATCCTACTCTTACGAGGCTTTTCTTAAGTAGTCACATGGGAGAGAAGCTCAAATATAGTTTTGGAAGCATACGTGCATTACAAAAGACATTCTACTGGAGCATGTGGTTATTGTTAACACAATCCACAAGTCATTAAGTACAGTAAATAATTTACACATCAGAAAATTGATTGTTACTCAGAAATGATTGCAACTCCTGTTTATTAGATTTTCAAACATTTTCCCCTTTCAACAGTCAAATATGCTCAGCTTGAAAAACCTTGAATTTATCCAGAAAAAAAAAAATACA
Organism: Aramus guarauna; assembly: GCA_013400195.1. Lineage (NCBI taxonomy): Eukaryota > Metazoa > Chordata > Aves > Gruiformes > Aramidae > Aramus > Aramus guarauna. Next base: position 328,562 of record VXBL01008793.1, read on the forward strand.
AGATACATAAAAGTGTTAATACTAGTCTTTCAGCTCTACATGCATACAATACACTACATAGGCTGATGACAGAGACCTCTTCAAAGTTGTGAGGTAGCTGTTTTCATTTTCATCTCGGTAAGGATTTTACTTGTAAGAGACATGGGAGGAATAAGGGTTAAAATGAGCACAAATCTCACCCGCCAGCCTCCAGTTTCCTTTTCTAGCTTAAAATCACAGTGGGTTAGATCAGTTAACTTACTAGAAGCCATACTTCAGTCTGGATATAGCAAACAGCTTAAAATAAAAGATATTATACCCCATTATGAGCTGGGATAAATTGGTGGGTCAGGTTGCACAGTAGATTGGGAACAAAAGGATGGATGAATAGCATTGATGTCTTTGCTTCTTTTTCTTGACTTACTGCCTGTCAAACCTATTAAAAATTAATGTGTATTATTGCCCCTTTTGACCCAAATGCTTAGCTAAATTCAGGGTGTTGTTGTTTCTGGTAGGAGGACAAATTGATGATTAAGTCATTTTTTTTCCATAGCTTTAAAAATTAGGCTGAAAGCTTTTTCTCACATATCTTTTTCTCACTGGGGATGTCACTACCTATGTTGGTTTCTGGTCCTTCTTAATCACTTTCTTCAGATTGTCCCCTTCTCTTTCCCTGATGAACTGAGCAACACACACACACACACACACACACACACACACACACAAAAAAAACAAAAAAAAAATCCATTCGTGAAAATTCTCTACCTGCTTGTTGAACACATATATATATATTATATGACCCTAGGTACAACTTTTCTGTGGTGGCAGGATCTAGTTTTCTTATGGAGTATATCTCTTTAGTTTAACCATGCAAAAATAAAGTAACTGTTATGACGTATTTCAAATATTTTGATAATTCTGACAAACTCAAACCAGCTGTAATATATAATATTTTATCTTATTGTCTATTTATTTGAATACAAGTAATAATAAATATTCATAATCTACTGAAAAGTATTCTCAAGGTTTTATATTTCAGAATAAGTATGACAGTGGTCTCATTTGGAAAGTCTCACCTTCAGGAATCAAGCAAGATATTGATTGTTCCAACCAATTATGTCACCATCTGAAAATGTAATTAAAAAGAGCTTTTGCATGACTTACTGTTTGACTAACCATGAACAAAGAAGTGCACACATGGGGACGTATTTTGCAGTCCTTAATCAAATGAAATCCTGTTGTTTTCAATGGTAGTTCCGCTCAATTAAGAACCACAGATTTAGGCCCATGCATTATAATGCACAAGGGCAAGTAGTGGCATCAGAGATAGTTTTAGGATGACAATTAGCTTATTTTCTGTTGAATATATGTGTGAAGAAAAAACAAGAAAAAAGGATTGATTCTGTACTTCATACTACATGGAGTTTTACATATTCATCATCACATCAGAGTATCTTTATAACTTGTTGTGAGGATTTATACATTGTTGGAAAATAAGACAACAAAAGTTTCTTGGCTTCTTGCCTTTTTGCTTACTTCAACTGTTTGTAATCTTACCTTTAGACATTCTCTGAACTGAGTTTTTAGAGTTGCGTAACATGAAATGTCTCCCCAAACCAATAAACTAAATACCTCTAGTTAGCTCTCCAAATTCCATTCATTACTTTGACTAGAGGCTGAACTGAATTGCTGAAGACTAGTGTCATACCTTGTAAAATGAAAATATTCTGCATGGGCTGGTAGATATGGCAGCAGGATCTATGGGAGCCCATTCTGGAGCAGCAGACAGGGAAGTTTTTTCCTAAGGTATGGCTCTTTCTTTTCCTTTGTGCAACTGAACTGAGCTCTAGTATTTCACTTTTTATCACATTCCAGAGAACAGTCTTTCTCCAGGCCTCATACCTTTGAAGAAATAAGAACCCATCCCAGAGTTTGTTAATTAGTAGAAATACTTAAGCATAGTTTAAGGGCTCTTCTTTCAGGGGCCTCTATCAGCAGCAGCAGCATGAGTCAAGAAGCTGGGGCAGGGACCACTGAATTAATCACAAAGATCTATACCAGCCAGCAGCATCTTCTGAATCCTCTCTGAATGGAGAAAACAGCAATGTTAGAAAGTCACTATCCTTCAGAGGTGAAGAGCTCTGTGACTTTTCCCAATCCCTTGTACAACTGGGATGTATGTTGTGTCATGGCAACAGTATCACTTTGATACAGCACTTAAATCAATGCAGCTACTGAGTGAAAAAATGATGCAATTTTACCCACATAAAAGCCAAAACATTGTAATAAAAAAAAAATTAAAAGTAAAGAAAATTACTAAGAACAAATAACTCATGAATTGGAGGTCATGTTTCATTCTTGGCACCTGAGTTAATACTACTTGAGAGTAGTATCAGAAGTTGAGTTGTATCAGCAATAGTGTGGCCAGCAGGACTGGGGAGGTGATCATCCCCCTGTACTCAGCACTGGTGAGACCACACCTCAAGTGTTGTGTTCAGTTTTGGGCTCCTCACTACAAGAAGGACATTGAGGTGCTGGAGCATGTCCAGAGAAGGGCAATAGAACTGGTGAAAGGTCTAGAGCACAAGTCTTATGAGGAGTGGCTGAGGGAACTGGGGTTGTTTAGTCTGGAGAAAAGGAGGCTGCTTATTGCTGTCCACAATTACCTGAAAGGAGGTTGTAGCCAGGTGGGTGTTGGTCTCTTCTCCCAAGTAACAAGCGATAGGACAAGAGTTGCACCAGGGGAGATTTAGATTGCATATTAGGAAAAATTTCTTCGCTGAAAGGGTTATCAAGCACTGGAACAGGCTGCCCAGGGAAGTGGTTGAGTCACCATCCCTGGAGGTACTTAAAAGATATGAGATGTGGTGCTTAGGGACATGATTTAGTGATGGACTTGGCAGTGCTAGGTTAATGGTTGGACTCGATGATCTTAAAGGTCTTTTCCTACCTAAATGATTCTATGATTCTATAAAAAAAGGAGATTTCAGCTGAATATTTAATTGCTGTTTGAAAAGGGTTGGTATTCAGACTCACCTATGCCTAGTCACTGTATAGGATTCTTTCTGGTTAGAGAGAAATGCTTTGAAGGAAGCAGTTATAAAAAACAATTTCAATGCATGGTCCAGAACAACTGCTAAAAATGAGTAAAACTTTCTCCAAATGTAGAACTTATCAAAACAAAACAAAGAAAAAAACCCAAAACCAAAACCAAAAACAAACAAACAAAACCAAAAACAAACAATCAAACAAACAAAACACAAACAAAACCACAAACCAACCAAATAAAAAAACCCTGCACAACAGTTTATTTCCAGACTATAAGCAAATGAGTCTGCAGGATGATCAGCTAAAAGTAATCTCTTGTGTGAAAGATGATTTTATCACTCCCTGAGCTACTTGTTCCTTACTTTTCAGTTGGGAAATGCAGTACCATTACAGACAGCTGCTACAGTGGAATAAGTCCATTGCACCAAATTTCTTATAAAAAAACCCAAAATGTTGACAGGTGTATCTTAATTAGGTTTGATATGTAATTAAGTTGTTTTCTTGAGAAGTGTCTTCTCCCTTCAGGTTTACTGTCTCTTGTGTAATTTCCAAATGTATTCATCATATCTTAGAATAAAAGGAATCTATTTTGTGGGTTACATACAGCCTGACATGAACTCACATATAATCATATAAATACCATTAAAAAAAGTATATGTCCCAGAAGCTGTAGAGGAATTAAATTTTATCATCCCAGCAGTACATTTCACTTTCTATTCAAACCTATATTTGGTCAATCTATTGTGGTAAGATATTGACCTTACATTTCAGAAAATTAACCAAACGCATAAATCAATTTGATCTCAGCACTCTCAAGACCAGTATAACATGGGATTGCACACAGCAAATCACAGAAATAGCACTGCATAGTGGAAGAATGTTTTCTGAGGTACTATTTATGGGGAGCAGGGCCCAATTGCATTGACAGAATCTGATTAGTTAGCGAGAGAAGATGAGGGTTTTTTTCTCTTGGGACTCAGAGAGAGATTGTAGTGAAGGAACACGTAATGTAAGGAAAAGGAGGATTCTGGCTCTGTTGCAAAAGTATTAAGCCCAGTAACAATCTGTGAAGCTACCTGATTCCATCTTCCTCCTAGGCATTGACCTGTGTGGCATCAATCTAACAATTCAAATCATGACTAACTTGAAGAGCTGTGAGCTTTGTGATGTTATATATTCTGTAAGGCTTCTTCACATCATCCTTAAAGGACTAGAAAGACACTTGTACAGCATGAATGAAACACCTTTTCTTTTTCATGTTACTTCATCAATCTCTTCTTCAAGGTTCATTAGGGAATTGTTAAGTAGGTAATAACTATACCCATAATAAAATGAATATGTATGAATGTGTAACAATGATAAAACTCCTTTTTCTTATTACTTACACTTATTGTTGTTGCAAAACGGAATTATCTGCATTCCTTTCCTTTCCTTTCCTTTCCTTTCCTTTCCTTTCCTTTCCTTTCCTTTCCTTTCCTTTCCTTTCCTTTCCTTTCCTTTCCTTTCCTTTCCTTTCCTTNTGTAATTTGTAAATTAACCTGAATGAGAGACCATATACAATAGGCAATAACTCAATTTTTAAGGATATGCTAGATTTTAAAAGTGTGGATATGGTTTGTTCAGTGCTATTTGCCCTCAGTTACAGAAAGATTCTCAGAAATATTTCATTTACTAAAATATGGGTAACCAGCATGAACAATGCAGATGATTCAAAGCTAACTTGCAGTATTTCCGCTTAGAAATAGTTGTAAAATATTTAGTAGTTAAAGTAGAAGGTATATTTTACATTTTTAATAACAAAAGCTTTATATTTGGAAATAGAAGCAGCTTTATTTTTCAGATTAGAAGTAGAGAAGAGTAAAAGACAACAATGCACAAGTCTCGGGGCGGGGGGAAGTGAAGTGATTTATTGCTGCAGAACTTTTTTTTCTCACAAGTTTGTTCAAACTTTGGAGTGGTAATATAAATTTCAGGTAGGCAGAGGTTAAGGTACTGTGGCTGATATGCTGTACAAAAAGCATAATGAACATAACCAAAAAGAAATTCTTAAATAGGATTTTTAGAATTTGTGAAGGTCATTAGTGGGGTATAAAATCAAGCTAAAAGTTCTCTAATGACAGTAATTAGGAATGCTAGAATAACCCCATGAGTTCTCCATATAATTGCCAGTATCTGCCTGAAGTTTAGATACTTGCAAATACTATTTCTAAGCTATTTTCATAATTCCTTGAGGAAACAGAATAGCAGGAATTACAGAATGTATGTAAAAATCTCTTTATCATAGTGATGCTTTGTTATTTTTTCAGTTACTGGTGCTCAAATAAATTTTAATTTAGGGATTTTCTATGCAGCATTTTGGAATAATTATTGAGGAATTGGAGTAAGCATTCCCCAAATAATGTAGTGATTTAGACACCTAGGGAGACATTTCTTTACGTATCCTACTTGCCCTCCAGCCACTGCTCCAAGTCTTGCACACATCTTGGGTCACATTTGCTAGTCCTATTCAGATGTCTTATGTACTGAAGTGTCTAAACCACAAACATCTAAAGTTTTCCTTCCTCATCCAGAAGAAAAAAAAAAATATTGTTATTCATTTGCAGAATCCACTTTGAAGGTCCACTTCTAAACTGGTGTTTGTGAGAACAATTCTGGCTCTTCAGTTTTGGTGCCTGTCCCATCCATATCATAGCTGTATTTCAGAGTAAGGGCTTGAGTTTACACCAGTATTTAATTTTACCGCATATTTAGTCTCTCATCGATGAAAGGAATGCGAGGTGTTTGGGTAGGTTACTGAATTTAGAAGATCAAAAGGCCAGGATTGCCAGATATGTTGTGTCACCTACCCTCTTGCCCAGCCTAGATACAACTGCTGGTTCCTCTTTAAATTCATGCACTACTTTGTTCTAGAATGACTTCCTAAATAATTATGCCAAAAAAGAAATAAAAAAAATCAAGTACATTATTAGAACCTTCAATTATTGCAGTAGATCTCATTAAAATGGACTATTGTCCTCTTGAAAGAGGTATATTTGAACATTTTTTTTCATTCTAGAAGGGGTTTATAGATAACAGCATTTTACATTTTTATGTTTTATCATTTTCATGGTGAAAGTGCCTGTCCTCACTGTAACCACAAGTGGTGTTGATTCAGGTTCAGTCTGCAGCTGAAGAGAGCTATTTATCAGAGCTAAGCATTCCTACTGAATGGGACGGCTAATTGACATGTGGGCAAAGCAGCCTTTGTCAGACTGGGAGTCTACGTACTCTGAGGTATATCCATCCCAAATGACTTTCACAAGGGTGTCCTGTCCTGCCTATTGAAGTTGCCCCTTACAGGAAGAGAGACAAAGTTCACCGCTATAAATGGATATCAGCTAACTTTAACATCCAAATAAATAAAAGCAGGCAGAAGATTTCATTAGGAATTAGGGTCCTGAATGCACGTCTCAGTCTAGGCCTAATTTCCTAATTACAAAATTCTGATTAAAAATAAAATCCTCCGTCAAATGTCACCAACCCCAGAGGTATCTAAATTTATTAGGAAAACAGTCTTTTTAGAGATCTCCATGTGACCAGGAAGTGAGCTGGACAACATATCTATCCAGCTCTCTAAAATATAGGAATTAATGATACTTGAGTGTTCATTATTACCGGGACTGATCCAGTAACTGCATTATAGACATTCTAGTGTACACGAACCAGGTTTTCTGCAAAATCTTTTCTTCTTCAAAAATACAGCAGATGCTGACTTTCTTGTAAAAACCATCACTGCAATGATTAGTGCATTAAATCAGCGTGGGGGTGTGCACCCACCCTTGGCCAGTAGCCTGGATAATACCACCTGTCAAGATAAAAATATGAGTGCATGCAGTGTGTGTGGAGATTGAATAGACAAAACTGTCTGCATGGTGTTTGTCCAAAAAATTATCGTGTTAAGGAGGGAAACAACCACCCCTCCCCAATGGTCGATGTTAGGCAGGAAGACAGTGATCGGCTGGATTAAACACTACCCAAGAATTTTCAGAGACTTCTGAAGCAAAGGGGGAGGCAATCTGAAAAGTAGTATGTTAAAAAATTAAATAAAAACGCAACCAAACAAAAACCACTATACAAATTCATTACAGGAGTGAAAGACAAGAAGCAGCAACAATCACAGTGGGCTCGTGCCTGCCACAGTGGCCCCCCCAGCACCCCAACCTCAGCTGGACCAGGTAGCACAGCTGCATCGCAGGGCACCGGGAGCCGCTTGCACCTGGCAGTGGGGTGTCAGCGTGGGGCCAGCACCCAGGGCCCCCCACTGCTGGGTGCAGGGCTCCTTGTGGGGGGCTTCCCCACACAGAGCTGGGGGGGCTCACATCTGCCCCAGGGGGTGAGAGAGTGGGGAACCGGCACTGCCAGAGAGGGGTGCCAGTGACTTCCAGACTAGGGGCTGAGAAGCTGTGGGGAGAAGATTAAAATTTGGAGGGTTTTGTTTAAAGAAGAGTGCTAAGTAATGTGTAGGTGCTTGTTAATATTTTGTAAACATCTAGAGCTGTGGTTTGGCTATTGCATTACTCATATTGATCCTGAAAGTATAGCTTGCTGATTGCTAGTTAATTGTGTGACATTAATAAAATTATAAACTGTTTTGCTCATGATTTTGGCTAAACTATTCAAACTGAGTAGTTTTTTCTTGTGACAGTCAGGAAGAAGGAGTTCATACCCCAGAATGCCCTTGCTAGTTTCTTTCATTTACTTTGTGAGCAAGAGAAAAAACACAAGGATTGCATCCATTTTTCAAATAGCAGACATAGGCAGAGACATATTGAGGTCCAAGGCATGCATTTCTTTTTTTATATCCTTTCCCATATGTCCAGGATATCCTGTTCCCTATGTCCAAGAGTTACATATTAACTCTAAATTTATATACTTTCAATATAAGCATTCTTGTCTCATTATCTCTATAGTCAACACAAAGTAGCAAGCTGCAATTCATTTATCATGTTTTAGAAATCTATTTAGGGATGAAATGAACTGCATCTTAAAATACTTATTTTTTTTCAGTTATTATAAAGGGATTCTAATGGATTAAATTATATCTGGTCAGGTGAATACTGCTTCTACTGCTAACAATTTTTTTCCCACGATTCATACCCTAAATGGAAGAAAGTGCCTGCTGGAAAACCTGTCTTGGACAACTAAGCATGGGGAAATAGTCACTAACACCCTTCCATTTAGGTTTTACTTTTGCTGATTTCTTCCACTTCGTATTTAGGTTGCAGTAAACTTTTGAATACAGAATTATCAATGCAAACTGAAAAGACTCTTTAAAGAAGAAAAAAATAAATGCTGCAGTAGGATGCTTACACTGAGATGTGAAACCCAGCTTCAAGCTGCTGCCCTGAATCAGGTGCACTGCAACCTGAAAAACCTTCAGGTATTATAGGCCGTGTTAGCTCATCTGCTTAGCAGCAGAGGTCATGATGAGCACATCACCCCAGTGGTCCATTATCTCCTCATGAAATTCAGAGACCAAATCAAGGATTCTTCTCTAGTATTAAGACTCTCTACAGGATTGGCACTAACTGGCAGAAAAATTGTCTTTCCCTGCATGATCCTGACCTCCCAAGGCATTACATTCGAGTGAGGCTCTGAAACTCTTGACCAATGGAATAAAGTTCATGTGAAATAGCTGACAGTATCTGGACACCTAGCTGTGAAGAAGAATTACTGTCATGCATCTATGTATTTGTATAAGGAATGCAAGAGTAATTACTTCTCTTTAGCTTTCCTTTAAGTTTCTTAAATATGTATAACTTTCATATAGTTACAAAAAGGCAAGCAACCTCCAGCCTTCTTCCTCCACCCAAGAAAAAAGCAAAAACAAACAAATGAACAAAACCATCCATACAACCAAAACCACCAAACCACGTGTCACACTGAACTTTGAGGATTAACAGCTGGAATAGTAAAGTCCATGTCTATATTTCAAGGTGTGTGTGCACCATCCCTGTTGAGGGATACAGATTAATCCATAGTTCTCTCTCCACAGTCTGGACTCTACACAAAACAAATCTAAGTGCATTGCCAAAAAGTGAGTCTGAGTGAGAAAGGAACTGAGTCCAAAGTCACTCTGCTCAATAGAAAGTAAACAAGCAAATTGCTGAATGGATCTGTTCTTGAATCCACTATGACTATCCTTATAACCTTCACAGGTGCTACTTGACTGTCAGCACTCTAATTTTTGCTACTTGTAAGCATATGCAAAACAAAACCCAGGTGTCATTTTGCTGGTGGACACCTCCAGCTGGAATTGCCAGGTTGGTGCTTCTCCCCAAATCTCCACTTCAAGGTTAGTGAAGAAAGCACTCCTACAAAATGCTTACTAGTCTCTGCCAAATAGTAGTTGACAGATAAGACTTTTTGGATATTACTTGTTCTCTGTTTGTTACGGTTTAAATTGTAAGGTGGTTAATGTGAGAATTACATATCTATCTGATTTTGTTAGAATCATAGGATATCGCAAGCTGGAAGGGATCCATAAGCACAATTGAGTCCAACTCCCTGCTGCTCACAGTACTACTTAAAATTAAATCATGACTAAGAGCATTGTCCAGATGCTCCTTGAACTCTGACAGGCTTGGTGCCATGACCACTTCCCTGGGAGAGCCGGTTCCACTGACCAACCACCCTCTCAGTGAAGAACCTTTTCCTCATGTCCAGTCTGAACTCCCCCTGACACAGCTTCATTCCATTTCCTTGTTCGTCTGATATAAAGTGATGACCAGGTTCAACATCCTACTCATTTAATGTTCATTTGCAATGAAAGAGTGATAAAGAGCTGCAACAAATTAAAGACCAAGATCCACATCACCATATTCAGTAACTTAATTTTAGCATACTCTTCTAGAATGCAGGAGACCTATATACACATTTTTATGTCAGTCCAGCTGGAACAGAGATTTGATAATGGGATTCCTCAGGGAAGATATCATCTGGCAATGGTAATCGCCCTTTTTGGCATGTCAAAAAAAAAAAAAAAAAAAAAAAAAAAATCACATAGCTGCTGTGAAAGCATCTACACATGCTTCCCCANGGAATATGATTCCTAAATGACGGTTTTGCATGAAAATGGAAATTGGTTTTGTCTTGCAATTAGGAATAACTCAGGGACAAGAAGGAGTGCTAGAACACATTTCAGTGGCCTTTCCTATTATCCAGCTCCTCCTCTTCTTTACTGAACTTTGTGAATTTCTTTTTAGTTAGTCCAACTTCTCAGCATTTTTTAGGGAATTTAGATGATAAATCAAAGGCTGAGGATTCTATCAGAGAGCAGGGTGCCTAAAGTCAATTTCAGCAATTCATACAATTGAAGATTTAGTCCTCAACACAGGAGGGTAAGCCTTCTTGAATCTTAGTTCTCTCTGTAAGCTCCAAAAGAAGAGCCAGTGGGTACCAAGTGAACCACTTCACACTTTGAGAATCACAGAAAGGGGAAAAATACATTGAATTACATTGGCTATTTGTTATAAACTGAAACAATTTCAGTTCTGTTACAGAATCATAGAATGACAGGATAATTGAGTTCAGGAGGGACCTCAGGAGGTCTCTAATCCAACCTCATACTCTAGAGTAGGGTCATTTATGAAATTAGACCTGGTTGCTCAGGGCTTTGTCCCCTCGTGTCTTAAAAATATCCAAGGATACACACTGAAAGTGTGTGTGTGCACCTGAGCACATGTGATGCTCTACCAGCAACTGAAGTGGAGCTGCAGCCTCGGAGGCTCATATATTCACATACTGGCAACTAGGGAGATTGAAATCAGCTGTAAGCCCAGCTGCTGGAGGGATCCACATTGTTTTTACACATATGTGTGTCTATCCTTATCCTGCTCAGCTAAAGAGGGAAACAGAATGAGGCCATTACTGCTATTTGTATTTGTGTGAGTGCTGAATGTGTCTGTGTCACTCTGTGTGGCCTATCATGTGTATATATGAACATTTGTGGTATATATCTGCGTTATTGTGGTTTTGTGTTTGTGCGCCTACTGGGAATACAGGTTGAGGTACTAAATGCCTTCTTCACCTCAGCGTTTTCTATTAAGACCATCATTCAGAAATCTCAGGATTCAGAGACTAGGCAGAAAGTCAGGAGAAAGGTGGAATATCTAAGGAAGGTGGACATACAAAATTCCATTGGATCTGATAGTATGCATCCACAAGTGCTGAGAGAGCTGGCTGATGCCATTTCAAGGCCACTTTCAATTACCTTCAAACAATCATGGTAATTGTATAGGTACCTGAGGAAAGTAAACATCATTCATATCTTCAAGAAGGGCAAAACAGAAGGACCCATGGAACTACAGACCATCAGCACCACCGCAGTCCCTGAGGAAATGATGGAAGAGCTAATCCTGGAAACCATTTCCAGGCACATAAAGAATTAGAAAGTTATCAGGAGTAGTCAGCATGGATTCACCAGGGGGAAGTCATGCTTGACCAACTTGATAACGTTTTGTGATGAAATGACTGACTTGGTAGACAAGGGGAGAGCAGTGGATATTGTCTACCTGGAGCTCAGTTAAACCTTTGACACTGTTTCACATAAGACCCTTGCAGACAGGCTGTTGATGTACAGGCTGGCTAAGAAGACAGTGAGGTGGGTTGAAAACAGGCTGAATGACTGTGTCCAGAGGGCAGTGACCAGTGATACAAAGTTTAGTTGGAGATCAATGACTAGTGGTGTAGCCCAGGATCAGTACTGGATCTGATGCTTTTTAACATCTTCATTAAAGATCTGGATGATGGGGCAGAGTGCACCTCAGAGAGTTTGTTGAGGAAACAAAACTTGGAGGAGTGGTTGATATGACAGAGGGTTGTTCTGCCATCCAGAGGGACCTCAATAAGTTGGAGAAATGGGTTGAGAGGAACCTCATTAAGTTCAGCAAGAGGAATGCCAAGTCCTGTCTTAGGTGACAGAAAATTTCTTTTGATGAAATTGCATATTTTTCAAGGTGATTTGACAGCCTTTCTAGTTTTGAATGTAGATTTCAAGAAATTAGCTCTGAAGTAAATCAGTGTCTAAGTATTCCTTTACCAAAGAGAGGTGATCAGCTTTCAATAAGCTATAAAAATATTTATATATTTGCATACACATGGGTGTATAAACATAGACATGCAAATGAATTTAACAATCTGTATAACCATATATAAGCACACACAGATCTCAATGCATACATACACATATACATTCAGATATAGATTTTGTAGAAAGATGTTTATGTGTATGTGTGGATACACAGAGGCTTATTAAAAGTTAAAAGATTAGGCACTACAGCAATGTAATTTAGACAAATAGGATTTGAATACAAATGTCAAAGTAAAATAACTTCAGTCCTATCTCTTGTGGTTTGTATGGATAAAACCTCTTTTCTACAGCTGGGAATTGAATTTCTGCTGAAGTATGCTAGTTTAAGCTTCTTGTGTTTCAGTCTTATGTTTCTTGTGAATAATCATTAAAAGAAAGTAAAATCAATAAAGAGATTCCTTCTAGAACTCCAGAAATATTTGCAAATGCTGTAGCAAACACTGTTTGCTAGAACAGAGATAAATACATAAATATAGCTTAGAAATAATGGAATTCATTGCAGAGTTCTGGGATCAGAGCTCAGGACTGCACAGTAAACAATTCCAAAAGCATTATCATAAGTCAGAGAATCAGAAGACTTCACAGCTTAATACCCACCTGGGAGAGCTTTTTAGATACGGGTGTCAGAAAGGAACAATGGATCTGAAACACTAACAGAGCAGTGGGAAGTATTTTGGTGTTCTCCTGTACAGAGCTGAGTAAACTCACTTTTCCTGAACTTGAAACACAAGCTATAATTTCTAAAATATACTGGATACCTTGTTTTGATTATACTACAGTAATCTACAGGTATTGTATCTTAATGGAAAATTCCGAGTAATGTGGGCATCAGAACAGTCCTTTTGTGGTTCTGAAGGGCTCTTTACTCACAGCACCATTTACTTTTCAAAGTAGTACAAACCCACTTTGCTGAACCACACCACCACTGATGTCAGATTGCCTTCTGTCTCCTCTATAGCAAACAGTTGTCTTTTTGAAAAGTTTTTTCTTCCAAGAAGCTGACAATTTAATTTTCAGTTCCACTATGAAATTATTGTGAAAAGGTTTTGGTCAATGTTTTGCTTTCAGCATCTTCTGTGCTGAACAACCTGGATGTCGGCTGGTAGAAGCAACCTATTAAAGGGACTCTGGAGATTCAGACAACTTGTGTTATCCTTTCGCTGCTCATTGACTTTTAACACACATTCAAAATCACAGACAAAATCAATGTAAGTTTCCCACAGACAGTGTTGGAATAACTTATGTATATGCTTACTAATTTGCGTATGTAATGCAATTTAAAATATGTGTATGTAATGCATACATTTTCATCTGCAACACAGACAGGATAAAATGCATCAAATTTTAAATTATGCAGAATCAACTTATTCCAGTGATTGAATGGGGAAAAAATAGCACAAATTTTCCATTTCTAAATACAAGTAGAAATTGATTCCATAGAGTATAATTATACTATTATTGATAACTTGTAATCATCAAACAATAGCATTTGACCAGGATGATGAGGTGTTCAGAGGTGTTATGATAGATATCCTTAATATTCTATAAGTGGTTATAGCTTTTAATGTTTGCATTTTTTTTTCTTCCCTACATAAAAAACAACTTACTACATCAGAACCACAATGGAATATTTGTTTGGAGCTGGTCTAGGAGGAAAGATCTTTTGAAACATCAGAATAGTTTCTAGTACACTTGGCTTTCTTTTGGAATTTGCTTTACAAGAACTGACCTGGTCCAGTCATCCTCAGTGAGTTGTAGGACTGACCAGAACACAGTCCAAAAAGCTACGTCTCTGCATCTGTGGGTTGCAATGGGAGCATTACCACTTTATTACAGCATATAGAGCACTGGTAGCTGATCAAACTGCCTTCTGACAATCTTCAACAGTTATTTTTGAGGGTAAGTGGCTCATTTCACACCGGCTGCACAGGACTGGGAAATGAGGGTTTTGTGGAGAAGTATTCTGTGTGATAGCATTTGAAGTGCCTAGGAAATGAGGGATGGGGAGATTTCTATGCAATAGGATTGGTTACTGTAAGTACTTCAAATGTTTGCCATTACACTGTACATTGACGAGTTCTTTACCTGGTCTGATGTCTGTTAATTCAGCATGCTTAACAAGCATATCTGTCTTCATACTGAATAATAAAATAATTTTTAATACATCTAAGCTGACAAAATTCCAACCAGGACCGTGGAGTCTGTCAGTTCTCGTACATTTGAAGTCCTTCTTTGGGTTTAGTCCTTAATATTTAGCTTCTACTATAGTTTTTTACTTCAACAAATATAGTTGCAGTTCACAGTTAAATAAGAGAGGCACATTCCTTTCATTCACAGAAATTCATAGTAACTGTGGAAGCAAACCATTTTCACTGAGCAGCAGGGGACAGGGAGTGATATATTCAGATACATTTGCAAGCATGGTGGTTTTCCTATGCTTCATGGGTTTGAAGATGTTGCTTGCCACATGGCAAGTTTTTACACGAAACAAAAATCCTTCTGACAGTCTTTTGTGCACCACACAGAGCTACCTAGAAAATTCACAGAAGTTGAGTTACCCTGATGCTAACAGTGATGTACTAACAAGTCAAATTGTTGTTGTTTGGTCCTTGTTACTCCTCGAGGAGCATAGGGCTGCAACAACACTATGCCACTGAACCCAGTGGGATAGAACAAGTCAAATTACCTAAGGTAAATTAATGATTTTTCACGTTCCCAATTTGTTACATATAGGGCCACAGTTCCCATAGAAGCAAATGCACCTGCATACTGGCAGACAGCTAGGTGGGCACGTGGCAGACAGCAAATCAGCAAGGCACGAAGAGTGCACCCAGTTGCTTAGTTGTAAACCCAAATAAGGCTTAGATACGGTCTTATAGCTGCATTACTTTTCTCAGAGCCTCAAGTCAGGAACAAATTTATTCACTATTATTAAGTTTATAAGGAATATAGTTCTCATGGAGATAATAAAATGTAATGTTTTAGACTACTAGGCTGTTTATAGAAGATCTCGTCTTTGAAATTCTGATAATGGCAAAACTCCCATTGGCATCAAGGAGAATTTTGCCTGCCAAAAGACTGCAAGATCAACCAGACAGTATTTACAATAAATTTACAGTACATTTAAGGAGTTTTATGACTTCAAAAATCATTTTGTGATTTCCCACATAATAGGTCTCTAGACTTCTGATGAACTCATTTACAAATTCTTCTTCATGGTTATTAGTTTACACACTTGAGAGAAAGGTACAAATTAGAATATCTTAGAGTAATGAATTTTGCCCTATCTTAAACTTCAGGGATTTAGGATAAAAATGAACCATCAGCATTTTGTTTAGTTTTGGTCCAAGTCTCCACATAACTAAACAGACTGATAATTCATCAAGGAAGTACTTTCTGCTGGAGAGAGAAAGACAAATTTTCCCTGATTATGACATGGTAATCAGAGGTGCTTACCTCTTTTATTTGCATGAAGAATACATTTGTGCCTTGTGCAGTACCTTACTCTACTTTAGTTAATGCTAATAATCTAAACATATCTTTTCTAAATTTGCATGGAAAGGGGAATATTAACAATATCCTATTGTAAGAGTCATTTGAAAGTTTCCTTGGTGGTTTATATTACCCAGGGAGGGAGTGGAAGAGAAACAGAGAAAGAAAGAGAGAAAACCAAAGACAGACAAATAGAGAGAGGGGAAAGAGGAAGGGGAAAAAAACTCTTCCAAAGGATGATTCAGAGCAGAAACCTTATTGAAATATTGTGATTCTGACTGGAAATTCCCCTATGTTTAAGTACTATTAATAATCCTCAAAATGTCAAGAAGCAAGAAAATAATGGAGTCATTGTTACTATACTTTGCACACTGATGATATTATTCTGACTAAATGGTATGGATTTAGACATCATGACAGATGTTTTCTGATACAGTAACATAAGGTGGCTTTTAGTCACTTGTTAATTTTGTTCCTTTGGCCTCTCAACAACATCCTAGCAAAGTCAAATCTGAAGAATACAAAAATACTAGCTTACAATTATTATCACTGTTTCATTAAACTGTTACAATTCCACTTTTCATATAAAGAAGTCTAGAACTGGATAATTGCAGCGTGATTGCAGTAGTGATTTTCTCCTTCTGCCAATGACTTTGTACTGTAATTCTATTGCTCATAGCCTTTGAATACCTGACATGTAATTTTGTTCTGATTTATTATACTTTAAATAATATTTGATTGGTATGAGTGACATGATGATATCACTCGCTCTGGGCTTTACAAACACATCTGAGTGTTTGCCACACTGAGAGATTCATCATATGCATTCTGAAAAAGCCTATGGACACTAATTAGAATGGCCTATTTCGTTAAGTGGCTGTTTTAACAAATTTCAAAATTTCATATCACTAGAAAAGTCAGGTTTAGAAATATTATTTTCTTAAGAGAAAAAATAAAGCTCAAATTTCTACGTCTAAATATTCACATATAGATTACAGATGTGTTATTAAACTGTCTGATTTTGAAAATTATATGCAGATCCATCGACAAAAGAGTACAATGCAGTTTTATAATTCCCCTATTCAGTGCGATCTCCATGTACTTTTTATGAGATTACATAGAGGAAACTTACCCTACTGCACTTTTTTTTCCTTTTTTTTTTTTTTTTTTTTTTTTTTTTTTGGGGGGTTCAAAATGACAATT
>VXBL01008793.1:345433-377504 GCA_013400195.1 Aramus guarauna
TTTTTTTTTTTTTGATGGGGGATGCAAATGTGAACTGTTCAAAGGAAATTGTCCAAAGGCACACAGTAGCAGCTACCATTTTTGTTTAGAAGGATGTAAATTTCCTCTTCCACTTAGCTGTTCTGATTAGTTCACAGGCAGATCAACCATGGGAAAATAGACCAGTAACACAGCAGATAAAAACAAACAAACAAGCAAACAAACAAACAACCCCACACAAAACAAACAAACAAACAAACAAACAAACAAAAACCACACCAAAAAAACCCAAACAAATTATATCAGACCTATTCTCTTCTGAGCACTGAGATGCCAGTACTTTGTAAATACAAAAGATACCTTGACACTTCCAGCTTTACCTAAGATACAGGAGTCATCTGGTGTTTGCGTGAGACAAATTCCTTTAGTTCAGCTGTCATCTTCTACCAGAATAATGTGGTTGGGTCTCATTTGCAGAAATAATATTTGAATCTTAATATAAGCTTTTCACAAACCTGTGAAAGTTGTAATCATTTTTTTGTGGGAGAGCACCCCTTATTAGATAAAATAAAACTGCTTTTTAAAATTATAACAGAGATGAAAAAACAGAAAAAAAGAAAGTTTCTTTGCTATATATTTTCAGTGCTTGATAGTCTATATCCATGTGGTCTACCAGTGGACAGGGAAAGGTGTTTTAACCCTGTGTCTATACACACACAGACACCTGCACAGAACTTTGTTTTATCTTAAGAAACATGCCACTTCCCTGTCCTCTGGTATAACTCTTACAAAATCTTTGAGTTTTACTTAAGTTTGAAAGGAATTATGCTGTAAAGTTTATAATTTTATCTGCATTTGGGAATAAAGAAAAGAAGTGTTTTCATGTTCTGAACGGCTTTTCTGTCTTTTAAGAATTTTCCTTACATATATAGTTACAGCAGCAGAAGGATTTATTTATAATGTTAAAAGTATAGATCACAAATATCTCATTTAAATGCAAGTCTACAGCCAGCTGAGAAAGCGTTATCACAATTTAAACTTTAGGAAATGAATAATGTCTTACACTGGGTACTCAAGCTTATGGGTAACAGAATATATAATATGCAGAAACTGAAAAAGTACTTTTGGGAAAAGAAAAGAATTAAAAATAAAAAATGTACAGTGGTATGTCTGTTCAATCACAGTGAACTGGCATTTTAAATATCTTGTATTTATTCTTCTTTAATTATCATTCTTCACAGATATGGGGCTTAGGCTGAAGTGTGTGCTACAGAACTAGCGCTGCTACTAGCAACTTACATTATATTGCCTGTCAGTCATTTTATTAAGCACCTACCACCTTGAGTTTTATCACAGCGGACAGCACATGAATAAGAATTTTGAAACATTATTTTATTCACTTTTACAGTACAGATTCCCACAGCAGCTAAACACTTTGGTTAAAAAAATTAAAGATGTATAAACTGTATGTACCACTCTCACTAGTAAGACTAAATAAGACAAGTGTCCCTGCTAGAAATGTCATTTAGAGGCATTATTAGAAAACTCAGTAGTACTTATCTGAACAAAGTCTAGCAAATCAAGAAACAGTGTTCATCAAAAAATAAATGAAATAATTGTTTCATTCTGAAGGTACGCAGGTTTCTCCAACAGCTATCAGAGGAGCAAATTCTAAAGGTAGTGGGCATCCACACAGAGTCCATTTTGCTCAGCCTACAAAGATGATGTTCAGTGCATCGCAGCAGTGTCTTAACAGCTGTACTAAGCCCTTTTCATAGGTGACACGTTCTGAACTACACAGAGCTTTAGAAATTACTTGCAATTTGAGCAGCGTACAGAGGAAAGAAAATACTTTAAAAGCATGAGCAAAGGTGAGGGATGTGAGTTTGTGAACGTCTACCTACCTAAAAAGGACAGGAAAGTTCTGAGTTTTCTGCTCACCTCATTCCTCTCCTGAGAAAATAACATGTTGAAATTATCTAGTTTTCAGGGACCGGATACACTTGATAGACATCTTCAGCACTGAAGTCATCAATGTCTTCCTCTAAACAGTCTGACCGAGGTTAACTAATGAATGGAAATAAGCACTCATTTTTAGGAAAGAAATAATTTGATCTTAACGTAAACATGTAGAACAAGTCAAATTAATTGTGTCCTAAGAGTACCATTTTTATCCCTGAATATAAAGACTTGGTTCATCTGTGGTTTTCTGAACTGCAGATGTTTAAGATAATTGCATCTAAGTCAACCAAAGTATGTATTCAGATCAGAAACGTGAGCTATGTTGAAAGGGCTGTAGACTTCTAGCTAGTCCTCTGTGGTAAAGGAATCTAACAGAAGGTATTCGAAAGTTATTGAACTTTATAGTGCAAACAAATAACAACACTTTTTTTGTCATAGTCTAATTATCAAGGAAAGAAGATATGCAAAAGATCTTTTATGAACATGCAAACTTTCAGCTAACACCCTTAATTTTCTTCATCTCATATCTAAGTGTTACAGATTCTAGTCACATGTTTTGAATCTTATGATTTTTGACACCTGGGCATCCTTAATAAATGCATATACTTTATGTCTCCATATTTTTAACTTACACTAATGACCTTCATGAAAAAGTTACACTATAGGATTTCATTCCTGAAAAAAAAAAAAATGATGGCATAATATTCCTCCAAGCTTGCTGTCTGATTGAATATGTAATGTAACTGAAAATGTGAGAATGTCATAGGGCATCAGAGGAAAGGAGCTAGAAATACACACAAGGACATATACCATTACAACTTTGAAAATAATAGTTTGGGGGTGGTTTTTTTTTGTTGTTGTTGTTTTGTTTTTTTTTTAATCTTTATACTCAATTCCATTGTCCTTTCCCTTTTCTAATTAGCTATCCTCCATAACTTTTCTTATAGCTCTTTAGCCCTTTAGACTCTGGCTGGGATGACGTGGAAAAATTCCTCTGAGGCCAATGTTAATGTGGTTCTCTGGATTGCCCAGTAGTAATCACAAAGTATTGTTGATCGAATCTCTCAAGCACAACACCTGCAAGATAACAGTCAGTGGCCAAGAAAGTGGGAATGACCTGAAGTTCATTTCTGCTTTTTGTGTGACAAGAGAATGACACTATCTCTCCTCTGCTGTTCTTCATTTCAAGGTCAACTCACCATACTATGTTTTTACTGTGATACATGATTACTCAGTAGATACCCACCACTCTGGTGTTTTCTAACCTTTATTGTCCATGGTTAATCATTGAAATGTAAAATGAATACCATGCTATCATATGTATAAGTAGAGAATCTGCATACCAGTGGCCAATGACCAGTCAACCAGTCCTGATTGATTGTTGAATCTGATGGATTTTTTAAAAATCAAGACCTTTCCAGCCTCCTGTGTTCATAAATAGGGTTTATGAGAGACAAGAACTACATTTCTGATCCTAACCCTGAGAGTGCGGAATTCAGAATACTCATTGTTGTGCAGCACATGGTGTCAGTGATTAAAGAAATATTTAATGTGTAACTTCTTGTTTATTTTCTGGGAGACTGCTTAATTTTATATTGTCCCATTATGAAAACCGTCTTGTAGATCATTCTGTAATATGCAGAATACAATTACTCTCTTGAGAGAATTCTTTTGATTCATCAATAATGGTATGTAGATTAATAGATGGATGTGCAACATAGAAGATCCTTTCCTTGTTTCTCATATGTCAATTGTTTTAAAGTTTCATTTTTAAAATAATATCAGCCATGAAATTTCCTTTTTTATTTACAGTTTTCTACAGAACAGAGCTAGGATCAGAAATGCAAAAAGAAGATATTTTCAGGTGAAAAAAGGAATCATTCATCTCAGAAATTCCTAATGAAGTCTTAGTGCATACAATATGCCTTCAGCACATAGGACTAGTGAATAGCAGCATAAGAAAAAAATCAAGCAGCCATTATCATTACTATCATCATCATCAGTCATCAGCTTCATCACACAGGTTTGTGCATATTCTGTAATGAAAAAAAAAAAAAAAGAAAGAAAAAAAAGGAGAGAAAAAGAGAAAAGGCTCCTGCTAATTCTAGATTGCTGAATAATTTTAACTAAGCAGCAGACTATCCCTCTGAATGACCTCTTAAAGGAGATTACAACTCATCATCAGCTCTGTCATTAGCCTAGTCAATACAATCCCATTATATTTGCTTCTTATAGAGGCATTTATAGGAAAGGTTATCAGCAACCCCTGTGTGTGCATTCCTCTGTCCCCACGGATGCACAATATATCACCAACTGTCAGTCAGATCATCACCGACATGGACAAGAAAGTGACTGTGTGATTCGCCTATGCAACATGCTATACTCTTCCAGAAGAATGAACTTGAGTCCAAAGGGACCATCGTAGATGTTGTTGAGCACAGAGATTTGGTGAGAATTCCCTGCTAAGTCAGTCAGACCAAATTATTTTTATGATGTATTCCTAAGGAGGCCCTTGGTAAAGATAGTGGGTTTGATACTTTTGTTTTCTACTAGTCTGCTTGTTAGGAGGCTCAAAAATACCTTTTTATAATTTTCCCATAATCTTTACAGGAATACAAATGAGACCTGTGAGCCACTGAAACTTTGTTAGAAATATGCTGGGCTGAGTGTTAGCACTGCTATTTCCAACATACAATGCTAATAAATACAGAACTTATTTTTCCTGTAATGGCAGTTCTTTAACCTTCCTGACATACCATAGTAAGCAGCAGGGGTAAAAATGTCATTGTAGCTAGCTTAAAATTTGATTAGGCACCATGTGATTTTGAAAGTAAGCTATAGGTGAGAAAATTCACATCCGTATTGTGGGAAAATATTATTTAGAGGGAGATGTTCACATGTTGTTGTTTTGCTTTTTTGCTTAGTATTATCACAAATCACAATGTTTCTACGTGCAATGAGAGGGAAAATAATTGTGCAGAGTTAGGCTATTTCAGAGTTCCAGGAGCAAAGCTATGTGAAGTCTATGAGATATCCACATAAAAAGCTTCAAGAAAAATCATTTACCAAGCTTGGTGCAACCTTTCTGTCTCAAAGTTCCCAGGATAAGTTGGGAACAATATTTTATTAATGCTGTCTAAGCATTTAAACTTGCACCAAAGTGAGATAGGAAGAAATTAGTTTATTAATCTCTCAGAAAGCATCCAACATGTAAATGAACACATTTTAAAAAAATCTTATCTGTCAATGCAACTGCACTGTAACCCATTATCTTAGACATCTGCATGTACTTCATAATTAGACACCAATATCTGTGGATGAGTTTATGGGCATGTCAAAGCTGATTAATACTTTCTTCTCACTTGCCTGGAATACTTAAAAAGGAGTTCAACGTACAATGCCCCAGTATTAATATGAAAAGTGTAGCATCTTATGTTATGCATTTTCTCAAGCCTCAGCTGTCAAAACAGTTCTTGCAGGGTTTGATGGCTTTTTTGCTTTTGTTTCATTTTCAACCTATATATGATGAGCTATATTCTATGTCACTTTGCTCTAACAACATTCAACTTCAATATCTAAATACTTTTTGCTACTGATTATTTTGAAGAAATATTTATTATTATCTGATTTGCAAAATCTTAAATTACTTCCATTCTATGATGTGATGGCTTATATAGGTGTCTTTGACTTCTTATTGATTTTTTCTCAGAAAGGAACCGAGCACAAAGAGTTCTATTTTTGCTTTTTATCATTCCGGTGAGAGGAAATTAACAGCTATACATACAGAGCAAGGCTCTTCCTATGGATAAAGCTTACCTTAAATATTGTCAGAAAAGAAAGAGATAGGAAAGTGGCAGCAGATATATGGCAGACAGCCACTTCTCCAAGTCACTCCAGAATATGTATGCTGAAGAACTCAGAAAGAAATAAGATCAGTATAAAAAATGGTGCTGAATTATATTTTCTAGACCCTGTTAGAAGACAATATTCATACCTTGGACAGGGTTTTACTATAGATTTATCTTTACCAATGCACTTCAATGTGCCTAAGAAGTTGATTTATTATAAACTAAACTTAAGACTATTTAATCAGGAAAATTATTCCTCGTTCTAAGTTAAAAAGTTTCTTATGGAAACTCTGAATCAAGTCTTCAAAGAAAAGAAAATAAAGAGAGAATTGTAAGGTAAAATGTGTTTTGGATGCCACTTAAGTAATTTTCTCAAGAAAGAATCAAGAAACTAATTCAACTCTTATGAAAAGGAATAGATTCTTTTCCTATGTACTGTTAAGAATTAACTCAAATCTCTGTTTTCTTGAGACAATTAGGTCAATGATAGCAACAAGTCAAACCCTAACTCTTTGTGAATAAACAGTCATCTACCAAGCATTACAGTGAAATTTCTAAATCAGCAGTATTTTATCAATATTTATGTATCATTTCACAGTGATTAAGATAGGTTCTTAGGCCTTTCTTCTTAAAATGCAGATTTTTATTTTTTTTTTAGAATCATGCAGAAAAAACATAAATTTTTATTCAGGTTCTTATACTTCCAAAGATACACTGTCAGATTTATATGGAGTCCTTAAAGCATTCTGAAGAGTTTTTCTCAAGTAGTAGATAACAATGAGACAGTTAAAAAACCAAAACCAAACCAGAATGATACAAAACATTTTAAGGCAATTTTTCATTTTCTTTAGATTCCCTGCATTAAGTCCTGTACTCTTTGTATTCTCAACAAATAAAGATCCATATGAAGTGGTTCAGCTCTTTAGTCCTCCTGTACAACCACACTGACCAAAATGAATCCCAGAGAAAAAGGAAAAAATCAGAGAGTCCTAGCATGGCATTTCATTGTAGATAAACATCGAAAAAGATTTTCTGTATCAACCACATCCCGCATCATTATGGTACTACCATTAACTTTGGTTTGACCCTTGCTTTATATTGTATGTATGATAACACGAAGTATCAAGGCTTAGCATAATAAATAAAGCCAGATGAAAACTGAGCAGAGTACAGCTATTCTTATCTCTTCATATGTGTATATAGCAAGCAGTTCTTTCTCCTCTCTTTCTTTAACTCAGCTTAAAACACACTTCTGGGAACTTCCAAATTAATTACTGATACCATTGACCCATAGTATTCTATCAAGATATTTATCTAGTTTTCATTAGCAAAGGAAAAGAACATAGAAACCCACTATCTCTATACAGTTAGATTTCCCATATTTGCTATATCTGTTTTCAGAGAAGTGAAATTTAAGCCTGTGACTAAAACTGGAACAATCTCTGAAAGTTTGCATGCATACATTTGTGACTACGAGATCAGCTGTTTCCACTAGATTTAGTTAATATTGGATTTCATTATTTAGAACAGGGAATTACCTTCTCCTAGGCTTGGACAATATGTAAATCATTCAGGACCAGTACTGGCAGAAACATGTGCATAATAAGTCCAAATTGCATTCACACTGACCTGAGTGACTTAGGCTTTTTTCCCATATTGTGTCTCTTCTGCAGTATATGATTTGCAAACTCACAGGAGATAGCAATCATGCACACCTAACATCATGCAGGAAACAAGGTAAGTGTAAACAGAAATCAGCAAATTTTAGCAAACAAGTGTTTGAAAGAAGTCTGTTACACAGTTTCAGAAAGATGACTTAGTCTAGACCTCAATAGTGTTGGTAGGCATTTTTCTGGGCCTAAGTAATGTTCTTTAGAGCTGAACAGCTGAAGACATAATATTCTCAGAATCAAGTTGTTAGCCAAAATAAGAAATGCAATTAAAATCCTTTTAAAGTCCATTTAATGAAAGCAGCAAAATACTCATTGGCAACTATGAAATCTGCTTTAGAGATGACCCCAGTTGTCTTCTGATGCTTGTAAGTTATGTGTTTTCCACATAAGGTTTGCAGTTCATTGTTACCCATACTTTTTCTATTATAATGAAGAGTGCAACAAATTGGCATGTACAATGGGTTCACAGGAGGAATGACCTCCTGCAAATGTATTTGTAAACACCACAGAGTGCTGCTATTGTTCAGTACTATTTCATTTCTTCACTGATTATTAGAGTTTAAATGAATTTAGTGCATCTGAAAGTTGCTGTTCTGACCTCCAGGGAAGTCACAGATTCTTCTATATAGAGGGAGGGGGCAGAAAGGATGCAAGTGGAATATTATACACTCCAGCATTTGCTGACCTTTTTATAGAAGGATTGTCTGAAATGTGTATCTCTAGACAGCATTCATTCCATTACTCAGTTTATTTATTTCCTGTGCATAAATCACAGTTCTTTTAAAAATTTGAAAAAGTTCATACAAAGACCTATTTTTATACATAGAAACAGACTTGTGATGAATACAAAAATCAAAAATGTTCATCACTTTATTTATGAATGTTATACATGACTATGCACAAGTGGATTCTATAAGAACTAAACCAAACTTTTTTTCATACATAATGCAATTGGAGTTTGCATATGACAAAAAAAGTTTCCTCTCAGGTGACAGATTCTCACTGAGGAGCTAAAATTAGTCTTTCAATATAAGTAAAAATTTACGTCTTTTAGATTTTATGATCATGTCTTCAAATTCTACTAGCAACGGTTTTGAAAGAATGTGGTATTTGCCAAAAGTTTATCCAAAGTTAAGCATTGAATTGTCATGTGTCTCAGGAACTGGAGGAATTTGTAACACACTAACTATAATGTGTCTTTCCAGTGGGTAGAATACGTTAAAAGATGACAAAGTATTTTATTAATATCAGCTAATGATGTTATTTCTTCATTGAATTGTTTGTTGTTCTTTTGATAGCTAATTAATTTCCCCCAAATTTTCCCTTTCTTTCAGTTTTGTAATACTTAGTGCCCACAGCCAACCTCAATTGCACTACTGTAGTTACAGCCAAACTAGTCTCAACATATGCTGTTTATACTATTTATAGTCTCAAATCTAACTTTTCTGTCTCAGCTCTAGGTTTCTTTCACAATTTCATCTTTCCACATTTGTTTCTCACAGTGAATATATACACTACATAAAATCTATCCATTATCTTAAAACATTACACTCAAGCATGTCTTTAAGGATTCACCCAATCTAATTTTAGCTGCTTATTGCATCAGAGATAGAAATCACCTAGTAGCTAACAGGAAGAAATTGGTTATTCTGGATCAGCTCCTAGAAGACCTATCGTCCTAAACTACACTCCTCAGATAAGTTCCCAAAAATGGAACAGGATGAATCTAACAGTTGTGACCAATGGTGGTTCATGAGATGTCAAAAAATTTCCCTAGGAATTGAAAACAATGCTCCACTTGACAACAGGCATGACAGTGTTTTTCAAAATTAATGTGGCACACGCTGAACTCTAGGTCTGATTCCACCAAATAATAGTGCTGTGTGAAATTATGATGTACCACAGTGGTTTTCTATTGATTAGATTATTTTTGTAATATTATGCCTATTCGGATTCTTGGTTTGGGGTTTTGATTTTGTTTAATACAGCTGAGGTTATTTTCTACTATATCTCATTTTCTATATGACTCACAGGAACACAATCAGAATTTGTTGGTGCTGATAATTTATTCACATAGCAGCACTCTTTCATTTGTAACTAAAATGATCAGTACAAAGATCCTCTCACTTTTGATGGATGCTTTAGTAATATGACTAAAAATATGATCAGTAAATAATTAGTTTGACATGCAGGTGTGTTGTGGTTTAACCCCAGCTACTAACTAAGCACCAGGCAGCCACTCACTCACCCCTCCCTCTGAAGGCGACCGAGAGAAGAATGGAAAAAAAAACTTGCAGGTTGAGATAAAGACAGTTTAAAAGGATAACAAAGGAAAATAATTATCATCATCATCATCAGTAGTGATGCACAAATGCAATTGGTCACCACATGCAGAAAAAAAAACAACAATCCAATGCCCAGTCTATTTCTAAGCAGTGATTCTACCTCCCAGCTAGCTTCCCAGTTATGCACAGAGTATGATGTTCTGTGGTAGGGAATCTCCCTTTGGCCAGTCTGGGCCAGCTGTCCTGGCTGTGCTCTCCCAGCTCCTTGTGCACCTGGCAGGGTGTGAGAAGCTGAAAAGCTCTTGACTTGGTGTAGACACTACATCTACCTAGCCCTTGCAACAGCTGAAAACATCAGTGTATAACCAACATTATTCTCATACTAAATCCAAAACACAGCACTATAGCGGCTACTAGAAAGAAAATTAACTATCTATCTTAGTCGAAACCAGGGGTAACATGCAATTGATGGTATATGTACAGTTAATCATAAATTAACTGGATAACTTCTGTTTACTCAGTATAAACAAAACGTTTGTAATCATCATTCTGAAGAGTTATGGATAACAGGAAGATTAAGCCCTCTCTAAAAAAAAAAAAAAAAAAAAGGGAAATCGGGTAACTGTAACAGAAGACAGTAGATAAGTTACTCTAACTTCAACTTTCTGAAAAAATCAGCAACAAATAATAAAACAATCTATTTGCAAGTATATAGGAGATAAGAACAAAATACACAGCACACAGAATGGAGCTCTGTGAAGAACAAGTAGGATCATACCAACATAAACAAGCTAATCTTTCTACAAAATGACAAATAGAAAGGGAGTTGTGTGTCATATAGTTCCATTTTTGTAACATATCTGTTGCCCTTTCATAAGACATTTTCTTAAGAAAATGGGGGAAGTGTAGTTAAATGACATTGGGGTGGATGTAAACCAGATTGGATATCCATATCCACAGAGAAGGAAATGAACTGGCCTCCATAATCATGATGTATCAGACAAGAAATAATGAGCTTCAAAAGCAGCACAGAAAATTCAGAATAGACACTGGGGAAACATGTAAAGGTAAGGTAGTGCATTACAGGCACAGATTGCTGGGGGAGTCTCTGTCATAGAAGTCTTTAAGAGAAGTGGAAAAATGTCTATGTAGAATCATAGAGAGAGCTGATTCTGCCTTAGGGCAGGGAAAAGGACTAGATGACCTCTCAATGCCTTCTTAGTCCTGTTTTTCTGAGATTCTATTATGTACATATCTAAATGTGAATACATTATTCAAAATGTTGTAATACTATAGTTAATATTTTATAATAATACTAAAATAGTTAATACTATCCAATGAATGTTGATAATTACACTTGTACTTTTTTTTTTTTGGTTATAGTTTAAATTATGATTGGTATTTGAATGAATATTACTGAGTAAAGGTGCCATCTATTTCCTAAGATTTAATTTGTGAATCAATATCCAAAGAGAAGATTCAAGGTCACTACATTTTATTATAATTTCATGACTATAAATTTTATTTCTTTATAGTACCATTGAGATTGATGGATAAAAAGTTTTTATGAAAAAAATAACCAGTGGAATAGTTCCAAGGATTAAGGATGCATGTGCTCTGGTCTCTTTTGTTGTCAATGAGATGACTTCTATAAATCCATACACTTTCTGTGTGGCAGAAAAGCAAACTTGGGTTCAGCAGTGAAGATAAGAATGAAATTCAGCTTTTTCAAGGAACTGATAAGCAAGATTCCATGGGAGTCTGGCCTGAACAGTAAAGGGACAGGGGATCCAGTTTTCTTCACACACACACACAAAAAAAAAAAAAAAAAAAAAAAAAAAAAAAAAAAAAAAAAAAAAAATCCTCAAAACACAAGAAGATCAATCCCCATATGAGGGAAATCAAGAAGATGTGGCAGAAGGCCATCTGAGTCAATGGAGAAATCCTGGATGAGCTCAAGCACAAAAAGAAAGTATACAGAGTGGAGCTGGAAACAGTCCACCCAGGAGTAATACAGAAACAGTGCCTGTTAAGGAAATCAAAGTCGAGCTGGCGTTGAAAATGACAGGAGATGTGAAAGGGAGTAAGAAGCAATTCTACAGGTAAGTAGAGAAATAAAAGGAAGGTAAAGCAAAATGTGGGCCAGCTGCCGAATGAAACAGACATCTAGCTATATAGGGTATTGAAAAGCCTGAAGTACTCAGTGCCTTCTCTAGCCAGCAAGATTTGCTGCCAGACTACCCAATCACTGTGCGTAGTATCAGCATATAGGGTGAAGAAGTGCTACCAAAGACAGCAAAAGACCCGTTAGATTAAGGATATCTTAGCGATCACTAGAGCAAACTTTACATGTACAAGTCCATGGGACCAGACTGAATGCATCAAAAAGGGCTGATGCCATTCTTAAGGCTGCTCTCTATCATCTTCGAAAATTCACAGGGAATAGAAGACATCCCTGATGACAAGAAAAAGATAAATGTGATTCCCACTTTCAAAAAGTAAGAAAACCATCAGGCAAGTCTGCTTCCCTCTGCCTCTGGGACAATAAAACAAATCCTGCTGGAAGTCATTTCCAGACACATGAAGAACAAAAAAATCATTGGGAATTGTCTGTATGTTGTGTATGATCATAGTTCGTGTGTAAACATGCCAATTAGCCTCTATGATTAAAGATTGACTCAGTGAACAAGAGGGGAGTGGTAGTTGTCTTTTATCTCGACTTTAGCAATGATTTTGACACAATATTTCACAGTGTCCATGTAGCTAAATTAGAAAGTTATAGATAAGCAGATTATGAGATGAATAGAAATCTGACTAGATTGCCAGACTGCCAAAGAACACTAACAAACATCACTTTGAAGTCCCATTGGTGTCTAGGTGTTAGTGGAATTCTGCAGAAGTTGGACTTAGAGCTGATGCACAACATGGATGATGGGACAGAGTGCACCCCTACCAAATTCACTGATGACATGAACCTGGGAGAAGAGGAAGATATACTGGAGGGTAGGAGTGACATTTTGGCAAGCTGGAGAAATTCAGTGAAACTTAGTGAAACCAAATGTAAAGTCCTGCACCTGGACTGGAGTCAATCCATGCAACAGGATAGGCTCTCAAAGAGTAGAAAATTGAACATGAGATAGCAGAGTACCCAGGATGACTGCATAGAAGAGATTCTCCTCAGATATGCTCAGTGAAAGACTGAGGTACAACAGACAGACACAAGTTACTGCAAAGAAAATTAGATATAGAGAAAAAAAATCCTCCATGGTGATGGTGGTCAAGCACTGCAGCATTGGAATCTGTGACATATACGTCCCAGTAAGATATTTTCAAATCTAACAAATCTATCAGAGCAGTCTAAATTCAAAGTTACCCCTGCTTTAATCAGGAACTTGGGTAAGATGACCTACAGAGTCCCTTCCATCCTAACAAATTTTTTATTGTATTTTTCCTTATATTTTTTCAAAATTATAAGAAATCTACTTGTAATACCATATTTGTTGATTTAACCTCAGTTTCTCCCTTCAGAATGCCTTGTTATTTGTTCTAACTTCTTTAGCTGACACAATCTGAAAAAACTCCTGTTGAGATTTATTCCCTTCAGATGGTGTACTCCGTTATAATATTAGACACTGCTTGGCCATATTGTGATTATTTCTTTACATTTCATTCCTTTTGAACACTTAATCATTTTTGTTGCACTTTCCTGAACTCCCTCTGATTTGTTAATATATGTGAGATATTGAGGTTCCCAGAACTGAACTTATTCTTGCAGGTGTGATCACACTGGGGTCATAGAGAAAGAAACCATCATCTGCCTGCTGTGTGACATTAATGTGACAGATTCTTTGGTCTCTAACAATAATTCTCATTTAATTTTGAATAGAAGGAAGAATGATCTTTTCTGTATCTTTGCAAGCCTGGTACACAGACGTGAGCAAACATGCACAAACGTGCAGGCATACTCAGACGTGTACAAACATATACAGTTCAGAGAGATTGAGCTAATTTCTATCTAACATCTCCTGTACAAAATGATTGCCATAGGAAAAAAAAAAAAAAAAAGGGCAAAAAAAGAGAAAAAAAAAATCTTGGACTTTTTACAGTAGGAAAAACAGGAAAAAAGGCTGGAAAGAGTAATATTTAAAAAAAAAATCAGAATATATATATGGGTATATATTTGTCATCAGTTAAGGATGGGATTGTGATTCATTTCTCCTGAATGGTATGCCTGGTCATATAGTGACCTGATTAAATGCTTTTATACAAAACTTTAATGTTTTGTATATGACAAATGACAATAAGCTTTACACCTTTTGATTAAATAAATCACAAAGTATAACTGAGCATTGACTGGAGGAAGATGTCTTGGCATACAGGGAGTGGAAATGTTCTCAAAAGCTGTCTGCACTTAAAGCTAAGCTCTGTCACCCTGGCAGACTATCATCTGGTTTCAAACTAGCAGTGTCATATAAGCCATCCCTTCAGTTTTAGCACAATTTTCTTTCTCTGGTCTTGAACAGTTTGGGGAATCTCTCTCAGACTGTCCCAAGAGAATTATCTTCACAGCAAAAGCTTCTGGCTCCACTTCACACCTGACTCTCAGTGAGATGAAGCATAGACTAAAGAATCTTGCTCCCCCTCAATTATATTCCTAGACAAAATACAGTTCAGACAGGTCCACAGGAGAAGGTTATGAACTACAAGCAAGAAGTGAGTTCAGAGGGTAAAAGTGACAATTATTTTTCTACATGAACAAAGCTGAGAAAAGAATTGGCCTTTTCCTCAAAAATGTATCCCACTGAAAGTCCAATACTGATGTTTTTATAGACTTGTTTCAAACGTCCCAAACAAACCCCTGAAAAAAACATCTGACAAGCATTAATTTTTATATGATCATCTGATTACACCTTAAAAAAAATAATCTAGAAAGCACTGCAGCATTTAATAACAAATAATTCTTTATAGGTGAAGCCTATTTGAGGTAATCTATGTAGATGTATTTACCCTTATCCTGGTATCCATCCACTTAAAAATCACATTTTGTGCCTCCAGGAAATTCAACTGGAATATGACCTGCTTAAAACAGATCTGGACTTTATTCCATGTCAAAAACTTACAAGCTTTGAAACAAAAAGGAGCACAAAAAGCTGATTTTAAAGATATTTTTGCATGCATTTTACCTACTGACACATTTATCAGCTGATCCTCAAGGGGTATACAATGAAATTAATTTCTGCAAACATAGCTAGTATGGTTTTAAGGCTGTTCAAGGAGCTGACCTGGAGAAGAGAGAGACCAATATGTCTCTCCAACATTTTCTGCCACAGAAAGGCAGTTTTAAAATTAATCTCTTCTCTCAGCTTGCTGAAGAGAGACTTTACATCAACTGAGATGATTCAGACATAACTGAGTGTCTTTAGATAGGATCTGCTAGGGAGTTGATGAGTGACCATTTGACCCATTCTGCTCACATTCTGGGTTCGCAGTCTTCCTGCTGTTTTTTTTTCCAAGTCACTAAATGTATTGCTTTGGCTATATATCATCACCATGCTTGTAATTTTAACTGCTTCCTTAGGCACATGAACTTCACTCTGAAATCCTGCTAAACCTCTTATAGATGTTTGTTGAAGAACACCACCACAGAAAAAAACAGCATGGAGAAGAGCAACATCTCCTTTAATAACCTGTGCCAGAGCAGTATATGTAATATATGTTTCAGTTATTCCACAAGGAATTTTGGCTGTAGAAACATATCTGCAGCCTAACTTGCCCGCATAACCTGTTGGTGATATTCCTGTGTACAGTCATTTTCAGTTTTCTGTTTAGTGTAATCACTTAACTCTGTTTTATAAAAAGCAGTCTCCACTTTTCTTACGTGTTTAGGTTGGTTGGTTAGTTGGTTGGTGTTTTTTCTTCCCCAGATATGTCAGTTTTGTAAAAAAATCTAAGTGATTAAAAGTCACTTGACTTGAAACAGACATTTTGCTTACTGGTTTCCCCCATTTTCTGTTCAGAAACATAAAAAAATCCTATTAGATCTTCCATTGGTTTGGCTTGCATGACACCAGACAGAAAAATTTTGTTCTGGAGTATCTTTATGCCATTCCTAGCATACTATATTGCTTGTCTTTAAATAAATATGATTTTTCAAAAAAAAAAAAAAAAGTTTATTTTCCTATATCATAAACTAATTCAAGGGCATCTTGAGTATAACTGTAATTAGTATGACAATGTTCTCAAAAATACTTGTGGAATAAGACACTAGAAACTAACAGCATTTCACTCATTATAATGCTGGTGTTAGTGAGATCATAAATATATCATCATCCTTGTTTCTTGATCCTGAGTGTCATGATTGTGCCTTTGTTTTACCAAAGCTCATATTTTATTTGCCCTATTTTCCTGCTGAAGACACAGAGGATTTAGTGGGTATTATTTATTCTTTGTGATGAAGGATAGGCCTCTCTTTGAACTTGAGTTCTCTTCACATGTAGAACCAAGTAATAATATACGGCACAAATAGAATTAGTTGTAACGCCAGCTATGAATATTAATGCATGAAACATAATCTTACATTTTAGGATAAGTATTCTTATTTGAGACTAATAATCAGTATCTTTTTTTCTAATGATGGGGCTCCCTAATCTCTTTTCAACAGCATTGCTGCTAATCAACATGAAGCAAACCACCACATTATTCAGAAAACAACTGTGCCTATGTGGTCTGAACAGTGATGGAGACTCTCAACGTTTTATAAACCAAATTTTATTGAGGCAATAAGAAAGATGAGCAACAATATGCCCATACGGTGATTCACCTGATCACTGATAGCAAACACAGGGTCATAAGTGATGCTAGGCTCTAGTGGACTATCAGGGACACTTAATGCCCAGGTCATCTGACAGCAACAGCAAACTGTGCAAAAGCCTTCTGAATGCAGGTAAGAGTTGTGTCACTCCTTAGCTCCACCATCAGTAGTGTGATCTGAGAAAATCACACCTTACATGGCAGTAGCACATTCTACACACCATCTCAGACGATGTGGGTGGCATCCTACCTATATGACAAAGCTGGTCAAGGGGCAGGGTCTCAGCCTCCAAGAAATTAGAGATTTGCACAAACAGAACAAGCTCATAATAAAGACACTCCTATAAAATTCCCAGCAATTCTCAGCTTTTGTTGTAC
Organism: Aramus guarauna; assembly: GCA_013400195.1. Taxonomy (NCBI): domain Eukaryota; kingdom Metazoa; phylum Chordata; class Aves; order Gruiformes; family Aramidae; genus Aramus; species Aramus guarauna. Next base: position 362,369 of record VXBL01008793.1, read on the forward strand.
AGTCAAGATTAGACCTAAAAGTACACAGTAATATGAGTAAAAATTATTTTTCGTGTCTGTAGAGAGTTTTCTTTGCTTTGGCAAACTAAATGTTGAAGACAGAGTATAGTTCAATCTAGAACTAAGATGCAAAAATAAGGACAGCATCTTATATGAACTGATTGTCTACAGCACCAATAGATATACATCTGGGAACTTTAGGTGAGTTGTGTTCATTTTTCTAAACAGTATCTTCTGGTTCATTCATTGATGCTTGATGCTCTGCATGAAATGAAAACTGCTGCTTGTCATGTTTCAGCCTTCTAGACAAAAAGTCCATCAAGAAAAAAATCAGATATCAACATAAAATGTATGGAATGACATTTTCTAAACACAATGTTTTTGAGAACTAACTAATCATAATTTTTTTTCCCATTGGATTACAAACTAAGATTTGTGCATACAAAAGGCAAAAGGTAGGTTTAATTGTCTATCAGTATACTTTTTTTTTGCTAGTGGTGGGAATATGATTCTGCAATGAAAGCAAATAAAGATGTGGTTCATGATTATGCCTCCTAAAAGAGTTTTTCTGTTTGTTGCTCTGTGTTTGGCAGAACAAAACCATATACACAACAGCTTCTCATACCTTTAAAGCCCATTCTCATTACACTGTTCTGAACTTCAGGCTCTCTTTCCATCTGATTTATCTTCACCTTAAGTCAGTGCACAAAACTGAAACAATACTCTATCTGGAGCCTTATTAGAGCCAAGCAGTGCAGAAAGATTAATTTACATACCTTACGCACAGCACTTCCATTTCTATACTCCAGGATAGTAGAACAGCATGACATATTCAGTTCAACTTCAATTCGGGAGTGAGCATGTCAGCCAGACACTTTTCTTCAGAGCATCTTCCTGTCTGTCTGGATTTTGTTGTTGGGTGCTTATTTTGTTGTTTTGTTATTTGTTTGTTTGTTTGGGGTTTTTTTCCTAAGCTGTATTTGCACAGTTCATTCATTATTTCTGCCTAAGTGTAGAAATTCAAAATGGTCTTAGTTGAATTTTGTCAGCTTATCTGTTTGTTTGTGTTCTGATCACTTCCCCAAGGGATCATTTGTGAAATTAAAAAAGTCTATTTTGTATTGCAATATTTAAATCATTCATGAAAAAAAATAGAACTGTACAAGACATATGAAAGACCTCTGCAGAACCTGTTTAAATACTGACTTCTGATTTGATAGCCAATCACTGTTAATGAGTTCCTGGGCCCATCTGATCTGATCATTATAATAATAATCATCTTATGCTTATCTTTTGCTTATAAGTGTAATGTAAAACATTTAAAAAAGATTTTGTAAATTCAAAATATCTAACACAGCATATACCTTTCTTCTTTTTCTGTAAGGCCATTATCCTATTGCAGAAAGGAAATTAGATTATTCTGATGAGCTTTGTTCCCAAGAAATCTGTGCTGGCAGTTGCTCTACTCTTATGTTATCTCCAGGCGCTTATAAATTGTTTGATTATTTGTTCCAGCTTTTTATAAAAGGAACTAAATCTGACTCATGTATGATTCTTCATTCCTACTTTTCCACCTTTTTGAAGATGAGGTGTGTGATTTTGCTTTTTCCAGCTCTCCAAAACTTCATAATCTTTCATGAATTCTATAAAGTTGCAGCAAGACTTTAAAGTTTTCTGAGTAAAATCCAGTTGGACTATCCAACGTAAAACTTCTACCTTACGTTAGAGCTCTTTAATGTACTTTTCCATCCTCCAGACCGAATCTCTACCCTCTTTTTGTTGATTATGTGTTAGCTGCCTGATCTCAGACAAACTTTTTGGCAAAAACTGAAGATAAAACCAGCATTAAACACTTTAGCATTCTTGGTATCACCATCAGTTCTTCCTTTCTCCTGAGCAGCTTTTCCCTTTAAGTTGATACTAACATGTTTACTGAATGTCTTCTTGTTGCTCTTATTGAGTCTTGCCAGTTGTTTCTCATTTTACATCTTGGTCTTTATGATTTTTCTTTTCATGCATGTTTGTCCTTAAAAATTAACCTCTTTTTCTGTGTTCTGTAACTGAAATCACTGAAGAGTCAATACTTCAACGAAGCTGGTTCTTTTTCTACACTTTCCATCCCTCCAGTATTTGCATAGTGTGTGATTATACCTTTAATATAATTTTTAGATTAAGCTGACAAATTTCTTCTTCTTTAGACTTGTTTGTCACAGAATATAAGTCCTCAAAATTCTTAATTATTGTTCTAATAAATTTGCATGTTCAAGGTTTATTTAATCTAATGTCTGGAGTTTTCCCCAAGGGAAATCCATAAAGTCAATTGAAGGCATTTTATTTCTCCGTGTTCTGTGGGCTTTGACCTAGTTCCCACAATCATGCAAACATTTTAATCTAAAAATCCTTTGCTATTGAAGGACATACCCTCGATCTCTCCTGCTCTCTTGCTGTGGCACATTGTAATTTGTTACTGTCATTATTATTGGTCTTACTTTTTTCGAAGGAACTAAAGATAATTTTGGGTTTGGGGATATGCAGAAATATGTGAAGTAAATGAACAACCTACCTACTATGTACTTAGTCATAATTATCCAGGAACGTTGACTTAAGGGCCAACAGATCTGCATTAGTCTATGTTCCTTTAACATTAATGTGTGCAGTTGCTAAATACCTTTTGCATAAAAATTAGCATTTTTACCTCAGTTCTGAATACCTGTGCACAAAGTTCTTACACCTAATGAGCTCTTCACCATTTGTTAGCCAATTATTTGCGCTGAAACAGAGAACTTCAATTTGTCTCTTTTGTAAGTTACTTTTATCCTATGTCTCCAAAGATAACTAGAAAATAAGAGGAAGCCTAGGAAACGAAAAGTTTACTCTGATTTTCTGATGACTTGTGAAAACTGTCCATTATGGGTAGCTGATATATGTACTTCTGCTGCAGTTGGATTTATACTGTGACTGTCTTGGCCAGGACTTAGAGAAAAGAAAAAAACAAAACAAAACAAAACAAAAAAACCCCAACCCATCAAACCAACCTGAATTTTAACTTCATTAAAATGAAATAACAGTTGAAGGTCTTCTTATCCAATTCAGAAATATCCACCCCAAAATGCAACACATACTTGACCTAGAAAATATACTCATTATCAAATAACCACATGGCTTAGCTCAAATTTATTTGTAAAGAAGGGATACTGTCACAGAGAATTAATCAGATATGAAGCTCATAATGTAATATGAATCACAATAACAGTCCTAAATAGCCATTGTGGTAAGAGCAGTGAAATGGAACTCCAAATAAACAGGGCAGATGAGAGCGTATCAGTTATTTTGAAAGGATAGGAGCTTTCCAATGGAGGAAGAGCAACCAAATACAGTATCTATTCAAGGACTATTACATGCAAATGGAAAGTGTCTCCCTAAAGCCAAGCACACCTATTTGCCATATGAGTGGGAAACAACAACTAAATAGCTTTGTTTTCTTATTCATTTCCTAAGTCTCTCCCCTGTAGGATCCTTAGGCTTCTAGTAACATGGTTGAACTCAGATTGCAACCTCACTTCAACGTGGATATTAATTTATCTCTATTCTGTGCCTGTTTTCAGTAAACTTGTTCATCATGCTTTCCCACTCTGAAATCTGTTGGGGTTTTTTCCCCCACATTTCTCAGCTGGCCAAAAAATTCAGCTGTTACTGGAGAAAGGGGATGGTCTATCAGAGAGAAATATAGACAAGACAGTGTGATTTTGTCATCTCCATTTGAAATAAAGGGGTTTTGTTTTGGTTTTAGGTTTTGTTTTTGTTTTTAAAAGAGTCTATCTTTTTGTCAGGGGAGGTAGGGTAGAGACGGAATGAAGGGAAATATCCTTATTTCTTGCTAGCTTATTGCTGGCAATACAACAGACATAGACACAAAACCTTGGGGATGCTTGTGGTCTCAAATTCACTCTTTCCACCTAAATGATTGTCTTATATTTTCAAGTAGAACTCCATCCAGACAAATGAATTTGTCATTGCAGCACAAGGAGACATCCACAGAGCCATCTTTAAGTGAGTGAGAAAGGGAAGCAAGGAAACAGAATTCGTGAAGAATAACCTGGTCTTGAACATGGATTAACAACTGGAGGAATAGTCTCTGGCTGCTGACCTGCTGCATTCATGCTTTAGTGTCTTCACAGCTATTTTATACAAGTAGCTTGGATAAAGCTGCTGCACGGTAAGCCTATTCATATGAGTCATGCTAGATAATAAGGGCAAGCAAATTTATTTTCTTAATAGTGTTCATTCTTTACAGAGTTATCAGTCTGTGATACAGTTTGTTCCATTGTATTGCCACCCTGTATCTCCCTTTGGTGCACTTTTGCAGGAGTTTGTGATGTAAAATAGGAACAAATTCCTTATACACAAAGTTGCATTTAAGTGACACCTTTTCAGTATGATTTCTTAGAGTATAGAAATACTCATCATAAGAAAAGGCAGGTGCTTTCAAAAATAATTTCTTCCAAAAATGTCTACTTCTTCAAGGTAGTAAAGATAAAATTTATTTTCTGACTTTCACTTGATGACTTCAATACACGTTATGGAGATAATGTTAAGATACCTCTCATTGTCTGCTGAGTAATTATACAAGCTTTTGGAGAGATATCAAAAGACTACATTTATCCATATTTTTCCTTAGCATCTGAAAATACTCATAGTAGACTTCAGGCAAAATATTGAAATATGGAAACTCATCACAACAACAGATATATGGGACAAGAGGAGAAAGCACACACAATATTATGACTATATATATGCTATACTTTGACTCAGGATAATAAACCTGCCTAAAATATACAGTTTTATTTTGAGCCCCACCTGTGGAAATATTTCACCCATGCCCAGAACTGGTTTGGTTTCCAAGACTCACTCTCTAAAATCAGACAGACTTATGTAGTGTATGATGGGAATTCACTTCTTTAGTGAGGGGTTTATCTTTAAAAGGCTTTACAGTTTCGCTCAGAAGGGAGTCAAAATTTTGGCTTTCAACAGATGTCATCCAAGTTGTTGTCAGGATGCAACTAATAGATTATGGGAACAAGGTTTCTTACAAACTTTGTCACACCTAACAAACTCACAAATATTGCCAATCCACACAAATATTGCCAATCCATGGAAATGCTTTCAGTTAGGTTTTTGTTTGTTTGTTTGTTTTGTTTTTTAAGATACCTACATTAGGAAAACATAATTCACTTGTGTAAATCTAGATTAAATGCATTCTATTTAGATTACAAATTGATTATTCAAGACCCTTCCCCAGACCACATATTCAGCCAGTGAAGCTAGAAATACAGTCTAAGAAGCCACCATGAGTCATAGTCCAGAGGCTATGGACCCAAGCTGGCTTGTTGAATGTTGTCACCAGTTTTTTATACCACATAAATAGCTCAGGTATGCTACCAGCCAAACTATCTGCAAAAATTTCTTCCAGTGACTTATAGATTGTCTACCAGCCTCCTGGGGTTTGGGATGTAGCTGGATTATAAAGCTTCTAGTGTTTTGTTTTGTGATTTTATTTTGAGATAGATATTTTATTCCTAATTCCCTCTTCCCTTTCTCCTGGGGAAGGTCAAACATTAAAATTATTGTTACATCAACATCTCCAGCAAGTTATACTCAGAGCTCAACTTCATTCATGTAGCTTTATGGTAACTCCATTGTTCTTAACAGCTTTACTTTATATGAAATCAAGCAATTGGCCCAAGTTTCCTCTGTATTCCCTGTGTTGCCATGTAACCCTAATACATAATAATTACTTTTATATTTGCGGAAAATGCTAAAATTATTCATATAGTATGTTGTTGAAACCCAAGTGATCTGTTTACAGCATGGTGACAAAGGGGTAGAGGTCTGCCCTAGGAAGCCACACAACAGCAAGGTGTTTGAGAGTGAAAGGTCTGCACAGGGTGGAGGGAATTTAATCCCATCCATACCACCTAGAAGGAACAGTTCCTAGAATAAACTCCCTCTGGAACTGGACCTTATTTTCATATCAGAGGACACTGAATGGTTCCCTACAAAACAAAGTCCAGGGACTCCATTCTCAGCATGGAATAGGAATATGGATCTAGAAACAAACGGAGCTACAAAATTATATGACATAGAAAATGAATCTTATGTTATTGATATCTAAACATTATATAGTCATTTCACATCACTTAAAAGCTAGGCATGTAATTTAAGCTTCTCATCTAGCCTGTTGTCAAAACTAGTCAACAAAGACACATGGGTACCTCCAGAAAGCCATAGAAAGCAATTTATCCTGTCTGGCTTAGACATCTGTGTTCAAAACAGAGGTACTGAAATGGAGGTAACTCTTAATCTTCATTTCAATTAAATAAGCCTAGATGAATACATTAAGTTTGTTTATTTGTAGGTGAACTAAAGGTAAATGAGATAAATCCCACCCCTAGCCCTTAATTAATTACAATTGAAATTTAACAGGAACTGGAGCAATTCTTTCCAAACCTTTTAATTCCTGTCATTACACCATGACACTGTTTAAAAGCTACACTATGCTAGAGAAATTTGATTCTATATTTTTTCTAAGCTAATCACCTTTTCAAAACACAAGGGAAAAAAAACCCTTCTTTTCTTCTGTTCAGAGATGTAGTAAAAAGCGTACTAGACCGCAGCATAAATAGTCATCTTCCAGATTTTCAGCATAGGCTACTGAAATGTACAGTAAAGAAAATATTTTACTAAAGTGAAGTAAGTATTTGTAAGTTGACACATAATTTCAGGATTAGCCATACTAAAGTTGAAAGTTGTGCAGGTTTGTTTGTTGTTTTGGTTTGGGTTGGGTTTATTTATTTATTTCTTTAAGAAAATGCACACATACATTATGCGAGATAAAATCTCCTGGACCATCTAATATCTGTTCAAATGTGCTACAGATTTATCACAGAAGAATTGAAAAATGGAAAATAACCTTTTAGGTCACATAGCCCACACCTTGCTATTGCAGTGTCTCAATTTTACAATATTTTTCTTCTGACAGTTTTGCTAACTCTGAAATCCCTTGTGTTGATTTAATGTTGCTTGTTTAATATATATAAATATACAGTATATGTACAAACATATTTAAACAAACATATGGGGGTTTTCAGCACGATGAATTCACGCTAGTGTTTTTGGCAGTTCTCTTCTCCTCCTACATTCAGGCTGTTCCATATAATGGGCTTAAATCTCTGCTCAGTACGGTAAATTATACCAGTGTCAGACTGTATTAGTGAAATTTTAAATACCTCTTTTAGTTTTTCGTTTGACTGTTTATGATTTCTCCCTCTTATATGCACGTAAAGACAGTCTCAGCTTCTCTCCAGTGCCTTGTCTTCCGTCTCGCCCAACACACAGAGAAGCACTCTGTATTGGGTTGGTGTGGCAAGGTTTTGGTAGCAGGGGGCACTACAGGGGTGGCTTCTGTGAGATGCTCCTAGAAGCTTCTCCCATGTCCAATAGCGCCAATGCCAGCTGGCTGCAAGATGGACCCGCCGCTGGCCAAGGCTGAGCCCATCAGCAACGGTGGTAGCGCCTCTGGGATAAAAGAGTGTTGTGGTTTCCCACCAGCTGTCAGCTGAGCACCACGCAGCTGCTTGCTCACTTCCCTCCATCAGGCTGGGGGAGAGAATTGGAAAAGTAAAAGTGAGAAAACCCCTGGGTTGAGATAATGACAGTTTAATAGGTAAAGCAAAAGCTGTGCGCACAAGCAAAGCAAGGAATTCATTCACCACTTCCCATGGGCAGGCAGGTGTTCAGCCATCTCCAGGAAAGCAGGGCTCTATCCCACGTAACGGTGACTTGGGAAGACAAACGCCATCACTCCGAATGCTGCCACCCCTCTCCCCTTCCTCTTCCCCCAAACTGTTTATAAAGTGAGCATGACGTCATATGGTGTGGAATATCCCTTTGGTCAGTTTGGGTCACCTGTCCTGTCTGTGTCTCCTCCCAGCTCCTTGTGCAACCCCTGCCATCCCACTGGCCAGGCGCTGCAAGAAGCAGAAAAGGCCTTGGCTCTGTGTAAGCACTGTTCAATAACAATAGGTCCATATAACAAAAACATCTCTGTATTATCAACACTGCTTCCAGCACAAATCCAAAACGTAGCCCCATGCTAGCTACTATGAAGAAAATTAACCCTCTCAGCTGAAACCAGGACACAGAGTTAAGAAGGGAAAGAAAACAAAATATCAGGAATTACAGCCAAAGAAAGGAAAGAAAAGATGTGAGAGGAACAACTCTGCAGACACCCAGGTCAGTGAAGAAGGAGGGGGAGGAGGTGTTTCAGGTGCCAGGGCAGATATTTGCCTGCAGACCATGAAGAAGACCATGGTGAGGCAGGCTGTCCCCCTGCAGCCCATAAAGGTTGATGGTGGAGCAGATATCCACCTGCAGCCCATGGAGGACCCCACATCTTTTGTTATATTTTCCCTCCCCTGCCCAGCTGAGGAGGGGAGTGATAGAGCAGCTTTGGCTTGGTGTTGCAGCCAGGGTCAGCCCACCACACACTCATACATCTAAAAGATTTTTTCTTTAGTTGCCTGAGGTTCTTCAAAATTCTTGTGCCACAGAAATCCTCCTACATTCACTGCAAGTTTTGTGGGTTAATTTGGTACCACCTCAATTTATTTTCCATCAGTAGAAAGGGTCACAGACTGCAGTGCCTTGGTAAGGAGGAGAAACCTCTGAGACAAAGGAGGAGAAATAGAGTGAAGTCTCTGGTTCACAGTTTGAGGAGACAGAGAAACGGTTTTGGATATTGCCTGCCAGTTTCTTTCACGGTCAATAGGGTTCCTGATTACAGAATAGCATCAAGATGTTGTTCCCCTCAAAGATATTGCCAGAACTCTCTAGATGCCATATGTAAAATAAACATTTTCAAGTTCTGTTCAAAATGGGGTGTTGCAGTTCAGATATAAAATTCTGAAATGAGCAGATACTGTGATCAGTAATACCTGATCATTGTGAATGACAACTCATGAGCAAAGAGTAAATAAGTACTGTGAGACATCTTCCATTTGCATTTCCATCAATACACAGAAAAAAATTCATGACAGTCTCTATAAAATCTTATAATAATAATAAAAAAAACCCCACAGCATGTTCATCTTTGCTTATTTAAATTCTCTCAGTCAGAGTCAATATGGTAAGAAAATGTATACCATGATGAGTAAGGGTTGCACATTCTGAATTGTGATCAGATTAAATCAACAATTTCTGAAGTCCAAAGAAAATACATACATTAAAATGTGCTGTGTCATCAAACTAAAGTATGAACAGGGATATATACCAAGATTATAAAGGTTAACAGTTTTAATTATTTACTTATTTTTAGCATTCACTAAATTACATTAAATTCAAAGAATCATAGAATGGTTTGGGTTGGAAGGGACCTCAAAGATCATCTAGTTCCAACCCCCCTGCCATGGGCAGGGACACTCTCCACTAGAATCAATGCTTTTAGGATGCAACTATTCCATGGACTCAAGAGTTTTGGTGTGACAATATGCAAGATTAATATTTTACTACTAATAATGCCTATCTGTTAAAATGTACCTATCCCCTAGCTGGGCTTAGAACAGTTTAGTCTTGTGAAAAGTATACACAATTTTTCTTTCACAGATGAATGAAAATGGTACATAGCTGATTAGCAAAACACTGTGCTGAATTATAGCTATCAGTTAGGAAATACAGTTTCTTTTAATTTATTTTATTGAAAATATTAACACTCAGGCAAAGTTAGACCCCTTGAAATTTTCCCCATTGAATTACTTGGTATTTAAAAGTATTTTGTTTACCTTTCCTAATTCAAACAAATGTTGCAATTGTCCCCATTTAAAATATAGATGTAAACTATTGAACCAAATTCATTCTTATTGTAATTCCACAGACTGAGAATTAATTTTAAAATATGTGTATATGTATATAAGTGTGTGTGTGTGCTTGTATATATAGTATGTGTATATAGTGTGCAACAACAAACAGAATAAATGAGGAACTGAAAATTGCCAGTATTATACTCAGTTGCTACCTGCTTTCTGGAGATAGTCACCTTGCAAGAGGAATGTTACAATAGAAGGCTAACCAGGCTTTTCTGCTGTAAACATCTGCTTATATTAGTTAAGCTCATCAACAGAAGTTTGGTGCAATTAATGTATGCAGCTTTAATGAAACATACAAAACAGTAATTGCAGCCATAATTATAATATAATTAAATCCCAATCATATAATTAAACTACATAAAAACTTTGCCTTTGAAACAACTCAGAACAGCACTGTACCTTTTTTAACATCTCATATCTATTTCTTGATAACTTTTTCTTCCAAATATATAGAGAGACAATAGTATAAATTTAATAGGAAAGATCAACAACAACAGCAAAACTTACATAGTTTACTTGACAATCTCACATCAGTTTCCTATGCATTTAATTTTTACTGTGCAGAGATACTCAAGTGCGGATACACTACTTAGAGCTGTGGCCTTGTCAAATTTCATTAGGAAAGTAAGTTTGGGTCTGGTCAACACTCAGGTAGTAGACCTCCAAGGAGACATCAGGTGCTGGAGGAAGCAATATTACAGACTCCATAAATAGCATCTTCTAAGTTGATCTCACAACAATGTTAAGTGACATTGTGATTTGTACATGCTGCAATTGGAGGATATGACATGATATCTAGTGTCATTTATGGATAACAAACAAGGTATGGCAGTGTCATATTAGTAGAGAAAGACCATAAAAAAAAAAAAAAAAATATTCGAGGGGTCAGCATGCCTCAGAGAAAAGCTGATTATATATTCCTGGTGTTTCAGTGATTCAATCTGTTATCCTTTCTGCCTAGTGACCTGTCCATCTTCTCATGTCATCTGTGTTCCTGAAGGAGAAAAAAAAAATAAAAAATCATGTGGCCAATTCATTTCAAACACAGGAAAATGGCATTTGTTTTTATTTTGTTGTCCTCCTCCCACCTTTTACACGGAAGACAATATTTAAATGGAGATGTTGTCTTGTGGGCATCTCTCTCAAGTACAATCACATTGTTTGTGACCTTTTTCATTTTTACTAGACATAGTTAGAAAAAAACTGACAATTTTTTTTTCTTCTTCAGAACATGATGCTTTGTTAAAAACAAGACATACTAACGTTACCAACATTTTGTTAAGAAGGCTCTTTGCTTCCTGTGCTATCTGGAAGTGTTGAGAAAGGAGCAAGTGGTATATTTTCTCCATTGGTCTGCTTTGGAATGATCCAACATGAAAATCAAACATCATCTGTTTTGACTATTTCTTTTTTCTTTTTTTTTTTTTTTTTTTTTTTTTAATTATTTTCCCAACTGATTGCTGAGAGTCATGGAGTCTAGCTTTGAAAGCAATTTTCATTTTATTTAAACAAGAAAACATAATAAGTATTAGAATTTTTATGGCTTTGTACTTTTATTTGAATGAAAGCTGTGAGCTGAAACAGGAAGAAAAATCAGCTTTGCATAATGAATGCACGGTTTATATCAGGTTTGAAAACTAGAAAATCATCAAGTCTTTTTATACTGTCAAACATTTAAATAAGAAGATAGTTGCAGGAATTTATAATACAAAAACAAATTTCAGGAAAAAGGAGCCTCACGTAACTATTCAAACTTTTGATTCGAGTATTCATGTCATAGGGAGTTTTGGTCAAAATACAAGAAGTGTAACAGGGTTAAAACACCAGGATGAGACTTATGATCCTCAACTTCTACTCTCCTTTCTCCACCCTAGCCCACTTAACTTCAAAACTTCTCTCATCAAACTTCTAGTGAATGAAGCTCCTTCTATGTATGAGGTTATTACGTGTACAGTTTATAAACCAGGAGCAGTTGCAAACTGTTTACAGGTAAACATGCTGAAGATTGATTTAAGGGTGAGACAGTCAATTAATTGACATGTTAAAGATCCTTACATTTTGGGGTTTCTTCTTTTTATTATTATTATTATTATTATTATTATTATTATTATTATTATTATTATTATTTTATTCTCGTTACTTAAGCATTGTTTTCATTACTCTCTATAACTCTTCTTTTTTTTGCTCTGTTTACATGCAAGTCTGTATTCCTGAATCCTTCATTCTCCTGAACAAAACTTGAAAATTATTCTGATGCAAATATCTGCTTAAAGTTCATTCTCTCTCTGACATATAAAAACTATAATGATATTCTTATTGCAAATGGATCATTTAAATAATACTGTGGGACATTAAAGAAACATGCAGTAGTGAGCTAATGATGATTGTTGAATTTTCCACAAACAGCGTCTTACCATTGTAGTTGCATTTTACCTTGTTATCTATTCATAACTGAATTAACAAAGATGTTAAACTGAAGTGAGAAGTAAAGTTAATGTCTATTCACATGAGGAAACATTTATCTCTAACTATCAGTGACCCCTGTGGTTATGGCGTCTTTGATTTATGGATCTTACTTACCTGTGAAAATTATTAGTTACCCTCATCCCAAAGCTGTCCTTTGAATGATTTAGAAAATATTTTCAAGCTCATAGTTTCTTTGGTTTACCTGCCTTAACATGGTAACAAGTAGATCTCAAAATAAACAGCAAATGCACATTTGTCTTCAGTCTGCAGATGGGAAATTAAGGCAACTAAGTTTTACCTGTTTTTTCCAAGTTTATCCTAACCACCTTTGAAGTGTCTTGACACCCTATGTGATGTCTACTAGATATGCTTGCTCTCTTAGTGCTAGCAGATTATTAAAAAAAAAAAAAAGGAAAAAAAAAAAGATTTTTGAAGGCACTTAACTATAATACATTTCACAAGTGATTTTCAGACAAATTACTATGTTTATTTATAAAATGAAATTAGATATGCATAACTTTTCAAAACAATGGTTAGGAGTCGTTAAAAATGTTTTCCCTGTGAAGGCAAAAAGAATAATTTCAAAATGCACGCTCCCCAGTTTGTGTGCTCCAACATTTTCTTATACGACCTGATCTGAAGATTTTTTTGGGGAAAAGTTTTTCTGTTATCATCAGCAACCGACTATTAATAGACACCAACCACTAACACAAATATTCATAAATGTACACAGGATGTTGCTGACTGTCCAATAAAATCAGTATTTGACATATGGTGTCTATATAATTCATTACTAATCCAAAATGTTTTGTGAGGCATTCATTTTAAAAGCACAGTATAAATACCAATGAAGACACATCCAGAGGCAAACGCTGTATGATTCCAGTTTCAGAATAAAAGCAACTAGCAAAAGAAAGAAGTAGTCTTAATCAGCGTATAAAGGCTTTGAGATTTTTTTTTTTTCTATTTAGCTTATAGTTTTATCATAGGTTAGACAGTTCTAATGACACCTTTTAATTCTTCAAAACATACTGGAATAATGTAAGATTCCTTGCCTATTTCAAGATACTGTTTCATGAGAAAAGTCTGACACCCTAAAACTTTTCCAGTAGTGGTCAGCGAGTAGGTCTACACTGGTTCTGGAAGAAAACAACATGCAGTGTGGCCAAAAATAGGAATACAAAAAGAGAAAAAAGGCACAAAAATAGGAAAAGTAGAAAACAAATGGTCAAACAAAAATTTACACTATAAAATGTCTAATTAGACAAAAAAAATATTTTTCTGCATACAATGTGCAAAGGCATAGAAATCAGTTTTGGTACTGATTTCCAGTCTTGAAAATTTAGGCTATGATGAACCCATACTGCTGTACTAGACCTTGGGAATAACTATTGTAAAATAAACTTTTCTCCAGCCTTGCAAAATTCTAATTTGGTGCTTTTACCCTCAACTTGTGAGCTGTTTAAGTTTCATTCAACCCAGATCATTACTTATTTTCCTGAACATGAATATGTAGTACTACCCCATGTGCCCTGGATTGTGTCTCATGGGTTCCACCATGACTTGAGAAGAACATAGCAGTGCCAAAGGTCACCTGTCACATCTACCAGCTCTATATCAATTCTTCTGATATCCTAGGGTGTCTCATATAGTACTAGATGCCTGCTTTGGGACAAATGCATCCACTCTTACTGTCTTTCACAGTTATTCTTTCATTGACAATACAACTTTGTGTGTGTTAGCAGTGGGTTGGTGGAGATGACTGAATTTTTTGGTATCAATTTTTCCACCCTGGATGGGCGGTGGAGTGGGTGAATACCATAGAAACATATAGACTGAAATACTTCACATTTTCTGGGAAAGTTTGCTTCGTTTGTTTGTTGTTTTTTTAAGTTTGCTAATCTCCTTTTCCAGAATCAAAGGTCACGGTATTCTAGTGCATTGTTTGCTCTTCTAGGCAACATTAGCAGTTACACGTTCCAGCATAACATGAAATTTCCCCAGTGTATTTCATTTAGATTTCTGTGCTTTCTCTGTGCTATCTGACCACCATTCTGCTGCCTAATTTTTTATTTTAATGAAATAATATACTTTTGATATAAAGGAATTCATAAGAAGAAATTCACAGCCCCAGATGAACACATCTGAGACCTCTAATAGCCTCATAGCAGATGCTGACCTGTCTTCAGAGTTAGGTAAAATTTATCTAGGACCCAAGGTTCCTTTTGCTGTTTCTTAAAAGTTCATGTCCTCTTACGTGACACATCATTTTCCCTGCACAAGAGAAAACCTCAAATAATCTGATGTAATATGATGGATAACAGGAGGAAAAACATATGTGTGTTTTTCCTAGTATTTAAATTCTGCATTGTCTCGGTCTTTTACTTGATTTCTATCATAATACATGTATAAATAAGTCCTTTGACCTCAGTTTTAAAGAATGTTAATGGCAAGAAAAGATATTTTACCTAAGAAACATTCGGAAGTCCTCTTAGATTATAGACACACTGGGTACTGATTTCATTTTCGCTGTCGGCTACTGATAGAAAAGTAATACCGTAATATATTATTAACCTCTACCATAACACACAAAGTCAATAGAATGAGATTAATTTTGTAATGTTTTTCAAGTGTTGCATAGGCTTTATACACAATAAGTAGCAATCCTTTTCACCATGTAAGAAACTCAAGTGGTAGTATAACATATCTGTTCATTTAACAAAATAGTAATAATTTTGAAAAAAAAAAAA
>VXBL01008793.1:377532-408580 GCA_013400195.1 Aramus guarauna
AAAAAAAAAAAGGAGTAGGGGAGGAGGTGCTCCAGGTGTCGGAGTAGAGATTCTCTTGCAGCCCATGGAGAAGACCATGGTAAAGAAGGTTGTCCCTCTGCAGCCCACAGAGGTTAACGGTGGAGCAGATATCCACCTGCAGCCTATGGAGGACCCCACCCTGGAGCTGATCGATAGGACCTGAAGGAAGCTGAAGCCTATGAAAAGCCCATGCTGGATAAGGGGGAAAGTCGAAGGAGGAAGGAGCTGCAGAGAGGAGCTGTTATGGACAAATCATAGCCCCTGTTCCACATCCCCCTGCACTGCTCAGGTTGGGGGTAGAAGGAGTAAAGCTGAGCTTCAGGAAAAGGGGTAGGAGTGAGGAATGGTGGTTTTGTTTTAATTTTGCCTTTGTTTCTCACAATCCTACTCTTTTT
Organism: Aramus guarauna; assembly: GCA_013400195.1. Classification (NCBI taxonomy): domain Eukaryota; kingdom Metazoa; phylum Chordata; class Aves; order Gruiformes; family Aramidae; genus Aramus; species Aramus guarauna. Next base: position 377,949 of record VXBL01008793.1, read on the forward strand.
GTTGGCAATACATTAATTTTCCCTAAGTCATAAAATCATATAAACAGAATCATAGAATCATAGAAGGGTTTGGGTTGGAAGATACCTTAAAGATCATCTACTTCCAACCACCCTACCATGGGCAGGGACATCTTTAATCAGATCAGGTTGCTCAAAGCCTCATCCAACCTGGCCTTGAACACTTCAAGGGATGGGGCATCACCACTTTCACTGGGCAACCTGCTCCAGTGTTTCACCACCCTCACAGTAAAGAATGTCTTGCTTAAATCTAATAGAAATCTACACTCTTTCAGTTACCCCTAGTCCTATCACTACACTCCCTGATAGAGTCCCTCCCCATCTTTCCTGTAGGCTCCTTCAGGTACTAGAAGGCTCCTACAAGGTCTTTCTGGAGCCTTCTCTTCTCCAGGCTGAACAACCCCAACTCTCTCAGCCTGCCCTGATAGGGGAGTTGCTCCAGCCCTCTGCTCATCTTTGTGGCCCTCCTCTGGACTCTCTCCAACAGCTCCATGTGTTTCTTCTGCTGGGGTCCCCAGAGCTGAACACAGTACTCCAGGTGGGGTCTCATAACAGCAGAGCAGAGAGGCAGAATCACCCTCCTTGACCTGCTGATCAAGCTTTTTTTGATGCAGCCCAAGATGCAATTGACTTTCAGGGCTGTGAGCGCATATGGCCAACTCATATTCAGTTTTTCAGTCGAGTCTGTCTTGCCTGTTATGATAACTGGTGAGTGATCTCCCTGTCTTTATCTTGGCCCATAAGATTTTTCATTTTATTTTCTTCCCCCATCCTGTGTAGGAAGGGAAGTGAGAGAACAGCTGGATGGGCATCTGGCAGCCAGCCAAGGTCAACCCACCAAACAGATTAAGAACAGGATGAGGATGTTAAGGGATTTTAAGAACAGCCACATCCTCCAGCAGGTCCAGCCCAGGACTCCTTCCACCCAGAGCCCTGTGGTCTCTGCTCAGGCTGAGGGATGCGGCTGCCACTTTCCTGTTTTCAAGTTCAACCAGCAGCAAAGCTGAGGACGTATCCCAGAGGCACAGATGGCAGACACAGAAACGGACACACACAGAGAGAGGACATAGACAGGGTTGGTCACGCAGACAGCCACAGACAAGGTGCTGCCCCACCCAGGACTCACACCAGACACAGGCACAGACAGCCACGTCCCCTCCTCCTCTCCGGCTGGCAGAGGCAGAAGGTCACTAGTGCAGCACACACACCTCACTCTCCAGGTTCACAAGCACACGAACATTGGTGGATCCCCAAAGCACCAGCATCTCTGCCTTGATCCTGTTAATACTGTTATCTTGAAGTATTTTTTATATCTATACTTCCTCAAACTGTCTGCAATAGCTATTTAATCTCAGGTTACCTACTGATCTCCCATGGTTACTTTGGCTTGATCTTCACTATTACTATGAACATTAGCTCTTCAGATGAGTACTAATTATATTTGAGGAGCTAATCCTGGTTTTTGTTATTAACAGGGATGATAAGAATGAGATATAATGATATGGTTCTGTCACCTTGATATACCAATTCTTAAATGTTTTCTGCATTGCAATGATGTATTTGCTTGACTTAGGCGTGAATAGCTTCTGTTATTTAGTTTTCACACTTTCAAGGCTACCAATAATAAAAAAAAAAAAAAAAAAAGACTTTTAAATCCAAATTATTTTCTTCTGGACTTCAAGGAAAATGTGTTGCTGCAGTATTTTTAAAAGGGAGTGTGGGCCCGCAAACACATTCATGACTTACAGGTCATATGTGATAATTCCTACTGACAAGTGTTGTTTGAGGCAGCTCACTTTGTGCATTTTTAATACTTTAGACATACTTTTTATTGCTTATGAATCCATGATCACAAAGAAAGGAAAGGCTGGCTTCACAGCATTATGTGTCATTAACCTCAGTCATGCAAGTATATTTATCCATGTTTAAAGAACAGTGCCAATCTCTCAAATCTGTACATGTCATCTTGGTATCATCAGCTGTGGTCATCTGCACTAGGGTGCCCAAGCAATTCCAGTGTAGAAAGCTTTAAGTCTCTATCGAAAAAACAAGAGATTAATATATTAATTAAAGTGAAATTTGAAAAAAACCCAACTATAAATGAAGAAACTTTGACATTTTTAAGCAGTAGGTAGGAAAACTATCCCATAGTAAGCAACTTCCATTTTATGTAATTTTCAGTGGACTGTAGGGAACAGGGTTCTGGAGGCAAAGAGGGCAACAGTGTCATGAACCCTGAATTCTCCAGTTCCACCCATGGAGCAAACAACTGGGCTTCAATTTACCATAAATCAACAAGAACTGCAACTCATATTAGTTAGGAAAAAGTCTACAATATGGAATTCAGAAATACTATGTTTTTAAGACTGCCGGAGCATTGGAATAGTGTGGAACATTCACAAAAATACCCAGAATTTTAGCAGAAACTGTTCTTGGAAAAATTAAGTACGGATCCTTGTGGCAAACAGATAATTCTCAAAGAATTCAGATACTCATTTCAAATAATCACAGTGCTGAAATTCTAAATATTTATGAAAGCTTCTCTGATCTTGAGACTTCCCCCTCTTAACTGTGCATCATTATAATCTTAATCCTTACCCAAATCATATGCCTTGTAACATTATACCTCCTCTGCATATCCATGAGCTCTCAGTGACAATTTACTTTTCCTGTCTGACTAGTGAATTTCTGTCATGATAGTTGAATCTGCAGAGTTAAGAGGAATGGTAGAAATGAAATATTTATCCCATTGTAATAAATACCTCACCATGCTGTTACAGTCTAAGAATAAAAAAAAAATAAAATAAAAAATATTGCAACTCATTAAAAAATAATATAAGAATAAATATTACTTTTAAAATATTTACAACTACATGCAACTTTCTGCATCACAGAAGTAGGGCAGGCTGCATAGACTGCACAATGTATTCAATGTATGTATGATATTCTCACCTTTGCCTAATAAAATAATTACACAATTTATTCTCATTTAAAAATTGAAATCTAGAGTCACCAATGCATTTAGAAAACTTTTTCTCATCTAAATCAATGGGAAGCAGATCTCTAAAAGACTTATTACCCATAATTTAATATAGATACAGTATATTTTAGTTATATTTGCCATCTGATGGTAAACACTGTACGACATTAATATGCAAGGTCAGTATAATTTTGTATTCTCTACTCCTTATGGTGTTCTTTACTAAAGACTTAATTTTCCTCTAAAAAAGTAAATTTGATGAAATGAAGCTGGTAATGTATGAAAATGTGCCTTTTACAATGAAATGAATAGCACATTGTTCAACCCCCCCCCCAAACTAAATTAAATAAAACCAAAACTAATTAAAAAGATTATTTAAAGGTAATAATAAAATAAATTTTATGAATGAAGAATTTTGGCATAACTTCTGAGGCTTTTGGAAAATAGAATCCAAAACAAAGGAAGAGGAACAAGACACCGAATTTCAAATTTATTTATTTTTTATTTCTGAGCTATGAAAAATAATTGTGTGTGTGCAAGTGTGTCTTTGTATGTGTGTATATACATATATATATAAAATCCTGGCAAATGTTTCCTTCATCTTGATATACAATCTTTAGAATTATTTTTGATATGGGAAGGACATTTGGCAATAGTCTTGCAATAATGCTGTTTAACTCCTGCTTTGTAATGCTAAGTATGATAGATTAAAATAAAACAAAGCAAACTCCCACATTCTCTTAAAGGCATTCACTGTCTATAACACAAAACCAAAAAGATAAAAGAGGAAGTAACAGGAATGTATAGAAAATTACTATTAAGTGATGACCTAAAACTTGATCTTGTTCTTCTGCCATCACCAATGGAATTGAAAAGACTTTGTCACATTCTCTAGACACATTGACTGTGAATAAAACACGTACCTTAGGTAACTGAGGACCTGGTCAAGGATTAGATCTGACATGACATAATTGACTTTGAAGGCTTGAAGAGGAATTTAGACCTTTGTAGCTAAACAGAAAAACTAAGTAAATCAGAGTAGTAAAATTCTGTCTTAAATGAAAGCTTACTGTTGATACAGGATACACGCATAACCATTATCTTAAGATTAGTCACTGTAAGTGAATTCATAAAATACCCAAACTATTGAGAAACATACCCAGCTGAATCTGAGTTTATTAGAGAAACAAAAAGCCCAGGGCCTTGTGGTCTCTTTAGACATTCTGTATGATCTAATTAGACATTTTGAACTATATAGTCCACAGAATATTTTGAGGAAAAAACTATATTATCGTGTTAGAAGGAGATTTTTTTTATGCTTTAACAGTGCCAATCTCTCTGTACTGACTATAAAAATATCCTAACATGACTTTTTTTTAGACAGATTCTGGTCTGTAGATCCTTTCTAGAAGAAGCAGCTTTCAAACAGTCCTGGGGTAAGTGTATAAACACTAGTAAGGAAATATACACACTTCTTCCATGCTTTCTGTGTCCTGCAGTTAAGCATACAAATCTCTTTTCTTGTTGTTTGTTTGTTTGTTTGTTTGTTTGTTTGTTTGTTTTCAGTTCCCTTCTCAGACTTCTAATTCTCTATGGGTGTGCAATATCTAGCCTGAAAGGTCCTTGGTTTTCATTGGAATCAGACCTGCAGACATCAAGATACTTGAAATGAGACCACTTCGTGGATGGACTACAGAAGCCCTGATGCGTCTGCAACACTGACAAACAGTCATGAAGCTGTGTTTACTGCCTCACATATATCTGGTGAATGAAAATGTTGGAGACTGTCTTGCATACAGGTAACTGTTAAGGCACAAGGGTTTATTTTAGAACTTTTCTGAACAGACATAAACTGAGTCAAATGCAACATTAAGCAGAATGATGAAGGTGGTGTAAGAACCCAGATAGCTCTTCACCAAAAAACCCTTAAAGTTGACTTGATTTTTATTTTTTAATCCTGCAAAAACATCCTCTTCTTCATTACTGTCCAGTAACTGGACAGGCCACCACTGGTTGCAAAAATAGTCTAAAAGGAGGATTTGGGAAAAAAAAAAAATCAAAGCAAAACTATTTGAACTATTTCCTTAATTTCCACAAAACTTACTTCTGAAGTAGTGTGAATAAATTTTATCCCTCATGAATGAACCTTTACATAGAAAGCAGTGTTAATCTACCTCATAGGAAGGAGTGAGACTGGATTAATGTACAAAGGTTTCTTGCTACAGCTTTCCTGTTGCTTCATGGACCTTTTGCTCCATTTGCTTCTCTTTTTTTGCACACTGTAACTCATTTTTTCTATTTCCAGAGTTACTGTTCCATGGGATGATACTTTCTTCTTGTTCTATAGTACAATGGTTAGAGCACACATGATGTGGGAGAGCAGGTAAAGAACAAAATATAGTATGTGGATTTACAAAGTGATCGTTTATTTGAATGAAGCTTGCCAGAGATTATTTTTTATTTAACTTAAAATCTGTTCTGGTGCCATGAATTAGAACCAAATAAGATTGCCTTTATCTGAAGAAGGAATGTCTTTCAGGACTTAGAATCAAATATAGTACTTGGAGCCTGTCTGTGTTTTGCAAATCTGTTAGGAGTGAGAGCATTATTGAATTTGCTTTAAAAGCTGCATCAGAAGTGATTAATGCTTAAACATTAACATTGGCTTATAATTGCTAATGCCATGTTAGAGGAGATAGAAACTTATTTATAGCCTTTTGGAGTCCTACTGTAAGGGTTAAAGAAAAAAAAGATAGGTACAGTTTTCTTTTAAAAATTTAGCTATTTTGAGTTATGTAAATTATCCACATCTTCCTAAGTGAAGATTGCTTTTTTAACTCAATAAATACAATACAGCATTTTCCAAAGAATCAGCATTTTTCCCTCTTGAGTTGTTTGAAAAAGACTCTGAATTCAGAGACCATCTAGCAAAATCTTGCTTAGCTGTGAAAATAAGCCTGAGAATGCTCTGCCAAGCATTATAACAAACTAGCTAAATCATTGACTATAACCCACAACAGAAAGGCTCCTAAATGGAAGACGATATAGGCTGGAAACCTTTTCCTGACTAGCAAAAATAGCAGCAGGACAGGTACAAATAGATAAAAGAATAGATTTCCAAGAGTCATACTCTATTCCACAGATACATGAGGGCATCATGTTATTCACTTTCTAATGACATTTTACAACATGCCACACTTTATTTCTGAATATTTTCTTTATTTTGAAATATTACCTTAATATATACAAAAATGACCTAAAATAGCTCCTCTACTCTTCAATCTGATAATGTTAATTAATATATCAATTAAAAAAAAAGCATGATGGGATTTAAAGTTACACAACCATTGCTTTTACAAGGCATGAACTGGCATATGTTTGTGGTTTTATGCTCCAGACCTGACAGGTTTTTTTGATTCATCTGGAGTGTAAAGTATAGCAAAAGAGACAGGTAGGAATCTTTAAATTGGCTTTTTTGTTGCTCTCAGCAGTCAAATGGTTTCCCATGGGCATCTTTATCCTCTTCAGTGTTTCACTGAATAAAAACACTGGATCTGACCAAAAAAGAGCAAATGCAGGTGGACATGCTTTCTTGTCTCTGACTTTTCCACTTTCTCTTCCTTTCAGAGATTCAAGTAGAACAATAACAGCCAGTTTACAGAGCAATGAAATCATTAGTTTTGTATTTATCACTACTATTTTTGTGCATAGAGATGCATGTAAAATAACCTGGGGGGGGGAAAAACAAACCCCACACTTGAAATTCTAACCTCTAAACTCACCAAATCAAATAGCCATGCTTAATTTTAAACATTTCTAGCAGTCTTGTATTTAAGGAAACTACATATTGTGTCTAAACTTAAGCCTGATGATTGCAGGATCTTGATCTAAACACCTAAAAATACTTAAATATACCTAAATATAGACCTATTCATCAGTTCCTACACTTACTGTTGGGGCTTTTATAAGAAAATGTAATTAGAAGAAAAATAAAATAGTGTTTTCTAGTATGTGTGTTGTAAAGTAATGCATGAAGATAAATAAAAGAAAAAAAGTTAGTCCATTTTTACTTCTGATTCCATTAGTTATCTGCGGAGATTTGACAAAAATCCTGATGCAAGAAAACTATATCGTGCCTTGTTCCAGGGTATTCTGTAGTAAGAGAAAGGATGTCAGTGTTTTCAGCAGACCGGAAGCAATTCCAATGCAAGCTCCACTATTGTAAAAATGTTTGGAGGCCAGGGAATAAGACGATGGCAATGACTAAGATGCAATGTTCATTTTCATGACATTTACAGCCACATCCCAGTTTGCACTAAGGCCTTCTCTTACCTTGTCTTCTTACCAGAGACAAAATTTGAACATGCTACTTCCGCACTTATGCTTCTGCCTGTTTTGAGAAACAAACACAACACAGCTTGTGTTTTTTTCTTTTTCTTTCTCTTTCTTTCTTTCTTTCTTTCTTTCTTTCTTTCTTTCTTTCTTTCTTTCTTTCTTTCTTTCTCTCTCTCTTTCTTTCTCTCTTTCTCTCCTTCTCTCCTTCTCTCCTTCTCTCCTTCTCTCCTTCTCTCCTTCTTTCTCTCTCTTTCTCCCTTTCTTTCTCCCTTTCTCCCTTTCTCTCTTTCCCTATATCTTTCTATTATTTTGGGGTCTTCTGAAATCTGATGGAAAAGAAAAAACATTTTTAGTTTGAGAAAAGTGTTTGAAGTTTAAGTTGCATGTGTCTTCTTGCTTTCTTCCATTTAAAATCTCCTAATTTTTACAGATAACTGTAAAAGCCTCACTCCAGTTTCACTGAAATGAAGGAAAGTTTTAAAGTTTTCTGTTGATTTTAGAGCTGGCTCATATTATTCTTCTGAAATTTTGTGATTATAATTGTTCCAGAGTTTACAAAATTAAAGCAAAGACACAGCAATGCATAAGAACTCTTGATAAAAGAATGAAAAGAAATTATAAGATACAATTATGTAATCAATACCTATAATAAAATCAAGGGCTCTCTCAAAATTGTAGCAGCATCACTGGGACTGATAGCATCAGGATCACTGAAGATATTTGTTTGTATGTCTTGGATTCTTACAAAGCACTGTTTAAAAACTTTTCTTTTTTTTCTTTTTACAAAAGTAACATATCGTTTATTTCAAATGACATTTATTTTTCTAACCATAACATAGAAGTGGGAAAGGGGTATCTGTTATTAAATAAAAGATATATTTGCTCAGGATTAATGATTCTTTGGGCAGTGTGACCTAGCTGCTAACAATCTAGGAAGGAAATCAAGGAAGAAAAGAAAGAAAAACATGAAAGTTCAGGCAGCAAAGCAGCATACCTGAAACATTATTGGAGAGAGAAACATACGGATGAAAGTCACTGCTGCATTGCATTATGTTAGAGGTCCCTGGTGGCAAAGACCTTGGAAAGGAACCATATGAAAAACTGTGAGGTGAGAAGAAATTTCATCCTCACTATTTCATAAACAGAGATACTTCTTGCCAGGAATTACATTATGTCCCCTGTGCAGGGGAAGGATTGACAACACATGAGGGGAAACAACGATTGTCATCAAGCAAATGAGTGATGCAAAATGGGAGAATGTTATTAGTGTTCCAGTAAGAAGTATGTCCACGTTTTCACCATTTCCCTTGAGTCATCCACTGTTTCTTGCCTGAGGGGAAAAAGAAGGAACATTGTGTCTCTACCTCTGAAGCTACTTTCCCTCACTGGGGAATGTCTCTCTCCTTTTCAATCTTTCCAACCACAAATTCTTTATTGAGTGACTCCGGAAAAACTAAACCAATACAAAGAATTCCAGAAGGGCAGTAGCATCTCCTGAGTGTAAGTGTAATGCATACTACTGCAAAAACATCCTCCCTGCTCCACCACACGCAGACACCAAATAAATATATTCAACATAGACTATCAGTATGAATTTCTTGGAAAAAAAAGAACAAGATCTCATTTTCTTCCTTTGTTGTGATACCACGATGCTACATGCTGCCAGATCCCTCTCTTAAATTGCTCTCTAACAGCTAGATGCCCTCCACAAAGCTGTCACCAGAGAAGAATAGCAAACACCAAGGTTGTTTTCGTTTGTTTAAGCTCCTGCTGTGCTGCTTGTCTCTAGTATCAAAGTATTCCTTTTTCAGAACAAATTTCTTTTAACATATTGTTCTCCCTTTCTAAGATTCTGCTTGGTTCACATAACAAAATTCCACCAAACACTCATTGATTTATTGAAAGAAGTTACATTTGCAAATAAATGCTGCTGAGATATAGATTCTCACACATTTAATCAGAAATCAAGACCTCATATATTGGTAACATATGATTCAAAATCATTATTATCAGCTTTTCTGGACTTTGCTACTATGAACTGATACTGTGGACTATTTCTGTTGCTTCCATAGCCAAACTAGAATTTTAAACCTGCTTCCAATCTTTGAAACAGGTTCTTTTTACCACCTACTTCTACACAGCATAGTACAATGAAGACCAGTCTCTGAATGTATTTTAAGTTCTGCAAATATATATATATATTGTTTATATATTTATAAAAATAATAATGTCAGTCTAAAAAAAAGTAGACAAAGTCTTGTAAAACTTCACTGTCAGAGCTAGTGATATTCTTCACTTCAAGCCCTGTGGAACCTGTGCTTTTTTCAACTTTTTTTGTTTATGGAATATTAATAAATATGCAACACAACACAGTACACTAAAGTTACTAATAAAATGTGAGGTCAACATTATTTAAGGACACAGAAAGAATAAGTTATTATTTAGTAAATATTTAATTGGTATATTATGTTCATTAATATACACTGTGGAATATCACATATGTTAATAAAAATAATGGAACCAGTAAGGAGATATGCCCCAGAAAGAAAGCATCACCCTACACACAGTTTATTTTTCATCTCATAAATGATGTTTACAAAGTAGTACTTTTAATTAAAACTGTAGTGAAAGCACACTGCTTGATTCAGTCAATAGTGTCCTTCCTCCCAGAAGCTTCAGGGCAATATATGTCGTTGTGTTCCCCGAGCCTTATCATTAGCCTTCCTCTTTTTTTGATCATGTCTTGCCTACCTTGCTTGTGACCAGCTCGTCAAGTCAGCATGATGAAAATGAGTGTTATTAGACCTTCATTTTCACACTGAAATCCCGGAAGGGGAGCTACTCAGCTTACAGCTCTAATTGCTCTAACAGCACATCTTTCAGCACTTGTTCTTGTGGGTTTGATGCTGCAGCCCTTACTCAGCCTGAGTAGTGCTGTTCTTCTGAGTAGTCTCATTGCTACCCAGGAGCCTCCTCTCACAATTAAGTGCTACTCAGCAGGAGTAAGGACTGTAGAACTGAACAGTGTGAGGTTATTTCAAAAGGGCGAAGCAACTAGGCACATTCATTCCAGTGAAAGGGAATGCCAGGTTTGCTTTCTCACATTTGACCTCCATGCACAGCTATCCCCCCTTCCTGCCCCCACTGCCCTTTAGCTCCCAAGTCTCTCAAGCACATAATAAACAGAGTTCTAGTGAGTTGGAAACAACCAATTCAGCCAACGTATGTTATTCAGGATATTTCTATACTGGGAGGAAAGTACAACTTCAAATGGCTGCAGAGATTCTGGTTTGCTCTTAAGATAATTATGTTGCATCAGTCTCCATTCAAGTTATTAATTTAGACCAAAAAAATCATAAATAATTACAATAATTCATAAATAATGAAAATAATATTGTCATATTATTTTATATATAGTATTTGATTTTCAGAAGCATTTCAATCAGTTAATCTTCCAGTTGCCCTTTGAAATTTATTAGAATTAGGTATCCAATTCTAATAGCACCAAGAACCTGAAGGAATCTATTCATGAATATGTGACACAAAGACAAAATCGGTGCTCTCCCATGAATGTTAAAGGCCATTATATAAACCAGAAAATTGCTGAGAATAGCTCCTCCAGTAAATACAATATCTTTGGTAGGAAACATAATCTGTAACAGAAGCAGATAGAGGTGAGAAAGCAGTATGGTACAGACCCGTACTCAAATACCAGGTGCAACACAGCAGTATTAGTAGAGGTTTTTCTGATCGCAGGAAAATAAAGGTATTTTGGTGTAGAAAGACTACTTCCCTAGCAGAACTGCATGGCTTCCCCTCTCATCACAAGCTCACTTACCTCCACAGAGCACTGCACTCTGTCAGCCTCATACACTCAGAGATTCACAAATCCATGTCCTGATGTCCAGAATAGTTCCCAAAATTGCAATGTCAGGAACATCTCAATGTCAAGAAAATGAAGTGAATGATAGGAACACCAATTTATTAAGTGGCTAATTTACGCAAACCAATTTTCAATTACAGTCCATGATTTTTAGGTGTATTTCAGGTTGTTTAGCTCAAATCAAATCCTAAAAATACAGCAAATATTTGTTTCCTTCATTAGAATAGTCTTTAAGCTTACATTAAAAATATAGATGGAAGAATAAAATAGTTAATCTGATCTGCACACCACTGCAGTATTACATAAAATAACAAAATATAATAAATACTCTACTCATAGACATATACAGTCATAAGCCAAATTCAATGATGCATTGTTTTGAAGAAGACAACATAAGTAAAAAATGACTAAGCTAATGCCTACCGAAATGGCGAGGCACTGGAACAGGTTGCGCAGAGAAGTCATGGATGCCCCCTCCCTGGAAGTGTTCAAGGCCAGGTTGGATGGGGCTTTGGGCAGCTTGGTCTGGTGGAGGGTGTCCCTGCCCATGGCAGGGGGGTTGGAACTAGATGGTCTTTGAGGTCCCTTCCAACCCAAACCATTCTGTGATTTTATGGTCAATGGTAAGATGCAGTGGATGTTGTGAAGATACATTGTATATTGCAATATAGAAGGTATGCTAATTATTATTAATATCTAGCTCTCTGAAAATGTTTAGGCATATTTTATGCTTCCTTCTTTGAGCTCAGATCAGAGGATAACTGTCTCATACCATCCAGAGTCTAATTCTTTGCCCTGAAATACCATAATTTAAACCTCTTAGTTCAACTCGTGTTTAGTTCCATTTCTGAAATTCACCAAGAAATTATGAACTACCAATGTTTTATAAACTTGCACAGCACAGACTATAAAGACCACTAGTGTAGTTGATCATGGTTTTCCTTCTACATTGTTTTTTTAGTGAGGAGCTGTGAATATTTCATACCATTTTTTGGTGATCAGTCACACAATTTAGTTCTACATCTATTATCCAGAGTGGATGTTTATGTCTTCTACAGGAAAAGCCTGTGTAAAAGTCACCAATTTTGTTTTCTTTCACCATTGCTGGTCTGACTCCTTTCCAAAACCTCATATTGTATCTACCTGCAGTAATAATGGAGTTTTGTGCATAGGTTTGGTTTTGTGGGTTGTTTTGGTTTTTTTTGTTGTTGTTGTTTTTTGTTTGTTTGTTTGTTTTTAGATACAGACACCCAAGACAGTCATATCTCAATCAAGCAAAGGTTTCTTATTCTCCACTGTTATTTTCATGTTCATAACATTCTGAGCTACTCATGTTTTGTTCTTTCAATTACTCTGCTTGCTAACAGTTATGTTTGTTATGTTTATTTTGTTTCCTTGTTCTTCATTCTGACATTATGGGCCTTGCAAATGTTGCAAAGCTTTAGCAGAATCACACTTCTGTAGAGGATTTCTAATAAGGACTGGCTAATTTTGCGTGATTCTGTGTGCCTTTTGATACTGTAAAGGCTCTCTTTTCCAAAATTAATTTAATTTTTTTGATCTTTCAAGATCTCTCAATTTAAGTTTCTCCTACATGGTTGAAGCTTTTATGATGTTTCCATAATTAGTCAATTAAATTAGAATATAAGTCATTCATCTCCTGTTCTCCAGCAGTCTCAGCTTTTTTCAGCACCGGAATATGAACAGATATATAAAAATGCAAAATTTGTTTAGTTTTCTTATTTTATTTATAATCAGAAATCAGGTAATATATTTCTAATTAGGTTCTTAGCAATTCTTGTGACCATTCATTTCTCGTAACTCACATCAGCCAGATTTGTCCTTCATAATGAGATAGTAAGCCTTCATCGTATTGGACATTAAACATAGATACATTTAGACCAAAACTTGCGACAGTGCCCAGCTTTTACCTCCCCACTAGAAGAAAGGGAAGTTTGATCATGAACTCCAATTTTGAGTGAACGTTGAAGCCGCTACCTGAAAAGTTTCACCTGCTTCTTTAATATAAACTTGCAATTACAATTTATGGCTTTGTTCACTATCTACTAAGTATATTAATTAATCAGCATTTTATGAACCTAACATTTTGTGTGTTTTGTTGCTTAGCAACAGAACTTCCTCCAACAAGGGACTATATCTATGGTCCTTTAACCAGCTTTCACCTTCCATGGCATTTTTAAATTTGGTTAATCCCTTACTTTTAGAAAACAGTGCATTTCTAACTTGAAAGGATAGATTATTTATTTTGTAATTTCCATTTTAAATAATAAACTGACACTTAGGAATGTCTATGGCTGCACTAACATATTATGCATGGTAAATAAAATCCAAAGATCAGTAATCACATCAGTCAAATGTCGACAGTTCTTTTCATTGTTGTGGGAAACACACTCTCAGTCTCTCAAAAATCCCTATGAAATCTATATTAATTTCTTCCATCTCTGGACACAAGCAATAGAGTAGTAAATTATACTTCAGTGTAAACTAAATTCCAAAATTGAGAACAGGACCCTTGTCATTTATAGACATTTTAAGTTCTAACTGTTTTTAAAATAAGTGTTTCTCAGTCCTTGAACTCTTCTGTGGCACAAATAACAGCTCTGTTTGGTGCATCAAGGATTCATTTTTTAATTCCACTGTTATATATAGTATTATTAGAGTTAATATTAGTTTCTCTATTTTATAAGTCTCATCAGCTTAAAGCTAAATTTATCCCTGCCCATGCAGACAACAATTTCAGAAGGTACCCTCTAATTTTTCATCTTTTGCAAGGAGTGTGCACATTTAACAAACCTTTGGTCTGCTTCTTCGAATTGTTGTATATACACTTTGTGTCTGCATTAGATGTTCGGAACTCGAATTATGCGTCTGTCGATTTAGGAGTAGTTATAAAATCAATGGTCTTAGTTTTTTACCTTTGACAGTACAGTCTTACCATTTTTTAACATTTGCTTCATAACACCAAATGTGCCGATTTGCCTACTTTTATATACATATACATGACCACAGAAAGGATTTGTTTGGAGATGAAATTTAGAATGCATAATGAGGTCATTAAGATTCAATGCTAATGAAGTTAGCCTTTAACAGGTGCTAAATAAATAAATAAATTGTATGTATATATTTATGAATCATACTTTTTTTTAGTTTTTCAGTATGACTAGGATTTCACAGCGGTGAAAGCTATGTTGTCCGATATACGTGCTCCACTAGTGTTCATTGGTTTACTGTATATAGCTGTTTGGATAATGATGCAATCTTACTCTTTCTCTTTTCATGTTATGTGAAATAATTCCATAAGCACAACCTTTTACATCTGTGAAGTGTCTTCTCACAAGAAAACCAAATGGGAATACTGAGGGATACAACTGCTTCTGGGAAAGTACCCCATCTGATAGGCATTCTCTTAAAATCTGTGTGAGACATAGAAGGATACTTTAAAGCTGATAGGGTCTTTTCTAGAACTGTGCATGCTCGATATATGCTGCAAAATGTACTTACATAACCAATAACCAAAAGTTTGGATTACAGCAGTTATTTTTACAGACTGCTTTTGAGAAGGTTTTTGTTTTGTTTTGTTTTCCCTTTGGAGTGGCTGAATCCTGTTCTTGTTTTTGATACAGATAAAAAGACAGAACATGGAGAGAACAAAGTTACATTGAAATGAAATATGACTCAAAAATCCTTTGTAATTCTTTCTTTTGGTATTGCTCCTCCTTCAGATGCTCACTGTCTGCATTCTTCACACTTTGTCTTCAGTCGGAACATTGTGAAAGATTGAGAGAACAAAGGGTAAGTCTTAATGTTTTTTCCCTTTTTCACTTGAACAAGCTTGTTCCTCTCAGCTGTTCAGCTGATGTCACAGGGAAAAGTCCTGCGGCCTACCACTCAGCCACATGACATTAATATAGAAAAAACTTCTTGCTAACCCAATGTATTGCATGGAGATGATAAAGAATAATGTATCTGTCTGCAGTTTTTTTTCCATGTTGTTCTGTGGAATAACTGCTGAGGAGAAAGAACTTGTGAATGTAGGGTTTTTTCCTTTCTTTTTTTTTTTTTTTTTTTTTTTTTTTTTTATAAAAAAAAACCAAAAAATTTTCTTTTTTTNNTTTTTTTTTTACAAAACAGCTACAAATGTTTCATTTTTCAAGTAAATAATTTTGCATGGTAACATCACCAGGGCGTCAGGTTTCTTAAAATGTTGATAGAATATCAATAAATTTCTGCTAAATAAGGAGTTGGGTTTTTTTTTACAAAAAAACTCCAAATATTTAAAGCTTCAAATCACTGCAATGCAGTGATCTGTTGAAAAAATATTTTGCAGACAGAAAAGAAAAAAGAAAATTAGGATCTCATTCAGTTCTCATGGCTGAGAGTGGATATCTCAAAATTCTGTTTGTGTGTACGTAGAAAGGCAAGCATTTATGTGGGGGGTAGAAGTTTGGGTGAGACTAAAACTATACAAATAACAAAGTCAAAGAGACTTTATTACTGGACCAAGCCATCATAATCATTGAGGTCTCTGCCACATCTAAATTAAATGGTATGAGCCTCCTACTGCTGACTCAGTGGCTTTCTACATCATTCTGTAGACCAACTAACTGCAGTTATCCAGTCTGGGAACTGGCTAGAATCTGTCTGCCTTGAGGCCCAGAGAGAAAAACCTGCATCTGACTGCAAAATAACATGTAGATTTTCCTAAAGAAATGCCAATATTCTGAAAGAATTAGCGGAGTATTGAGGAAAGATGGAATTTTCAAGAGTTAATTATTTAAGAAAAGTTTTGCTGATTTGCACTTAGGAAATCAAAATACTACTCTTTACGCACTGCCAAAATGTGCCTGAGTGTTTTACAGGATAATTATTAACAGAATTAAATAATAATTTTGCAATGTGTTAGTTTTTTTCCAGTTTTCAAAAATACTGAGCACTAAATTGCTTCAGTTGAAGTTATCCGAGTCTTTTAAAGGTCAATGCCTTTTGAAATATATCCATGTATTAGTAGACCTAAACACAGATTCTAAGTCTAAGGTTGCATTTAAAGATATCTCAGGCTGCTGTTTGTTATGAGAGACTATACTCAACTGACTGAACTTAGATTTCTGGTGCCATTTCAACAATGATGGTGTATCCAAGACACCTAGAGAGGGCTGGAAAAGACACATGAAACATCCGTGCATCTAGAGAACAGTCCAGAACCACCAGGCATTTCAAACAATAGATGCCCACGTGAAAGCAAGTAATTGAAGTCCTATGTGTTGATTGTATATGCATTGACTAGAGTAGGAGCTCAGAAATAGTACCCAAATCTGCCTGTAATCTGGATCTGAATCCCTTTCTAAAAGTGAATATTCTGTCATCTTAACTTAAGTGCCCAGACCCACGGGAGTTGATGTAACATATTTCTGCTGGCTTCCAGCTGCCCCTCCAGAAAGGGATCTCTCAAAACTCTCCTTCTGGCCTTCTGTGAACATTTTTTACTATTCCAGCAGATTTGATGTTACACCTGACAATTATGTTTAGGTAACTGAAGTCTACCGCAGTTAGATAGTCAAGAGTAAAGAGAATAAAGAGTATAGGAAAGAGGGGTTTTATAGTGACTCATTCCATAATAGGAGCCTTTCATAATGGTAAATCATCCCACCGATGCTAGACACTTGTGATTCATCAGTGACTACAGACATCCTCCCTTTAGGAGGTCAGAATTAGATGTGATTAGTCCAGCTACAGGCTGATTTCTGAGCATCTTTCATCCATTCCACTGATGGCTAAGTGGACAGGCCCTTTTGGAAAGTTCATGACATGTTCATCTGCTGCTGCAATCATCCGTTCACTTTGAACTATCTGGCAATTAGCTGTTTGATTCTGGTTTTAATGGACATATTTAGGATGAAAACAGTGCCCTAAACAGAAAGAAGATCTCATAAATAAATTTAGGTTCATAGGAAAAAAAGCAAAAGGTGTAAAAGCAGTAGCAAATGCAATTAATCTTTTAAAGTACTATTTCGAGTTATTGTGATATTCATGGGAGCCAGAAGCTGAGAAAAAGCTGCCTGTATCCAGAAGCTACCTTATTTTATCTTGTTTATCAAATCTTTATTTCAGTCTCTAGCAAGTCCTGAATTATTGATTTGCATGTTGATAAAATTCACCCTAAAGTGAAAAAAAAAAATGAAAAGAGAAATTTGAATTGTAAATATTTCTATTAAAGTAATTGTTTAGAAAAATGAATAAAAAACTCAACAAAAACCACAGAAATTTAGCATATAGGTAAATCATGCATACAAGCATACATCATGCAAGATAATAGTGTTTCATTTCAATAGCTTCCCTAACACTGAAGAATGAGATGAATACAGAATTCTCAGGTTTTATGAAGTTATTTGTGTGGGGCTTTAACACTGTTCCTCTGAGATATATGGAGAAAAGCTGTGAACTACTCTCTTGGTTTTGCCTTATTGACTGACTTCTAACTGTTTACAGAAATCTCTTTTTCCATACTTCCCTGAAACATTATTCTTTAAATTTAATCTTATTTGTGAATGTGCTGGTTACTAAACCTGAATGATTGGTACTTGCCCATTATGCTATGTTGCTGAAAAAAAGTTTAGTCAAATGGACGTTGATTTTATCTATTTATTCTTTTCTCCTTCTGTGGTGCTTCAAAACACAAAAATTATCTCTCTTTCCTAGAGATACACAGACATAAAAACTCTAGCCACACCATACAGACACACTACATTATCCTCCACCTGTTATTTATTAAATTGTGAGATTGGTAGTGGTTTCAAGGTAAATAATTTCATTCAAGAAAAATCAGCTGAAAGATATATCCAAGGATACCTCCTCTGGCCCAGGAAGCCTCTGGAGCATGAACCACTATAAGCTCTAAGAAAATGTTTCTCATGTTCTTGTAATGGGTTCTCTGGGATTCTCCCCTGGTGGTTTCTGTGCATCAGACCCCAGATGGGTCTTTTCTCTAATCTAGTACAGTTTTAATGACAATAAGAGAATGTTATACTGCAGATCTTTTCTACAAACCTTTTCAATTCTAAGGCAGGGAAGAAATTCTGAAGTCCACAGAAACACCAGGATGTTCTGTTTTACACAGCAGGCTGTTAAAAAAAAAAAAGGCGGGGGGGGGGGGGGGCTTTAAAACATGTTTTAGACTTTGCACATTGCTTTACCTGAATGCATGTCACCAGTTAAAATGAGGGAATTACAGTTTATGATGACAGCCAGTGTTGTCCATGTTTTGGTTGATAAGACGATAGAAGGATATTTCTTGTGCTTCTCTCTCGTTCAAATTTCTTCTTTCATTAGGAGGGAAATTCATGTAAGAAAGTATCTGCACAATAGAGAAACTACAATGTAGTTTGTAAGTGTCATTTAATTTCAAAAGTTTTCCCTTTTGTTATATATATTTTTAGCAGATTTTCCATTGTCAAATTCAAGCATTAGTATAGTAAGCTAGTGGATTTCCAACATGAAAGACACAGCTGTATAACTGTGGTCTAAATTCTCATAGTTTCCTATGATTCCATGAGTTAAGAAGTATTACTTTTGGCCTTCAGATTTCAGTTCATTACCATGTTGTTTGAAATAATTTTTAGATCTGACTATTTCTCTTTCTTACAGTATATCGTTATTTTAAATGTATCTCAAATTCTTTTGAAAGGAAAGTGATGCAGTTTTCTATATTGAAGCATCTTAAGACTTAATGTATAGGTTTAGATTTTTTATTCAGAAGTATGAATTCCTTTTAATTTCTCTAAATCACTGACTTGTCTTCCCATGAAAAGACTGCATGAATATTTTATAAAGCAATCTATTTTTCTTAATTTGTTATTTCAAGATGTTTTAGGTGTTCTCATTTCTTCATACAAAAAAAAAACCCAGAACATGAGGCAATTTCCCCCTGTATTTTATAGTGGGAGTCTTATTTGCAATATATCTGGTGCCTTCACTCGTATAATGTTGCACAAATGTGATTATACTTGTCTGTGTCAGTAAATTGTTCTGGGACTACCAAAGAAAACAACCTTCTAAAAACTACTCTACAGCCATATCTGGGAAAATGCAGACTAACTAACCCCACACTTCGGTTGTTTGCCAAATTGAAGTAATATATTCTTTTAGATATCTGTTCTTGAAGAAAGTTGACTTCAGTGACAAGCCTAGTGTTGAGTCAGTACCTGAAACATGTTTAGTTATATGCACTATGTTCATAGGTTTGATATGGGTAATTTATATTCTGTCTGCTGCATACAAATCAGAACTACCAGCAGACTGGTTGCTTTAACCTCTTCAACTTGCAGTGCAGTTACAGGTCCTTCATGGAAGGGTAGATGATCAGTTCTTTGTTATTCTGCACTATCAGTGCAGTACATAAGTATTGGTGAAAGGTTTAACTGTCAGTCTCTGCACAAGAAGTTAGAAACAGGCAGGTCGTGGGTAAAATTTTGACCTATAATTCTGTAGCCATACAATATGGTATTGCCAGCCTAGTAACAGGCCATAAGCTCTTTACTGAGTTTGTAAAGCCTCAGGACTACAGCTTTTCAGGCCTGCTCTGTCTGAACGTTTCTTGATCAAGAGCCATTTTTAGTCAAAAGTAATTATAAAAAAGAGAGAAAGAAGACATATATGCAGAAACATTTTAAATATGAATAATAATGCAGTTAAAATTGTTATACAACACTCCTTAGTCTTTACCCTTTCCTGGATCTCTCTTCCCCTGCCTTCAAGTACTCGTCCAGAAAGGCACAGGTTTTCTCCAAGTCCTGCTATCACATTCTGAGTATGCACATGTCTTGATTAGCATTGGCCATTTCAAGTGATACCAGAATGCTATCTTCACGCAATCACGTATTGCCCACAAGATCATTTTAGGTGTTATAGACACTTCAGCGAAGTATGTTCCACAAGTTCATCATCCACTGCAAAGGGGCATAGATCTTCATAAATCCTGAGTTGTTACCTGCTAACCTCATGTAGATGTCTTGGATAGCTTATAGTATCTCAGAAGGCACTCGGATTTATCTCCATGAACTATAACAAGATCTTAAAGACATCTGGAGCCATCTACAGCAAGATTTCAATATATTATTATATGCTAATAATAATCTAAAATCGAATCCCATCATTATAGAAAAAAGAATAAAAGACTACAGCATCTAATTTAGAGTGGGGATGTGCTTGAAAAAAAAATATAAAATCTCTTCAATTAAGATATGAGGAACCTCAAATCAAATCCACTTTCTGAAGCATACTGAATCAAAGGCCTGAA
Source organism: Aramus guarauna (assembly GCA_013400195.1). NCBI lineage: Eukaryota > Metazoa > Chordata > Aves > Gruiformes > Aramidae > Aramus > Aramus guarauna. Next base: position 398,478 of record VXBL01008793.1, read on the forward strand.
TCTTTGTTTCCTATTTCCTAGAAACCATTTTAAAAGCACTTTACTAACTAGTTAAAGTGGGACTTTTCCTTTTTATTTAGCTGAACCAATTAGTTAAATTCAGCATAGATTTGTCAGTGAATCTAGCTTTACCCAAACTGATTTATAATTTGGGACCCTTTCATCAAACAAATTATGTGTTAAATTAGAAGCACAGATAGCTAACTTTTCCTGTCCTAATTAAAATAACTGCACCAGAGTTCCTTTTAGGATTTGTTCTCTAGGTGCTACTCTGTGAAATACTAAGATACTTTAACTCTTTCAGTGATTATATTTACACTGTATTAGCTGACATTTTATTTTTCAAATCAGATTCCACTTGCCACATCTTTAACCCTTAGCATTGTTTCAGAGCATACTGTGTCAGGTTTGGAAGGGATATTGAGAAATCTACTTGGGGAAATAATATATTTATTTTCTTTTTTTTTTTTTCTTTTTTCTTTTTCTTTTTTTCTTTTTTCTTTTCTCTTTTCTCTTTATTTGTTTTAAAAGGAAAGGATTAATAATGCTTGGGAATTAATATTTTCTATTTCATTATGCCGGAGGGTTTACGTAGAGATGAAAACAAGTGCCATATGTACAACCTGTAACATCTGAAATGTTGCACCAAACTCATTCACATTACTTACCATATCATATGCCAAATAGGGCCAGGATATTTATTGATAACCAGCTTAATTGCTTATCACTCAGTAAAGTCAATTGAGCCACAATTTAATCTTTTAATTATCACTTAGGCACACCATCCTGACACAAAGTATTCACAATACATACCTAACTAATCACATTGCATACAAAGGTAGTAATTTAGAGTTTTGCCACGTATTTCATTACCGTGTATTTGCCAAGATATTCGTTGTTATTCGGGTGTTGTCACCTGTCACTCAGTGAAAACGCTTGGCTGGCATTATACAACATCATTGATCTTACCTAGTGTGAAGGAGGTGACATAGCTTACGGCTCCTTCAATCATTTCCTGAATGTAAAAACTTTGCCACGATTCTTTAGATGTCTAAGACATCAGTCTATAGCTCTCTTCTGGAAAACAAGGATGTTACACCCTACAAAGACATTAACAGCAAAAGAGAGAAGGATTTTCCTATTATAGTAGCAGACCTGGGATTTTCCAAAGATGAAAAAAGTAAGAACACTTTAAAAGAAGAAGGTATATTCCGAAACAAGATGCCTTCTTGAAGGGTATATTAGTGCTAACCCATTCTTCATAATAAAGGGTGTAGAACTGGACTTAGTCTTAAGAAATAACAAGGAAACCTTCTATTTAAATAAGAATTAGCTCAAGTTCTGCTTTCATGCACAAAATTAATCTTTTCATGTTTTGGATCTACCAAGAACGTACTCTAAACAGTACTAATATTTGTATAACTTCACTGAGTTGTCACAGTTTGCATTAGGGAATTCAGTCTTTTAGAGATCCAAACTGTTTTCTGTGTCTAGACATGGCTAGATGAGTTTCAAAACATTGCATTATATATTTTTGAAAACTAAAGTGTTTTATCTTAAACTGAAAAGCTGTCACACTTGGACTTCTATATTTTTATAGTACATATGCATTCATTTTATAAAAATATGAAGTCAGGAAAAGATTTTGTCAAAATAATTTTGAAAACAACTTAGTTGAAATAAGGGTAGGAATATAAAAGTTCATTTTTCAAATATTATCTAAAAATTGCTGAAGATAATAGATTTCATGACCTTCATCACTGTTGCTGTGATTTTTAATGTGCTTATCTTATATCTTAAATGCAAAAACATAAGAAATTGATAAAGCAGCTTTTGATGTAAAAATATTCATTAAATGAAAGAAAGGAAAAGTATACAATAATGAACAAAAATCAAAATGAGAATTTTATTGAAGGGTAATAAGATATGAAAGAGACAGTGTGCAAAATTCCAAGATAATAAGAAGGCAGCTATATATTTGTGTGTAATCCATTAACTTTACATTCATATTTACATGTATATATGTAAAATATATATGTTACGTATGTTTATCAACATACATGCATATATATGGACATATATACACACACGTATATTTATATGTACATAAATTCATATTGCATGCTGGTTTTCCATTTGTGTTTTCTTACTTTAAAAGTAAAAGGAGTCAAAATAGTCTATTACATTAAATCAGAAAATGAAATATCAGTATTAAGGGAAAAAAGCTGGGGGTTTTTTCATAAATTTCACTGTTCCGTAACTACGAAAAATATTGATATGAAATAGACTTATACCAATGACAATGCTGAAATAATTTATATCCTAACAGTATCTAAGGGACATTTTAACAGCAGCTTCTAGCAGTACTTCCAAACCCAGCAATTTCTGTAAACTGCCTAAAAGGATTCTGAAAATGCTGGCTGAGGAGCACACTGACTCATTAACAATTATTTTCAGTTAGTGGTATAACACTGGGGAAATCATAGAATGAGAAGAAAGCTAATGTTGGATTAACACTTTACAAAAGAAACAGGATAACTTGTGTCTGCCAATAAGATATCAGCCCTGGGCAAAACAATAAACTTCATTATGTATTATTTAATTAGTAATGAATTAAAACCATATAATTTATTCCACTGAATATTGACAACTAATTTGCTATCATTCTTTGATAAGGCTACAAATGTGGTATTCAAAATGTCATAGATTTCTGTTTCTGAAAGGTATCTCACTCATTGCCAAGCAAATATGATCACTATGATCTTATCATCATGTGACATCTTAAATGGATTAAGAACTGGACAACACATAGATCTTGGCTTGATGTTATTTGTCACTGACAATCAGAGGGAAATGGAGGAAGGGTGGGATTTCACATGGCTTGGTACTGGTATGACTGTCTCAGAGAGTTCAGTCCGTTCCCTAATCCAAAAAGCATTCTGATATGCTGGAGAGCTGGTCTACATATATGAGGAATCAAAGTGGCACCACACATTAACAGACCCATAGTGTTCCGATTTTATCAAAGAAGAAAACTATAGAGAAAACTGACCAAATTTTTTTTTTTTTTTTTTTTTCCCCTAGAAGAATACTCTCATTCAGACAATAAATGATTCTTGAAAGTCCTATTTAGGAGCTTATAATATCATATTGCTAGATCATGGAAAGCATAGCATCAGTAACAACTACTGCTATTATACATATAAAGCAATTGGACATAGAAATGTTAATTCAGAAAAAACGAAGGGTTTAAATGTCTATGGTGATAACTGTAGGACGTAATGGTGATAACTCTAGGAGATAATGGTGATAACTGTAGGAGATAATTTTCATACAGCACAATTTCACATTTGCAGTTCATTCACTTACAAAGAAGAAAATGCAGAGAAGAGAAAGGAGAATTAATTTCTAACATAACTAGGAAAGGGAGAAAGAATATTTGAAGAGATGTTATCAAAGATGAGAGACAGAATTTATGGACCAGATTGCCAAAAATTTCCAGCTTCTCTGGTGAAGAAGAGTAGCCACAAGCCAAAGGCACTATTTAAACCAGCTTTATGTGTTCCTTGAGTTGTGCCTGCTGTGCAAAACAGCCGCAGGAGATGTAGCAGCTGTATGGCTGGATCTGGCCCTGTGGCATTGAGAGTTCTTTATTCTTATCAGAAACATAAGTGGTGACAAAGGCTACCTCAGTGTATAAATACATATCACCGATATTTCCCTTTCAAATGACCTTATGTAATTGTCTTCTTTACATGTTTATCTTACAGAAATCACAAAGTTTATTGACTTCATTGAGTCTCATTTGCACGTCAGGATGCCAGGTTAGCTCCATATCTCTTTCAATAGTGCACAGAAGGATCTTGGCATTATTAACTAAAGACTGCATTTAAGCTGATGTAAACAACTCTGTACAAAGTTTAACAAAGTAAAACTACTTAAAATGCATCTGGTAGAAGGAAATGATCAGTAATGAAGACCTAGATAATTTTAGAAGCCACTTTTCAAGATATGCTATTATTATAGTATTATCTCCCAAAACATTTATGCAAGGTGAGCTATGTGCTTTACATTAACTCTTTAACTACATCTAAACTCCTTCCTTTTCGTCTTCATTATAACCCCCAGAATGATTGATTGCTAAGGTACAAGGAGTATATTTTCGAGATATGATTGTTAAAATATCCAAAGAAAGCTCTGGTTTTCCTTCAATAAAGCAGCTATATGCTGGGATTTGCTCTTCAAATCATGAGGTAGTTTAAAGTCTAATATCAACGAGGAGTGTATTTCATATGATACATGTATTTCATTCAGCTGCAGCCATTGGGCAAAGGAAAAAGTAATAAAAATTCTTTATTAAAATTGTATTTCAAGTTCATCTGTAAATTCTAGCTACTCAAATAGTGAAAGCAGCTTTATGTAAATAAATCAGCAAATGTCTTCTATGATTTTTTTTTAATATTAACCAGAAAATAAAGTTAAAAATGCAAAGAAGCCAGTAACTCCAGATTCAAAATATAATCAAACCAGGCATAAACATCCACCATATTCCAAGTATATCCAAAACCTAATAAGAAAAGAACATGATAAATTCGTGAGAAGCTTAAACTGTATATCCTTATCCACATTATCCAAATTTACAGGGGTTTCCAAAAGAACTCAAGCCCTCTCCTTATGCAAACAGACCTCTGAAATTGAAACCTCTTTTTTCAGGGCAGTCCTTGCCCACCAACAGTCTTAGTTTCTTCCTCCTATTACACTTTTGAGAAAAAAGTTAAACATATACATATCTCTGAGTAGGTGAAATAGAAGGTTTTTTTCAAATAAATTCAATATCTCATCTGAAATAAAGATGATTGAATGGAATAATATTGACCTACACCAGGTGAGGTGTAGGCCCAGTTCAGAGCACTGGAGGAGGCTGGGATACAAAAATAGATTTCCAGTGCCACAGGTTCTCCTGACTCGTCTCCAGCTATGTCTCCAAAAGGGTGTAACTCATTGATGCCCTACTGTATCAACCATCACCATGCAAAAGTCTCGGATGTCATCAAGCATATGAAAATCATACCATATGCTAGGTAACAGGTGGATATATATATATATATATAACCTTAGAAATGTGTTTTCCAGGACATCTTGACCTGATTCTGAATGTAATTTAATAAACTGGCTCGGCTGTATCCTCTGTAAGCTTTTCATTAAGTTATTCTAAGACAGATGCTGGGAAAGAAAGAGATATCATAGAAGGATCTAACAGATCATAAATATCTCGCAGAACTACTGACTATATATAGTTAAACTGTAAAACGTGAAGCATTCTTGTGGGCAGAAGAATACAATTAGTCCTAAAAGGCTAGATATACTACCCTCTTGAAGTGAAAAGCTCTTCAAGCTTTCATTGTGAGCATTGTTGTCTTTTATGATTTTATAGTACTTTCTCATTTTATTATGCTTTTCATAACAGCTATTGGTGGTTAGATGTCTATTAAGTACATGTTTGGTATGATGAAACCATGAAAGTCAAGGCTTTTATTTTTAATGAGATTTGGAAATAGAATCCAAACAGCAAGTATCTAGAAAATAGCTGCTGCCATATATAAAAAAAAAAAAAAAAAAAAGGAAAAAACACACTCCTCATTAAGACCCTTAACTCCTTCACTGCTTTCCTTTATTAATTTATACTTTAAGGAGAAGTAGTCCATGGACAGCCAAGACATACTGGAGGAATTACTGTGTTTTGACTAGCTATAATCTCTGTCATTTAACAGGTCTGCTCCATAACGGAAAAACAGCATTCTCCTGCATGCCAGCTTTTTAATGGAATGATGTGTCAGGAATGTGGAGCAATAGAAGAGATGTTTTGCTCCACTCTGACCTTTTATAGTAGCAGTGATGCAGTTAAAGCAAATGAAAGCTTGCAGTCCTAATAGCATAGCTTCAGAGTGGAAAGTCTTGCCAAATAGTACCTAATTATCTGCTGAATGTATTTCTGTACAAAAACATGTGTTAAAACCTCACAATTTATGGGTTTCTCAGCATAGGAAAAGTAAAACTGATAGGGAAAACAATTGTAAATCTTCAAAGAATATTCCTTGGAAGTGTGAAGGGAAGGGAAATCAGGGCAGCTGGGTAACTTCATAACCAAACAAAGCTCTTTGCTTCTGTGTGAGAAAAATATTTCATGGTCAACTGAAAACAACTGAATGAAAAAAAATATTTTCTTCTAAAAATCATGTGCTGATTTGGAAAGACTAAACACAACTAAAGATTCACTGGCTTGATTTCCCCCCTGAAATTGATGCATTGATTACATCATTAAATATTTACTATTTTCTGATTAAAACATTTCCACTTTTATTATTCTATTATGAAATAAGAATGAATATGAAAGAAGTAAAGCATAAGGCAGGAATTACTTTCTGTGAAAAAAACCCCAAACAAACCAACCCTAAACAAATTATCATTTACCTCTGATACCAGATCAGCTTTGTTTGATACAAGATTAGTTTTGCCTACTTTGTCAAAACTAGAACCATTGCCCAACAGGATTTTATGTTCAGGAAATATTTTGCATTATTGCAAGAAATAATATTTTAAATATATATATATTTATTCTGCTGGTGCATTGTATTATTCCTGTCTGAAATGTTACCATTAAAATTATGGGAAAATAACAGCAGGAGCAGTTAGTAAAATTTAATCCAAAGACATGTTCTGAACTCAGACAACAGCACTATCTGCTGTCACTTGCCACATTTTAAATGCTATGTTGAATGTGACATCATATGTTTCTTCCCCCCATTAGGTGTCAAATCAGAAAGGAAATTAGAACTAATAGAAACAAATAAGTGTTTTGCAACATCAGAATTATTTATTTTCTCTCTGGCAGCACCTACAACCCTCGGACATAGCTCAACCATACTGAGATCTCACAGCCTCTGTCCATAATAGTTTATGATCTGTTAATCTAGAATGAGCAGACACAAAGAAGAATCACTTATTTAAAGTTTTCTGGGAAACTAGAAAATCTCATGTTTGCTATGTCACATAGATTTACAAGTTCAGGTTTTCTCTCAAGATACCTTGAAGTGACAGATAGGTATCATTTGCAGAAGATCCAAAATCACTTTTTTTCACAAAAGGGTTCTAACACACATGCAAGAAGACAGTGCAAGAGATTTTGTTCTGAATTGTTCTTTTCTTCTGAACAGATTTCTCTGACTTTGTTCTGCGTCATCTAAAATAAGTAAGTAGTTATTGATAGAGAGATAAACAGTAAGACAAACATTAGGACACTTATTCAAATGGCTATATATCTAATTATAGGTTTTACTTCAACTAACTATAGAGAACTAAAATATAATTATCCAATCTATGATACTCACTTTTTATTAAACTATCAATACAAGCACTATTTGAAGATGACTCATGTTACCTTATATGTCTCTCTTAAAATGGGAAGTCATAACCTCTGAAGGGTCTGTTTCTTTTCACTAATATGATGGGAGTTTTGTTAACTACAATTCAGACATTAGCTTCAGATATTTGAGACAATTGGAATGTAACCTACCTGAAGATATGTATCTCTGATGTAAGTTGACTTTATTAACAGGAAATCAAAGCATGTCATTCTGAGAATTTCTCATTTCTGAATATTTCTTCCAGGAGAACACTCTACCACAGAGCAGGAGATGTTGTTTGAGACACTCCCCAGATAAGACTAATATCCTTGCTGGTATAAAAAATCTCACCTTTGAGAAAATGATGAACGCCTCCCCCTCAACCAATTTCTTTAACATGTTCCACCACACCTCTTCCTTGCTCTCCTTTCTTTTACTTACAAACATGCCTGGAATCTTTTGTGCAAATAAATGAATAAATGCTAAATCCCTTGAAAAAAGAAAAAAATCATTAAGCGAACAGTAAATCCGTATTAAAATCAAACTCTGAAGGGGGTGTGTATATATGTGTCTTCCACTGATTTTGTATTCAGCTGCCATACTGAACACTTGGTTGTTTGCGTATGGCATGATGAAAGAGTTCTGCTCTGAGTCCAGAGATGTGGGCTTCCTTTCTTTTTTCCATTTTTCTTCTCCTTTAGTTTTTATAGATAGGGTGGGATAACATGTAATCTAGATAAGGTCTCCATGTTAGAGACTGTGATATTAACGCATGGGCTGCAACTCATACTTAGGCTGTTCTTAATATAGCATAGGCCACTAATGGCTTTAAAGACAAAAGTGTGTCAACCCTGTTGGATTTTTTTTTCTTAAATCAATTATGTGCAGTTCATTAAGTCTCCATACTATGTGAAATTATGTCATGCCTCCGTGTGTATGAGATTTTTCATGTCTATGCTAAATGATAATTTTACCATGAAAATGTAAGCTCAACAATGAAGAAATTTTACACACACACTGTCCAGTGATCTAGATAATACAGAAATCACCTAGTGTAGTCCCAAATCTGCAAAGACTTTAATCAGTCTTGGGGATACAATTCAGATACTTGATTTTGAATGCATGTTTCTTAAAGCCTATGTTATTATAATATTGCATAATTATTTTTTCAGGTTTAAAAAAAAAAAGAGTTTACATCCTTAGGGCATTTGAATATTTTAGAATCAGAAGAGTGATTTTTAACCTTTCCTTGTGATACTCCCTATTTCTTTTTTCACAGTGACTTTTATAACAAATTTCAAAGTCAAGCACATACATAAATATGAAAATCACATTCAAATTTCCCTTTGATTTTAAATTTATAATCAAGTTGTTGATGATAAATAAGGTAGAACATGATTCAATTCTTCTGTTTCTTTCTGTCAGTTAAGGAATGTCTTTTTAAAGATACCCAAGGTAGAAGGATGACTAAGAGCATTGCTTTCTTAAGATCAGTTAATCTATTAAATATAATAAAATATAACCAGATCCCTTACAGTACAAAGTTGCAATCAATGCCTTGACATTCAATAAATGTTATAATAAATAGCATTAATATATTAAAATCAATAAATATATTAATGAGCAATATCTTACAAATTCTCAAATAGAAGCAACAGAAGTAGTGGACAGATCAATAACATGACTAAATTTTTTTCATCTAAATTTAGATTTTAAAAATAATTTTACTAAATCATGTGCATCCTCTAAAGTCAGTGAAGAGAAAGGATATGTACTGGAGAGAAAAAATAATACCACATGTTATAGGCACCTCTACAGGGTGGGGGAAAATGAATCACCTCTTTCTGTACATTATTTTGGACTGCTAACTGTAGAAATCCTAGATAGCAACCTTGATGGTTGCAATTTGGACAGATAAGCTGGCACCACTCCTGGAAAAACTCAAAGGAAAAAAAGAAGTTTATTGAGTGTGGAAAAAGGGACTGGCCACTTGGGAGGAATATAGGAACGTTGTCAGAGTATGCAGGGATGCAATGAGGAAGGCTAAGGCACACTTGGAATTAAACCTGACAAGGGATGTAAAGGACAACAAGAAGGGCTTCTTCAAGTACATCAGCAGCAAAAGGAAGACTAGGGAAAATGTGGGCCCACTGCTGAATGAGGTGGGTGCCCTGGTGATGGAAGATACAGAGAAGGCAGAGTTACTGAAAGTTGCTTTTGCTTCAGTCTTTACTGCTAAGGTCGGCCCTCTGGAAACACAGACCCTGAAGGTAGGAGAGAAAGTCTTACGAAAGGAAGAATTTCCCTTGGTTGAGGAGGATCAAGTCACAGAACATCTAAGCAGACTCAACATCCAAAAATCCATGGGGCCTGATGAGATTTACCAATGAGTCCCCAGGGATCTGGCAGATGTTATTGCTAGGCCACTGTCAATCATCCTCAAAGGCTGTGGAAAACAGGAGAGGTGCCTGAGGACTGGAGGAAAGTCATTGTCACTCTGGTCTTCAAAAAGGACAAGGAAGATGCAGGAAACCATAGGCCAGGTAGCCTTACCACCATCCCTGGAAAGGTGATGGAACAGCTTATTCTGGTGGTTATCAATAAGCATGTGGAGGAGAAGGTTATTGGGAGTGGTCAACATGGATTAAACCAAGAGGAAATTATGGCTGACCAATCTGATAGCCTTCTATGATGGCATGA
>VXBL01008793.1:412272-439306 GCA_013400195.1 Aramus guarauna
CTAACTTAAACTATCTAAAGTTGCTATGGGTATAGTAATTAAGTAAGATGGAATGTAGAAAGAGTGAGCTGACAAGTCATCTTGAAAAGGAATCCCATCTCTGAAGACAATTTTATTCCTTGCTAACATGCCTACAATAGTATTACCCCAAAAGTCTATGGGTATGTACAGGTGGGGTATATCTAACTTCCATAATGTAGTCTACCAATAGGCACACCTTACTGGGCTAAACATCACACATTTAGTAATGGCAGTGAACACCTGACAGTAAATGCATATAGAGTTTAGTCCATCCTTTTGATTAAAAGAACAGAAGACACTACTTGACTAGTCCATGCAACAATTACTTTTTCTAAGCTCAGTTAAAACTGGAGTTGTATCCTTCTTTTTCTTTAGGTGGCCTAAAGGGTGATACTGTTGTAAGCAACAGCTATGAATCCTAGCTACAGCGAATAGACTATTTGACCGCATTTTAAACAAGAACACAACACTGTTCATCAAATTGCAACATGGGATACATTCCCACATAAAGCAGTTTTATCTATCAGTTCCTATTCAATATGAAAACAACACTGATGATGGGTCCTCAAGATGTTTGCCAGGTCCTCAAAGACATTATTGTCACAAACATAGCAGATCGTGACACGTAATTTATGTAGAAAATGAGCTGAGTTATGATTTTGTCAATTTAAGACCATCAGTGGACTAAGTTTACCCACAGAAATCATCCTAAATATAATTAAAATAGATATAACCATAAATAGTATTAACGTGAAACTGTTCTCCAAGTGTTAAGTGGTTGTTATGGTGATAATATATTAAACTAAAAATTACTATGAAAGTTACTCAATATTAATTCTAAGTTTGCAAAACTATCAAGAGAGCTAGGAAATTAAGATTAAAAAAAAAAAAAATTAAAAGCACCTGCATGTGTTTCATGTGCAAAATTAATTGCCGTATTAAATTAGCAGAATGACATTAACATTAAGGGACCATTAGTATCATTCATAATTATTCATTATCTTTAAGTTGAATCATATGTCATTACCTTGACATACTGTATTTATTATTAAAAAGGTTAGCTTTTCAAAACTCTAATTATGGATATAGAGCATATGGAAGATATTATATACATAGTAAGGAAACCTAAAGATAAATATTCTCAAGTAATTTTTCTGTAAAGAATGAAATATTTTATGTAGAAACTTATTCCAGTTGGGGTGAAACTTGGGAGATAGACAGTAACTTAGAATAGCATATAGTGATGGAAAATGGGGGAAAAAAAAAAAAAAAGGAAAAGCAATGGCATCAAGGCAATCACTCACTGTTTTACTTAATAGTTCACATGTTACAACATGCATGTTTCATTATATTCTTTAAACTGGGATGTGCCAAATGACCCCACAGTGCTATTAGGTACATAGCTTTGATTTTTCATTGATTTAAATATTTTCATTGTTCATATGAAGATATTTGCTTTCTTTTTGAGACCCTACACATAGACTGTGCAACCAGTCTGAAGTGTACTTTGATTCTGGATTTGTTTACACACATGTACAAATGCAATTTAACATTTATTCCGGTACAGATTTCTACTAATATAAACTAGAGTTTGTAGAACCATGCATTTAATCTTTACTGAAGTGCCCTGTGACAGATGGATTGGCTGCACGGTCCCAGTTCTCTTCTGACATACCCCTAAGTGGCAATTAGTCTACGTCTTACATAGCCTCAGCTGTTCTGCACTGACAATGATAAACAATAATAAAAGCTCTACTGGCTTCAGTGGAGCCACACCAGCTGAAATTGTGATGCCGTGTTCCCAAACAATTAATATAGTGATAGCTACTGACAAAAGCAAAACCATACATTTCAAAATTATCTGAAAGGTTTTTAGGAAAAAAATACAATGAAATAATAATAATAATAATAGGCACTTTAAAACAACGTCACCAATTTCTTCGTGTTTATACATGCGCAAACAGGTTCAATGTGTTTAGGAAACTGAGGTGAAGTATTTTGTCCTCCTCCCAGCCTACTCACATGTACACAAACATCTTTAGACACTTAAAGCCTAAGTCCTGTGACCATCTCGGAGACAGCTCTGACCATGTCAGAACAGAAGACAGAGTTCCAGAAATCAGTATCAGACCCTAGCCCGGGAGTCACATGCACATCTTGAAAAGAATGGCAAGACCTATCCTTTGAGCTATTGTACATTCTTCTGTTTTGAGTTTTTTACCTTAAATCTACTCTTTTCATGTTTCTCAGACAGAGTTAGGCAGTGTTCTTTGATTATTAGGCGCTAATACTATTTAGTATTTACAAGGGTGCACAAAGCTTAAGAAAATTTCCAAAACGAATGGATGAACTATATTTTTCCCAAAATATACAAGTATATCCACAGACTTCAGCTTTGCATTGAGGGTTGCTTGAAAATCATCCCTTTTATTATAAGCCTGCTGCTAGTTATGAAAAATTGACCTGAGAACACCATCTATTATTGAGTTTTTCGATTAAAAAAAAAATAAAAATCCATGGACATCAGTTATTTGGCATAGCTCTTCAGCCCTTTCTCAGTAAAGTCACAACTACTGCAAATGTAAGAGTGGTGGCTGTCACAGTTAATTTCTTCATTCAAGAAATAGATTATGCTATGACTGGATCATCTTTGATGCTCATGTTAAATAATAAAAAATAAATAAATAAATAAAATCTTTTAAGATAGGAAAAGATTGGGCATTGCATCACCTAAGAGGAACCTGCACCCAGAAAAGACAGCCTAATGAGCTGCAGTCAGCTCCTGATAGTAGTGGAAAGATAGTGATAGCTTGTCACATTGAAGTTTAGGGTCTCAGCCTCATCTTTCTCCATGTCCTCACCCTCTCCTTGCTCAGCAGCTACTGGAAATTAAGACTTTTATCTAACCTCCTCTTCACAAATGTTCTGCAGCAAGCCCACTGTCTGTCTTCTCCCCACTTTAACCCTGAAGGTGGGCACCTGTATAGCTTCACATGTTCTATGCATCTGGGTAAGGGAAAAAAGCTGTTCCACAATGACCTCTACCCTGAAATAGCTGGTGTGTTCCTGGTACCCTTAACTATGCCTCTGAGACAGTATCTCTCCACTAGAAATACACTCTCCCCTTACTTGGAGTCTCCTCTTTTAGTAGGACAAAAATACTACCATTAATTTGCAATAGCAAGCAACACCCATTCAACAATATCAATATATATGCCCCATCACATACCAAGTCCTATTTCCAGTTAATCCCAAGGGCAGGGGCAGTGTTTGCTTGTTTTTTCCTGGCCTTTTTCTCTCTGAAACATCTGTCCTTAAATTCATTCCTTTTCAAGTTTAACCACAAGTTAAAAATAGCAAAGTGTTAACTGAAGAAAAACTAAAACCCATACAAATAAATCTTGGATGATTTTCTTCAGATACCTGGAGGTTTTCAGATGACATTGCACCCCTACTCCAATACGCAAATTTTGAACTATCTTGCAATATTTGGATCAATGATTTTAAAAGGGTGGGGTTTTTTTTGTTTGTTTGTTTGTTTGTTTGTTTGTTTGTTTTTTCTCCTTAATTGTACAATTCCCCTTCTTTATTGTGATTGACTCTTCTCTGAAGTACCTCTAGGCATTAAGTAAGCCAAGTGCAGTTGGTGAATTGGAATGGAGTCATTGACTGGAGTCAATTGCTTGCACACAATTATCATCTAAATTACTTTGTAAAACTATTTTACATGTTTCCTGCTTAAAAGCACAGTTACTTGTTTATTCTTGACCTTTCTTCTGTTACTTCGAATATCCTTTCAGATGACTGACAATAGGTTTTTTAGTTACTGATTTTGTTCAGTCAACTTGACCATTTCATGTCTCTGTTTTGCCACTCGTATTCTGAACAAACAAGATTTCTAAAGACCTCCCAACCCATTAACACAACACCCTTTCTTAGGGACAAACCAGCTCACATATTCGAACTCCCAAATCTTTAAAATTAAATGGAATCAGAGTGGTTTCTTTTGCACAATAGCAATAATAATAACAATAACAATAAACAACCTAGGGTGTCACTGATGAGTTGACTGTATGACATATTCTGATTTTTATGCTAACTATATAAGTTGACAGTCCATCCCAAATTTCTCAGTGTATTTTTTTCCAACCAAAAAGTTTACTCATGCTTTCCCAAGCTTTTCCAGCAGGTCTTAGTCATGTAGCACACTTTTTCAATCTCTAAATTCACTGCAATTACAGGACTGCTCATTTTTTTTAATAAGCACTCAACAGCCATGCAGTTCTGCTGGATACCTGTGAACTTCAGCCTTTCCTGTTCCATCCACCTCAAGACCAACTTGTCGAAGAGTCTTTTGTGTATTCCTGGGTTAACATCAATACCCTTCAGTCTAACCAAACAATTTTCACAGTCATACAGATTAAAGGTCTCTAAAACTGTTCATGTTACTAAAATAAACTTAAACTTCCATTCCCTTTAGTTGAATATAAACAAGCATTTCATGTACTTCTGATGTAGAAGCACTTCTTCACTTGGCAAAAAGTCCCACTCTTTCCATTAGGTTGATCTTGAAATGTTGTGGAGGAGTCCGTTTGCTTCTCAAGACTTGACATTTGGTTGATTCCAGGCATGCACCACTGCTGCTGTCTTCCAAGAAACTAGGCCTAATGCCTTTGCATGACTCATTAATGGAATGTTACGTCACCTGCTATGTTATCATTCTTCTTCCTACTCAGGCTCTAGTACCTGAATATCTCACTTTCATCTTCCTGTTATCTCAAGAGTTGGCTGCTCTATTCTTATCAATAATCTCCCTTCATCATTTTCTTCTCCCCCATTTTTTCTTTTGAGCTAGTGTGAGTGAAAATAACTTTACAAAGTGTCTAGGTAAGAAACTCTCAAATCAATGAGAATTCAACAGGAATAAAGAATTACTTAATCATCCAAATGTTATTTGGCTGATGTTAAAAAGTCAGCAGGAGGAGCTCACAACATTAATTTTAATCAGTTGTTTAATAATTCTTCAAAACAGTGCCTCTTATATAAAACCTGTTTGCACAAATCCCCTTGGTGTTTGGACACAGCATATATCCGAATATAACTGAACTTGTATTTAAAATTTAACAAATGTGATAGATGTCTCTTGGGGAGGAGCAGCTGGACCTCTGGATGCAAAAGCTGTGAGTCCTTATTGCCTGAACTAAATGACCTAGCTTTCCTAGCTCAAAGGCTAGATTAGATTAAAAAATGATTTGTAGTCCAGTCACCATGGAGGGACTGAAAACCCCACTAATTGTGGGCTACGTGCATATTCACATAATATTTTCCTTTATTATTTATCTTTGGTCGCTGCCTGGTCTGAGCAAACTGGTCTGTGTATGGCTTCAAAAATCTGCTTAGTTTTCCCTCCGGAAAGATGATTTCTTTCAACCTGCCGCCTGAACTGTTAAGAGGAGCCTGCATTTAACTTTCTACCTTAGACACAACTCCAAACCAAATGCACTGATCCAAAAATCAGTTTTATGGAGAAACACACTCAGGAGAGGAGTCAGAGATGGGAAGAACCTATTAGGGCATTCTCCAGCCATTACATTCATGCATACGCTCACTTGAGGAAAATGCCTGGAGCAGAAAATTGCACAATATAGATTTATAAAGTTCCTGTGTGTAGCAGTAAATAGGCAGGATTTAAATTTAAAACTGATAAAAGGATATACTTTGTTGCACATGCATAATTAACCTAGAGAGCTCCTTGCCACAAAAATATCACTGAGGCCTTAAAGATTAGCAGAATTTTAAAAAGGATTAAACATTTATATGGATAATGAGAGCATTCACATTTACATGGAATTAGATTTATTTCTTAAAAAAAAAAAAAAAGTAACAAACTGTCTTATTTCAGGACATAAAACAAGAAGTAGCCATTGGGAACAGGAAGAAATTTCCCTTCTCAGGAAAGTTATTGCATAATTCTTCAAATTCTTTATGAACATGTGGTTCTAGTCACTGACAGTAGCAAGTTGCTGGACTACACACAAATATTGGTTGATCAAGAATAGCAATTACCAGGCTCCTATTGACCTATGTTAATGACTGCACAGTTACTACAGTTGAAAAAGAAATGTTTTGGCATTCAAATTTGTTCATGAGGAGATAAAAGTGGCACACAGACATCGAAATGTTCCATAAGGAATTTCTGCTTCTTTTGCAGCAAGGAATGCTTCTCGATAGATGTTTCAGGGAGTATTTAATGAGTGGCATAGAAATAAAATTATTGGCATGAACAAGTTAATGACCAATTAAGTACAAAAACAAAACTAAATTACTTGCATTGGTACCTAATTTAAAACTGTGATTGTAATCCAGGTAATGGAGCTCTGCTGGAAGTGTTCTTAGCACTCCCCTAACAAAAAAGTCATTACTGACTGGCCTGCTGCTTCATATAATTGCTGTGATAAGACACTGCAAATATAATTGGTTTTAGCTGAAAAATATTTAATCATAAAGCAAGAACAACAGTTGTACTTTGATTTATGTATTTATAGCAACTTAAGAAGATCATTAACACATTTAGTTTCCAGACATTTTACTAAGCCAGAAAGTGTAATGAAATGCAGAAAGGATCTTTAGAAACAATACACTTTTCATTGAATTGTGTTCTTTTTGAACACTGAAATGACTTAAATAAGCACATTTAATCTGTTAAAGCCAAAAGGGACTTCAGATTCATTTCTGTACTCTTTTTGCAAGTTTTGCTATTATAGTAGTCTGAGAAGCTTGCTAGTCCTAAACAGACTCTGATGAATTGTGTCTATTTCCTCTGTTTTCATGGATGTTCAGTATTATGCTCTGTTCTCTTGCTTGTCTAGATCAAACAAGAATTTGCAGTAGTGGTAGACAAATATCTTAAAAATACTGAGTGTGAATATTCAATGGAAAACCATAAAAAAAGACAGAATTTTATTCTCTTGATTAAGACCCCCAATTCCCAGTCTTCTGATGCTTGTTCTAATGAATAAGTTTATCAGTGGGAGCTTTCCTAGAAACATTCTTTTTTAATTGAGTATTAAGCATGTTCATGACAAGCTCATTTTAAAAAGTGTGTACACTGGAAACTTAATTATAAAGAGCTGCAGTCAGCCAATCATGAAAGAAAATATGAAATCATATAACACGTGACTTGTGTGTCCAATCAAACCTAATCAAAGCCATTTAAAAAATCAATATGGGCAAGCATACATAGAAATTTAGTTAGACACTTTTGTGTATCTCTATTGCTCTATTGGCATATACGAACACAGATACTGCATATGCTCCTTGCTGTTCCAATGGAAAATTGTGTAGACTAGTTTGCATATTTGGATCTCAGAGCCTCAAAATTTCAACTAACTAAATAAATAAATAAGTAAATACATAAAAAATAAACAAAACAATCAAAAATATGTGGGTTTTGGAGGTGGAAATCTTGAAAAAATATGATTCTCACTCATTATATTTTTGTTCCTTAACATGGTTCTGGTTTTACTGTTCATAGGAACAAATCTACAGCATAAATTGAAGCAAGTAAAATTGATAAATGACAATTTAGGAAAGATATATATAAAATGATGTTGTGTGTAGGCTGGTTGACACCTTTATCACAAATCTTCATGCATTTTGACAAGGAAATTACTGCATTATTATTAATTTTTAAAATATTTTTCTGCTGTTTTATTTATTTAAGTAAAATACTTTTAAAAGTCACTTTTTCCTAAGCATTCTTTAACAACACTCTAATATTATTTTGAAGCAAAAATTCGGAAGACATAGACGTGTATTTGTAGAATATGGGTGTCAATGTCAGCTAAAGCTTTTGATAAAACTTTATAGAATTTTTTACTAGGAGCCCATAAAATCCTTCATAATAGCCTGAAAGGTACATCTGGCCTAGCAATTCAGCCCTGTCTTGCAAATCCTTTGGAGCATGCTGACCTTTGAGTATGAAAGAAGCTCCACTGACACTAATGGATTTTGGATCAAACCATAAAAAGAGCAACCATCCAAAGTAGCACCTCTCATCACCACAGAACTGCATCTGTTCACTTCCTATATCATTAGCACAAAGAGCTAACCATTCATAAAGGTTACAATGTCATTGTGAAGAAACTCAGGAATCACTGATACTGCCCTATAATCAGTGTGTCTTTGGAAATATTAAATCATTCACTGAGTTAAAAAATGGTCTGATTTAGTGCTCCATCCAATGTATAATACGATAGTACTACTTGATATTTATGTTCTTTTTTGGACAGAGAAAGAGCGGAAGATAGGGAATAAGTCTGATTATTTTAAGCCAAAAATATTGAAGTTGGTCTCCTCTACTAAGCAGTAAAGATACATTGGAGGAAAACATGTCCTGTTCTCATTGGAAAGAATATAGGATTTTTTTATGTTAGAACAACTGTGTTTGAAATGCCAACTTTCTCTTACTATGGAGTTGATTTCCTTAGAAACAACATTTTCATAATGCAAGTGATTGCTTTTCTACTGAACTATTGTACTGGGTCTGGATAGGGTGGAGTCAATTTTCTTCACAACAGCCTATAAGATGCTCTGTCTTGAATTTGTGACTAAAACAGTGTTGATAACACACCAGTGGTTTGGCTGTGGACTGCTTGCACAGTGTCAGGGTGTGTTGGGTTGACTGGGTGGCTGCGAGGTTCCCAGCAAGCTGCTCTATCACTGCCCCTCCATTGAAAATATAGGGGAGAAAAATGTGACAGAAACCTCGTGGGTTGAGATAAGGACACTTACCAGTTACCATCACAGACAAAACAGACTCAACTTGGGGAAATTAATTTAATTTATTAGCAATCAAATCAGAGTAGGATAATGACAAATAAAAACAAATCTTAAACCACCTTCTCCTCACCCCTCCCTTCTTCCTGGGCTCAACTTCAAGCTCAATTTTCTCTGCCTCCATCCACCCAGCAGCACAGAAAGACAATGAATGGAGGTTGTGGTCAGTTCATTATGCATTGCTTCTGCTGCTTTTTCCTCCTTACACTCTTCCTCTGCTCCAGCGTGGGGTCCCACCCACAGGAGACAGTTTTTTCACAAACTTCTCCCATGTGGATCCTTCCCATGGGCTACAGTTCTTCACAAACTGCTCCAGCATGGGTCCTTTCCATAGGGTGCAGTCCTTCAGGAACAGACTGCTGCAGCATGAGTCCTCCATGAGGTCAGAAGCCCTGCTAGAAAATCTGCTCTTGCATGGGGTCCTCTCCATGAGCTGCAGTTCCTCACAGGAGCCTGCTCCAGTGTGGGCTCTCCATGGCATACAGCTTCCTTCAGGAACACCCACCTGCTCTAGTGTGGGGTTGTCCATTGGCTGCAGGGTGGATAACTGCTCCACCATGGACATCCATGGGCTGCAGGGGTACAACCTAAGTCACCATGGTCTTCTTCACAGGCTAGAGGGGAGTCTCTGCTCTGGCACCTGGTGCACCTCCTCCTCCTCCATCTTCACTGGCCTTGCTGTCTGCAGAGTTATTTCTTTCACATATTCTCACTCCTCTAACAGCTGCTGTCGTTGATTGGCTTGGCTTTCACCAGCAGTGGGTTCATCTTGGAGATGGCTTGATGTGGCTCCATCTGACATGGTGGCAACTTCTGGCACCTTCTCACAGAAGCCACACCAGCAGCCCTACCCCTACCAAAACCTTGCCATGAGAATTCAATAAACAGGGCTTTTTCTTTTTCTCACTCTCCCCCACTTCACATAGGCTTCACATAGTCAAGAAACTGAATGGGGACATAGCCAGGACAGCTGACCTGCATTGGTCAAAGGGTTATTCCATGCCATAAAATGTCATGTTCAGCAATAAAAACTGGGTTAGACGAAGAAGGTGAGAGTTTTGTCTTCCATGGTGGCTGTGGGTCAGACACTGGCAAGGCACTAGTCTGCTTCCTTTTTTTTCTCTTTCTTTCACTTATTAACTATCTCTATCTTGACCAATGAGTTTTATCACTCTTGCTCTTATTGTCTCTCTCATCCTATAGGTGGAAAGGGGGAAGGAAAGGAGTGAGTGGCAATGTGGATGCTTAGTTGCCAGCTGGGGTCAACCCATGACAGCTGTGTAATTGGTAAAATCATAGTTATCGTATATTGTCTTGTTGCATGAAGAGATATAGATAGCATACTGCTATATGTTTATCATAAAAACCATCAGAAAAAACTTCACAGAAAATCAGAATCACCAAAAAGAGCCAAACTTTACTATGCTGCTCAAGTTTTTAAAGTAGCTTGAGCTATGGTGGTGTTTCTGTGTAACACTCCAAATATACAAATCCATCTAGAAATCTTCCTTCCCAGTTTGATGCTTCATTTGGGTACACAATGTGTCCAACCACACAACTCTATGGTCTCTAGAAATTTTTAAATGGACAAAATTTTTCTCCTAATATTGCTGCCTGCAAGAAGCTACTACTGCCCATATGATTAGTCTTATAAAAAAAAAAAAAAAAAAGACAAAAAAAATCATTTATTGTAAGACTGTACAAGGCAACTGCTCTGTCAGTTAGTATTGTTGTTCAGGTCCAGAGAAATTTAGGAATTCACTGACCTCAATTCTTTGTTACAGTGTTTCTCAGTCCCTAGAGTGTTGTTTATTCTCAGCTTCATTACAAATTAGGATAATTTAAGACTGTTCCTGACCTAGCTTTTCGAGGGTTTTATTGGGGCAATGATGCATGAGAGAATTCCAGCAGAATGGAATGAGGAACAGGTGGACACACATGGAATTAGCAGATACCCCCCTAACTGATGCATCTATTTAACATATTGAACAGTGCAGAAGACTCAACAATAAGAGAAAAGGGAACCTTACTTTACATTGTTATGCTATTTTTGCTATCTTTCAAAGGTGGATTTTGGTTTTGCTTGCTAAATTCCAGCTAGTAACTCATTAATCAATTAGAAGTTTACTTATTAGGCTTGTCTTTAACAGATCTGAAATCAATACAGGTTGTCTACATCACAATACATGGAATAAATGCTCTTCTTTCAAGCTAAGGACTCTAGTGTTTATTTTCTATGAAGAAAAATAATGTACTTATGATTATGTTTTAGAAAAATAAAATAATTGGGAGAAGGTTCCTCATAGCTCTGTATGTGTGTACGTTGGGAACATAGTTACCTAGAGGTTGATTAAAACTTCTGGTATTGAAAACTCTAAGTGTTCCCGTACTTGCATGAATTTGAACAATTTAGGTATTGCTCTAAATTATGACTGTTGGGTGTGATTCCCCAGGGGATCACACTCTAGCTGGGAATTACCAAAACAAGTCTCACTCCATCTCTGGCTTACAAACAATCTGATCACATCACACTCTGGGAAACTATATGTATGCTGTCTTTAAGAAAGCTATTAGGGGTGGCTACTCAGTTAATATGCTGTGCTAAAACAACCTCGTCTTCAGTAAAATTGCAGTCATTGACAACAGCAGAAAATCTGGTCCCAAGAATTCAATGCCATTAAAAATTTTCAATTTGTTAGAAATATACAGTCACATATGCCATAAATATGTAATTTGTGCCCAAACCATATGGTTTCAACAACTCAGGTCCTATGTTTCAAGGTGAATTTGCAGGATTTTTTTTCTTTTTCCTTCTGTTAGTATGGCACAAATCTTAAACCACTGTAAATAAATGTTTTCTCTTTAATTCAAACTGATTCTAGCTGAAATCTTCCTGGTACTTTCAAAGAATCCAGAGTATCCTGGCACAAAAATCTTCCTTTCAGTACATTCAAAAAATAGATTTTCCTCCCCACCCCTGCCCTTTCCTTTTCTCTTGATTCACAGGTTTAAAATATCAGGCTCAGTGATATTGAGCAATTTTGTCTTTCTCTCTCCTTTTTTTATTTTTTTAAGATTTTTTTAAGAAAATCAATGTGTTATTTTCCCTGAATACAAATTGCTATCACAGAGCTTTTTACTAAGAATGAAAAAGTTCTGCATATTGCTCCAGAACTGGAGCTTCCACAATGGTTGCCTCAAGCATTTATTTATCTTTCCCCCTGCATTGTCCGAGGGCCTTGTATTGTTTCTGTATCTGTGAGTTCATAGCTCCCCATTGTCCTCCCTGAGCCCCCACAGAGCACACAGTCTGGAGTGTTCAACCTCTTTTTTTTTTAAAGTCAGTTGAAGAGAAGAAAATTTTCTTCCCTGTTATGCACCTCCACACTTCCAAAATGAAAGTCTTTCATCATCAAAAAATCTGAGGCTCTGCCTCTTGCTGTGGATAGATTGAAATCCAATCCTTTTGGATGGGCTTTTGGCAGTTTGTTTGGCTTCTTGATTCTGTTACTTTATTTCCCATTATAAAGTACCGTGAGACATCCTGTATGAATAGCACTGCATAAGTATTGCTGTTGTTCTTGAACCAGCATTAGGCTTCATGGGTGCCAAGCCATGGTAACACATGGAGCTTTCACAGTTCAGTACCCAGAGTCACATTTTTGTAGGGGAGACTTCTAAATGATGCATAGTTACCACCTTCCTGAAAAGTGACTGGTTGCCAAAAAAAAGCCTTCATCTTAAAGAAACACATATGGTCATGAAATATTTTCCAATTTTTAAACTTGTCTAGTAATGAAATACTGAATATTTGACTTCATGAGCTTGAATCATTTAAAAATTAGCTGCTCCTTTTTTTAAGAATGTTGATTTCTTATGGCATGGATAGCACAATGTTCTTTACTTATACTAATTTTGCCAGTTCAGATAAGGCAAAGATCATATTAGCCTAAACAAAGAAGGATAAGATTAAAGAATGAGCTATATCTCTTTCCTTCTGCATTATTTTTCAAAAAAAAAAATACTAATGTATTATGTGTTACTGGCACAATCCCTTCTACTATACAAGGTTTTGTTTTCACTTATATGTTCCTCAGGTCAGGTAATGTTTTTAATACATGAGTAGATTGGCTAGTTACAATGCAACTGTAAGAACCTAAATCTCAGCTTTTTAATATTTTCTAAAAAATATAAACTTATAACCCCTCCCCCCAAAAAAGACCCCAAAACTGACCAACCAAAAAAACTCCCATAAAATATTGATCAGATATCCATTGGAAATGTGTATATCAAAAAATAAAACAAACAAACAAACAAACAAATAAATATACTGTTCCTTTGACTATGCATGTCTGCAATGTATGTGAACTGCTCCCAAAACATTATACTTTAATGGACACTTTTGACCTCTCCCACTACAGTCTTCTTTACAATAACTTAAGGGTCTGTAAAGATAGTGGATTAATGGTTATTTCTCCAACCTTAGGATATCCTCCTGTAGCAGAGCTGAACACCGTGTAGAAACCTACTGTATTTCCTCTCTGGTTTTCCAGTTACCCCAGTTGGAAGATTACTTCCATGCAAGTTTCACATGGAACAGTCTGGTTGTTACTCTAAGCCATGGTTAGACTGATCATGATGTTGAGACAGCTTTATATACAAAGAGTCTGCAAGGATAACTGCTGCAATAGAGAATATGCTGTGATTGGTTACAGTTATCTATGTGATAGGATTATAAAAGAGACTGAGCAGAAAAAGTACAGTCACACAACAGCCAGAATCTAAAATAAATTAAAAAAAAATCTAAAATAAAATTTAAAAAAAAATAATAGGAAAAGTAGATGTAAAAACACAGTGGATGAGGAGGATTGCATTTTTAAATAGGCAAATTGAGAGCAATTGAGATAATAGTATATAAAAAAAAGGAAAATATTGAATTAATTGAATCAGTTATTTGTTAGAACTTTTCACTGACTAACTCTAATAAACTTCATAAAATCAAATGACGACTTGAATTGCTGCTCCAAACATGAGTTGAACCCTTGTCTTTTAGAAAAATCTTTTCTTCAGGTATTCAGATCACTTAATGAAATTCAGATTCACAGGTTACTGCAGTGACTGACATGTTTTTCCCCTGATTTTGGGGGGTACACTGTATGAGTTATTAGCCATCTGGCTGATTCTCTACACTTGGGACATGATCCAATAACTTCAGCTTGTGTCAGGTAACACTATGAATACTACAATAGCTGCTGTTATTTCAAGTCCTTTTTGCTATGGCATAAATGACTGCAAAGTGTTAAACCATACAATGTGTAAGACAGTGCAAAATTATTCTCTGTATCTTCAAACCTTCTAAAGGTGTCAATTATTATACTTACTAAGTTATGAACACAAGCATTGTCATACATATATTCATCTTTCCATACTACTGAGTTTTTTGAAACAGCTGTATATTCCTCTTGTATGTGTATCAGCTTTGCTATGAATCTTTAAATAAAGGTCTATCAAACACATCTGCACAGTATATTCCAACCACTTGTTAAACTTAAGCTTGATGGGATAATCACTGGTGTTACTTCCACCAGTCATCCTTGAAGACTGTTTGGTCAGTGAATTGAAATTGGTAAAAAGATGGGGGATTTAAAAAGACACACAGGCAGTGCTTGCTTTCATAGGAATATCCTCTTTTTATGCAGAAATAATTTACATATCTAGTAGCTCAGGTACCAAAGAAAGCAATTTATTTTCACCTGAAATATAATATTTTTTAACTGGAGAACCAAAAAGTTTCATCTGAAAGTTTGAGATTAGCAGGCGTTTATTTACTTTTATATCCGTGAATTGATATGATAATTTAGGGAAACTATTTCTGAACTGATGGGTGAAGGTAGGAAACATTTGTACCTTTCATACAGAAGTCAGGATTTTTTGCATCTGGGCATCACGTTCACTGATGTAATCTATAGGTGCCTTTAACTCTAACAACTACGTTCAAAAAAACTTTCCTTTTCTTTCACTGCAAGCAAACAATTATCATGAGGGTTGATCCTTCCCACTTTAAGATTGATTCTTGAGATAAGGTAGATAAATCACTTTCCAGATGTGCCTATTTCTTGTTATTGATTACAAAGGGAAGTGGTTGCCTCAGACTTAGAAGTCTGATTTTCAGATACAGTAAGTCAGTTGAAGTGAATTCTACCCAAAAGAAAGAAATTCAAGATTAGTGACTCCAAAAAACTAAGCAACTTATTCTTGTATGCCAGAATTAAATTATTCTCTTAACATATTCTTGTTGCACTTTTACTTGTTCATTAGACCAGTGTCAAGGATAGACCACTCTAAGAACATTTGAGTTTCCATCAGTGGGACACTGTTGGACACAAATGCAGCATTCCATTTCTGCATGTGATACTACTGTAGGAAATTCAGGCATTATTTCTCCCCATATTATTTGTCTTTTCCTTCTTCATAACAGATAGTTCACTTTAACTGTCTTTAGGGTGAAATTCTAAAACTCAGCATATCTTTACAGTGTTTGAAGAAAGAAGAGGATTGTAATCTGTTTGCAGATGAAAACTATTTCCATTCTGGTTTCTGTGGTTTGTCTTTTGGGGTTATAGAAATGTAACACACTTTTCAAAGTCTGTAATTCCACCATAATAAAGGGAATTTTTAATATTTGCATTTTAAGTTATGTCAAGGGTTCCCAGAGTAAAAGAGTGGATATGAAATCTAAGTAAATTAATTAAAGTTCCTTTAGGAAAATGATCCACATTTCCCCAGAGAGATATTTTTATATTTTTAATACAAAACCATCCTGCAATTTTAAAATAAGAAACTCCAGCTTGATGGTAATTTAAAATTTAATAGCATATTTTGAGAGTAAGTACTTTACTGGAAACAATACTCAGTAACAAAATACATGACTAGGTTTGTTGTGTGTTAACGTGCAAAATCCTCACCTGGGACACATTTTCTCATCATTAAAGAAGAAATTAACAAGTCAGTAATTGGCACTCTGAACTTCATTAGTGTATAGCTCACCAACAATATACCTCAGTATCTGTAGGTCAGGAGACAGCCACTGTAGAACAATACCCACTTCTTATGAGGTTTTTAAGTGAAAGTATATGCATCCTTGCAATAACATTCACCTAATTGCATATATCAGGCTGGCTCCCAAGACCATTTTTGTCTGGTCACAGAACACAGATCTGTCTTTTTTGTAGAGGTTAAAAATGAAAATGACTGTATTGGAGAAATTCCCAGGAGAAATACTTCATAATTTTTCTGCTTCAAACTAATGCAAAGAGCCACCAAGTTGCAGAAGGGCAGAGATGCAGAGGGTCAGGGCAGGAAGGGAAGAAGACACTGAGAGAGGGAGAGAGAGAGAGAGAGAGAGAGAGAGAAAGAGAAAGAGAAAGGGAAAGAGAAAGAGAAAGAGAGAAAGGGAGTGAAAAAAGGAAAGGGAGAAAGAAAAAAGGTAAAGGAGAGAGAGAAAGAAAGAAAAAGAGAAAGAGAAATGACAAAAGACAGAGAAAGAGAGAAAGAAAGAAGGACAGAAGGAATAAAAGAAGGAAGGAAAGGAGGAAGGAAGGAAGGAAGGAAGGAAGGAAGGAAGGAAGGAAGGAAGGAAGGAAGGAAGGAAGGAAGGAAAAAGAAAGAAAGGAAAAGGAAGTGGTTGAGGTCAAGGTTGAGGAAAAGGAAGAAAGATAAAGAAAAGAAGCTTATAGGGTGCATTGTAGTGTTTAGATTACAGGTTCAACTGTCTTCCTTTTGCTAATACTCATGGAATAACAATTTAAATATCATATTAAGTTACTCAGATTCAAACAAACAATTTTTTTTCTTGTTCAATTCATTTCTATCAGTGAAGTCCATAGCAAGTGAATTTTCTTGATTAATTGGACACATTCTACACTGAATTGTAAAAGGTTGTCATGACTGTGTGATGCAATTCAGTACAACGGAATTTTTATTGTGAGAATTCAATAAAATTTTGAGGAGTTGGATTTTTTTAGTTTGTTTATGTGGGTCTTTTTTTGCTATCTGATTATGGATTTGTCCATATTTCTTTATTGTAATTCTTATTCGAGTAGAAATCAGTTCTGTTAATACTGAACAAGGCCAGAGAAGTTAGGTTTCTAATTTCTTAATAAGGACATAATTCTCAGAAGACCTACACAGCCATATATACTGCTGAAATCAAATAACAGGTAAGGCCCAGAGAGAAGTGTAAGACTTGTCTCATGATAGTTTTAATACAATTTGTAAATAATTACAATTATTTCAGAAGAGAAAAGGAGAGAAAGATCTGTCATTGAAAACAGTCTGTAGAAAATCACTACTGCAGGCTCCACTGTTAAGACTCTGGGTATGTTAATAAATAAGATAGACCAGGGACCCTTTGGACCTCAGGCTAATTGGCACAGCGTAGCAGTTTTCTTTACAGCTAAGCTCTCTTACCCTCCTAAATAGACCAGCTGTGTTCAAACTGCTATTGAGAATGATCCTTGGCTCGGGCTTTGTCGGGGAGAAAGTTAGCCAGTCTTAACAATGACATGCTAGGGACTATGCGAGCAATTTTGCAGTACAAGTGACTGCATGCCAGTGCTCAGGCCCATGCCATATCCGATTAGATTAACTGCTACACAAGTATCTCAAAATCACAAATTGTTTGGCTCGTAATACTTTGGTCAGGTTATTACCCGCAGTGATACCTACAAGGCTGAATAGTGCAGGCCTAGACCTATGTAAGTTTGTATCCTGACAGACTTGACAAGTCTGTTAGGGCATTTATAGGCACATCTATTTTATTTATCTTTAAAATAAAGTTAGGAGTGCATTTACCTTATTTCTCTATGCAGACAAAAGAAATGTTTTTTTCAGGGGGTTGGTTTTTTCGTTGTTTATTTCTTTTTTTTCTGAGTGCAGTGTACGCATACCTGAGATAAATCATGTTTTGAAGTCTAAGTTTGTTTAAGACATAAACCAGCTTTTTCTTTAAATGTTGTGCCTCAAAATGACTAAAGTAACTGAGACAATTCTGGTCCCTAGCAGTCTTTTTTCTTCCTGAATCTTCCATGAATCTAACTGTTAAATTGTTCATAGTCTTGCTTCAGATTTTCTATTCAATAAATAGTGTCAAAGGAAAAAAAAAAAGTGATTGTGTATGTTACCTTGTAATTATGTCTGTGTAGTTTCCACTCCATTAAATCTCTTCATACAATTCAGAAATTCTTCTCATTTCTTCAAAACTAATCAGGGTGGAACTTTGACACTAATGAAGACACCTGTTCTGCTTCAGTCCAGTTTTCCTAGATGGTGCCAGAAAGGAACAAAAAAGATTTTAGTCTTCTGAATTTTTTCTTATAGTGAGAAATGTAAGAAAATATTCAGCTTATTCAGAAGCAGGTTTTAGAAATGAATGACGATACCTATGGCAGTGATTGGTGATGAATTCATCAGAAACAAAAGATGGAATAAATTCAAAGATTGAAACCAGAAGTTAAGAAATTCACACACGAGTTGCAGTGCCAGTTTTTTAACAGTAAGATAAATAAAACATTGTAAAAACTTGCAAAGGAATATAGGAAAACACTTTCTGTTGGAAACAGCATTTTCAAAGGCTTATGTTGTAATCTCAGTTTCTCTGGATGAAGTTTTAGCAGTTGGCATGGGCTGGGCCTGGTTGACTATAGTGTTAGCAAATGAACTTTAGGAAAAGGAAGTAGACTATTTTTAAGAATGGAGGAGAATCTCCAGCATACACAACCTGTCAACCACTGAGAAAGCTGTGAACACATGGCGAACCTTCCAGGGGCACGGATTTTGAGCACCAGTGATAGCAACAGCCAGGTGTTAAGCACCAGAGGAACTTGAACAGGTTGATCAGGAATCAGGTTCTGTCTACAGGATCCTACCAGTGATGGTATCCAGACAAAGAACGGAGCAAGAGGCCTGGAAACCCCATGGCCCAGCTCCAGCAGGACACACTGCATGGCAGGGACCTCAACACTGACCTTCCTACTGGACTGTGCCATACCTCCCACAGGACAGGGAAATCCTAAAAGTGTGTGTTTATCTATCTAAAATGTCTTGGTATCCAAGTGCATTGTCTGCACTGTCCATTGGTGTCAGAAGTGAGATAATGATTACATAAATCACAGGTAGCTCTAGGAAGTGGAACAAGAAAGAAGGTGGTCTTGTCCCTGGATAAGAGGATGAACAGGACATCTTAACATGACATTCAACCCAAATGCATGTCCCTGTTGGAAAGGGAAGGTAGAGAATCCTGGGTTATTGGGAAATCAACTTCAGCAAGGCTTCAACCTGTATAAAGGGAATAAGAAAAAATGTGCAACCCTAGTGTGGGGTTCTACCTTTGCATACAAGATTTCAGTGGAAAAAGTACAGAAACTGGAGGAACAGAAGGACAATCCAGAAAACAAAACAAGTGCATTAGAAAATAGTTCACTGAAAATTTAATTGAAGAGAAAGTCTGAGAACACCCACCAAGACTGTGATATAGAGCAGAAAAATGCACAGAGAGCAGTGGTGGAGCTGGCTTGCCCCACAGTGGAAGTGGCTGCCAAGTGAAAAGGTCTGCATTCTCAATCTCTAAGGTCACTGCAGCCATGTGCTCCTGACTGGGACCTGGAACATTGGGACACAGACATCTGGTCTTCCTTTTTCTCCTTCTCATCCAAGGACAAGGGGGTTTGTTGGCTCTACTGAGGCATCACAACCATTAAACAACAAAGATTTAGGTTTAGGTCAGATTGTGTTGCACCAGAGGCCAGCTGAGACACATGACCAGGGAGACAAGACAAGGTGCTCAGGCTACTGCAATGCAGCCTGAGTGGCCACAGTGGCATGTCACCCTAGCAGGACTGTGAGAGCTGCAGGGTGGGCTGGGGGTTCACATGGTTGCTGCAGTGCAAGGAAGTCATGTAATTTGTAAAACTGCATACATCTGTGACTAAATGCTCTGGTATCCAAGTCAATTTAGTCTCCACACTGTCATTTTGTCTTGAACCGTGACAGAGGTGGCAGGGGTGTGTGTCTCCTCCTGTCAGCAGTGCTTTGTGATGCTGCAGCAGAGCATAGCTATAAAGCTCTTTCCACTTTCCACTTCATTCATTATTAACATTTTTGGCTCTAGTTACAGATTAAAAACAAATCATTATGTTAATGACATGACTGCCTTGTCTGAAGAGTTAGTGAAGCTGAATGGCCATTTTAGTCTCTTCCACCCTTTGGTCAAAATTTATTCCAGTGCGTTGAACTTTCTCAGATAAGCACCAGCTTGAATTGGGATCTCTCCAAAGGCAAATGTCAGAAATAAAACTCTCAAAGCACTATGCAAACAGATCTAAAATCTCAAACCAGACAGTTGAACTCGGCACCCAGCATTTGCCTGGAGTCAGATGAGGTGAATCCATCTCAGTATTCCTTGCTTAGATGCCTCAGTTGATTGCCTAAAAGCAGGTGGAAGGAACCTGAAATTTGATACCAATGAACCTCCTTGTTTCAAAAAAAGAGTTTTTTTCAATAATGTAGTGGTATCAAAAGATTATTCTCTTGTCACAGAGCTTTCCTCTTCCTATGTCTCTATTGTGAATTTAGAGCAAAGACAACCATACAACTCCGACAAGAAATCCCAAGGAGCTCTTAGGAATGCAGAGCTGAGATCAGACCATGGGTTGGGCCCAAACCCATGGCTGGGCAGAGCGGGACTGTGGTGGAGCTGGAGACCGGCACGCCTACGGCATCGCTGAGGAAGGGACTCTTGGGCCTGGGCTGGGAGGAAATGGGCCTCCTGGGCCAATGGTCAGGGGTTGGGGGGAGGCAAGCCTGGGGTTATGGCAGGACCAAGTCAGCATCACTTGTAATTCTATGATTCTAGTGAGGCCCATTAGAGAATTCAAACAGGACCCTGACAATTTTCATTAATGAAAGTTGTACTTGCAGAGCAAATATAGGATTTAGGCATGGAAAGGAATCTTAAACTAAATTTCAGGGTGTGATCTTCATTGCTCTGATTTTGTCTTATACTTGTGTTTTCCCAAATGTGTTTCATCATCTCAGACTGGAATAGTTCAATAAAGGATCTTACATGTGTCACATTTTGTCTCTTGATACAGCTGCCTGAGTCTTTAAACTGTTTCTAACGCAAAGCTTCAATGTGGGGGCAGAGTACTTAGCAGCTACAACTGTAGTGGGTATTTTTTTCTGAGAGTGGCAACACAGTACTGAAAGAGTTATTTTTTCTGTTGTTGCTTTTATTATTTTTCCCATAGCACTTTATTTGTTGACATTCCTGTTCCTGTTAATGCTTCAGCAGAACTCAGAAGCATTCTTTGTAGTGCCAAAGCTGTCAAAGAAAGGCTAGCACTTCAGTGGAAACACAGCAGAAACATGGACAACCTAGACATGAATTTCACAACACTGAAATAGTTAAACACTGATTGTAATGGCATGCCAATATAAAGTATAAATGGCTCACAGATTTGTGCTGAGTGTCTACTTATCAAGGAAGTCTGTCGGTAGAGGTAAGGATATTTGTGCCCACAGAACCTCTACTTTCCAATTTAATTCTATTGATTAATAGGTTTATCTACTTCTTTATTACCTGGAGGCATTAGATAATGTGAATTTAAAAAACAGCAGAGTAGGAGACTGTAGCCCCTCCATGTATTGTGCTCCTTATTGTATCTTCAAGGAAAACCATGTGTCAGAATCAATACAGGAAGGAAAACTCCACCAGAGAAACTCTGGGAGTAATTGTGCTTGAAGCAAGAATAATTCTTTCTGTGACTTTGAAGACTAGAGAGAAAATGTGGATATAATGCCCTATTATGCTGAAAATTATCATTTTAGTCTTTACCCAACAAGCTTTGAAAGATGACAGAGGCAGGGTGGGTTTACAGACCTAGCACTTTACAGAAACCAGTGGCAATTGCAGGAGATACTTGGAATTTGGGAATCTCTTGCTCAGGAAAAATCAAACATTCACCTTTTTGTCTGATCTCTATTTGATGAAACAAGATGTTTAAAAAAAAATAAAAAAACTCTCTCACGGTCAAAGCAAGGACAATTGTACCTAAAAGCTTTAAGGGAAATGCTAAACTACATAATCTCTGCCAGTAAATGACATATCTGGTGTTTCATAATGTCACCTTCTTTAAAATAAAATATTTTAATTTCTATTTGAAGCTAAATGAACCACAGAAACTAATTCAATTGAAGACACGTCAGATAAAATACAGAATGTATTTTGCCTGCAAGCAGCACACCACTCATTCCATATTCTAAATTTTGCCCCCAAAAGAAACTAGTTATTATTACATTCTATAGCCATGAGAACAGTCTTGTTGTTTTTGATTAATTCATTTACCTGCTGAGGTAAAAACGTGTTGTAAGTTAATCCACGCTGTAACTGAATACCAGACCTTCCCCATCCCAGTGCTATGACAGGCAAGTTTTTAAGACAATAATACTTAGTGCACAGATTTCTCATCTGTAGGATGAATAGGTAACTTGTGAACTCTGAACTATGTCCTACCATGTTGAAAAGTTTTTCAGTCAGATGCTTTTGAGATTTTTTTATAACAATTATTATAGATTAGTATTTTCACAGAAAATTTTAAGACTTCCAAGAATGTTTTTGGAAAACAAACAAAAAACTCTTCACCCACTAAAAAAAGTCTCTGGCATTTGACCTTCAACCAGCCAGTAAATCTTCAGTCATTTAGGAAATTCAAGGCTTTTCCAAGGTGTGGTTCCTCTCACTGTAAAATAGAATCTGAAATACAGCTGATGAATGGCACCCTGGTGGTGTTTATTTCTCCTCTTTGACTATAAAAGGGCACCTGATCGTGAATTTGACAGTAAACTTTAGACCTCCATGGTGAGTTTAAGCCCACTCAAGGAAATTCACTCTTTTGCCGATAAGACACACAATCATGGCTGTGTCACATTCATCCCTTTTGGTGAAACAATCTAGATATAAAATGCTGAGGCATGAAATGAGACCAGTAATCAGGTATCCAAACCTCCATGTTACACATTGTAAGTAACATAACACTAACAATAGTTATAGGAATAGGAAATTCCTCCTGTGGATTGGTTTTGAGATTTATGGGACCACACAAAGAACAAAATATATATAACATCATATTAACCAGTAATGCAAGAATCCACTTGAAAAGGGAGCTGTTGTCTGTTCCAGGTAGAGGTCAAGCATTTACATTAAACATTCACCGTATAAAATCTAAAGACATTACAGCAAACTGTCTGCCTTAAGATATTCAGCCACCTTGGCCTTTAGTGTTCATTTTTATTTTTGTGGTTGTGGTACATTTTCTTGATCATCTGTGTTTTTCTAGCCTGGACTGTGACACTATAAAGTATCCTAGCATATATCTCAGAGCACTGGCATTCAGTATAAAATATTTTGTTTTGGCATGGATTACAGAGGAAGTAAGTATAGTCATCTTCCTAGTTAATCCCAAACCAAAGTTTCCACTTTCTCCAACCACCTTCTATATCCTGCAGCTCACCATTAAGTGCCCCACTGTCTACCTTATCTCTCTTGGCCTCCCAATACAAAACTGCCCTTTCTCTGAATCATCTCTGCCAAATTTCTTCTCTACTGCCAGAATTGCTTCAGCGTTGCTAACTTACGCACATGCCATTTGGCACTCAGCAAGATCTATCAGAATTTCCAATTTATTGGATGCCCTCTATTCTCCACTTGGCTCCCTCTCCTCAAATAATACCATGCTTCCATTTATAATCTCACAGCCACAATGCAGAACAAACTGACAAGAGCTTATGAGAAAAGAAAGGTAACAGCTGAGAGGAAACAGGATAAAGAACCTTGTTATGTACTAGTCTGTTACTCTTCATCTCTCCTCCCAGGCTTCCTATTCTGTTTGGTCAAGTCTCTTATGTCTGTGATTTCTATTTTATAGGGTACGGGTTACTTTGCTATTTTAGTAATTTATTTACTTTTTTTTTTTTTTTTCAGTATGTTTTCTTCAAATAATACAGTATCTTCAGTTTTCAGATGGGCATGAATAAAAGGCCAGTTTAAACATCCAAAGCTCTTGACATTCTGTTCCAAGTCAGGAACATATGTACTCTAGGTAAGCATATGCTCAATAGACTTTCAAACCTGCCAAAGGCTTATATACAAGCAGATGTGTATATAAGCCTCTCTGTTTGAAATTTTGTATCTTTCTTACATATTACCATGTGGTCTCAGTTTCTACAATACCAATTATGAGTAAACTTCTTTTAGTATCCCTAGCAAAGATACAGCCAACAGAGTCAATGATTTTTTTATGTTCTGGTAAAACATACATTCATGTTCACAAACAGGACTTTATTAATAGAATCAAAGGCTAATCGGCTCATAATCTATTTTTAAGATAAGCTGCAATAAGCAGCCCTTCAAATGGAAGGAAGTCCATGAATAATGGCTTGTCATCTAGCAGGAGCCAATAGTTACGTACTCAGGAATGACCTTAGTATGCTAATCCATTTTCAAGGAAAGCTGAACAGTCACCTATCTGGGCTGCCTCCAAGGCTGACCCATTTAATTTTCTGCCTGGGAGACATCTCAGTGTTCTGCCTTCTCTTCCAGACCAAAGTGAATAGTTACTTGCCTGGGAGGCACTATACAAAGTTTGATGAATTGCCTCACAGGCTGACCCAAACCCATACCTGTCTGGAAGGAACTGTCTTTCTATTGACCTAATTATTAAGCATTAAGCAGACTGTAACAGTTACATACCCTAAGATGTATAATGTAAATTATATCTAAAAGTGACTGCCTGTAGCTTTTGATTAATAATTCATATTTAAAGTCATCTTGATTTTTAAAAGTAGCAGTGACTTTTCCTTCAGAAAAATATTAGAATATTCACTTAACCATTGCAAATCATAGTTCTTTTTTTTTTTTTACTTGCTCAGTTTAATGATCTTTATGCTGCAAAATGTAAAAGAACAGGCATTTATATTTCAGGTTTTCAAGGTCATTGTGAAGCTTAATTTATGATCATAAACGCCTTTGTAATCTTCATTTAAAGGATGTTATAAATGCAAAATAGTAGTGGTAGTATTTCTTAAATCTGTTCTGGAGTTCACTAAACTCTTAGAAAGTGAGTCATTGACCTGACAGCTTAGCTTAGATTTCTAGCTGAACATTGTCAATGACTACAGAAGAACACATAGGTGAATTTCATAGCGCAAGACCAGTTAGATTTAATAACAAATTATGTCCCAAGTAAAAAAAGTTAAAAAAAAAAAAAAGGAAAAAAAAGACAAGTAAAGGATGATATGGGTAATAAGACTAAAGGAAGATTAGAGAATATAAACAAAATTAGCACAGAAAAAATTATGAGTTGAGAAACTTTTAGAAATTAAAAATTGGCATCAAAAAGCAATAATTGATCCCTTAAGAAATGTTATCTCCACCATTATCACAGTAAGGTAAATATATTTTCTCTGTACAAATTTTCATAAGAAAGAGGAGCAGAGAAAAAAAATAAGAAATAGAAAAATATTGTTAAAAGAAACTTTTACATTATCGATAAAGCATTATTTAAATTGCAGCGATGACCTCAGCTACACTTCACGTAGAAGTCTGATGCTCCTGCCAAGACAACGAGCAAAATTTCTTGCTTTGAGAACATTTGGAGCTCTCTATTATTACAGATGTGTGTCAGAGCAACTTGTCAAGCAAATGAAAAAGACCAAAATAAAACAGTCTGATCAGTTAAAACATGTATTGATATTTTTTATGCTTTTTTTCACTCATCTGATCTTTTCCTTGTAGTATTCAGAGATACCTGCTTTGCTATTTTCTTCAACTTTCCATTTAGAAAGAGTATAATTTTGAAATAAAAGTGCCTAAGTGGTACAATTTCCATGCGTGATGAGTCAGACAACAAGTAGCTCCACACATACAGTAGAAAGTGTAGTAGAGGGATTTAGGTACACGATAACATAGCCAACCTTCAAAGTAAATAATTTACTTTCAAGGTTATGGACATAAATATCATTACAGAATACAACAGGCAGCTCAGAAACTGCCTCTGAAATCAGAGAATACATTGGAGAGAGGAGGTCCAAGTTGCAGAAGACAATGATGGCTGACTGAGCTGTAGCCTGCCTGCCTGGCATCCATAAAGGAGATCTCTCTGCACTATGGGCACAATCTCAAGGAAGACTGCTC
Source organism: Aramus guarauna (assembly GCA_013400195.1). Lineage (NCBI taxonomy): Eukaryota > Metazoa > Chordata > Aves > Gruiformes > Aramidae > Aramus > Aramus guarauna. Next base: position 438,380 of record VXBL01008793.1, read on the forward strand.
CATCCTCTTTCTACGTACTGTGGCTTAGTTAAAAGAGTGCTCAGTAATCTTTGCCACAGAACCTAGGTGCAAAATCTCTCCAAATAATTGACTTCTTTCCCCTGGCTGACAACTAGATTTCTTCTTCTTTTTTTTTTTTTCTTTTCTTTTCTTTTTTTTTTTTTTTTTTTTTTTTTTTTTTTTTTTTGACATTCTGACTCTCATAGTTCTAAAAGCTTTCTGTCCCCCATCATGTGAAACTGAGTGAAAATCTACTGATGATTTCTACTACCTTTTCATGCTACCTCAAACTGTGTAACTAAATCATATTTTTGGATACAGATCAGTATTCATTTTTAATCATTCTCATCTTTGACAGAGGTAGTAAACACCCTGCTTCTCTCCTTAAAGTAATAATTAGAGCAATTTCTACACTGAGTCTAGTGATTTATTCTTACTATTACTGCTAGTACTGTTACCACTAGAATTACTAAATTGTGCCAGTAGTTTCATAAACTTCCAGAGCATCAAATGAAACACATCAAACAACCTGGCCAGGCATACAGAGTTCAAAGGTAAAACTTGACCTTTTGCTGTTTAACAAAGTCTATGAGAAAAAAAGTAACATGTTCAAAGTCCTCTTTGTCTACAGAATCAAATGTCTAAAAAGGGAGATCTCAGTTTCCTAATCATCAGAACTGTTGAGTAATTGGAATTTCCATCCCACAAAATTCCTCATATTTAACAGATATCTTTTTACTTTGAGTTAAAATACATATCTGAAAATGTAGCTGTTCTTCTGGAAGGGAAATTTTCAGAAATATTTAAGTTTTCTACTCCCCCATTCTGTTACAGTGGAACATCGATCAGAAAGGGTTTTTTCCTTCCTTCCTTCCTTCCTTCCTTCCTTCCTTCCTTCCTTCCTTCCTTCCTTCCTTCCTTCCTTCC
>VXBL01008793.1:439482-452089 GCA_013400195.1 Aramus guarauna
TTCTTTCTTTCTTTCTTTCTTTCTTTCTTTCTTTCTTTCTTTCTTTCTCTTTCCATAGAAAAATATAGAAAACCATTAAAAAATTAACATTAAATATATATATTTCAGTGGCATAGACTTTCAGAAAACATATTTAAATAGAAAAGAATACTCCATAAATTAAATACTCTCTTACTCTTTAAAGAAGTCAATGCTCTGATTTGCTGATTTTTCTTTCTCATCTTTTTTTAAGTCTTCCAACTGAAAACAAGACAGAGAGGGTCTCGATTTCTAACATGAAGAAAAAGTGAGTTTTATATTTTTGCACATGTATTTGTATTCAAAAATACTTTCAGGATTGTTTGTTTGTTTGTTTGTTTGTTTTTTCTATAGTCAAATAACATAAATGCATAGGGAAAATGTTTGAATAAACTTTAAAAAACCACCAAAACCATACTGAAAGTTCAGGTCAACTTGAAAGACCTGTGCTAAAAAATGGAGTTCTTTTAAGATAAGGTTAAAAAGCAAAAACCCCGAAGAGTTAAAAAAATCAGCTTCATCTTGTGCTTAAAAGCCCTAAGGGCTGCACTTACAATATGTCACCTTATCACTCATGCTTGAAGTGCTTTACTACTTAATCATGTAATAGTCTCAGCTTGAACAATATCTGAGAGAATGAAGAAACTGTCTTCTTCAACTCTCTCTAGAGCACCATGTGTGATAAGGTAGGTTTGGTCAATACGCTTTTGCTTTTTTACTGCTTGTTAAAATTCTGTAAAACTTACTGCAAAATTCTGAAAGTAGTAGTGAGAAAACTCTCCTCCACCAGGATTTCTCTCAGCCCACTTTTAAACATGATCCATAATTTGATCAAATGCTCTTGGGCACTATTAAATAGTAATAATGAACTTCACCTAAAGCCCTTAGTAATTTTGTTCCACATTTCCTTCTCTAATTATCCACTATTCCCTATTTATTATTGCTTCATTCCCTGCCTTGAGGCCTTCTAAAAATACTAAGAATGATAAATTAAACAATACATTTTGGCACCAAGTTAACCAGTGGGGAGGGTTATAATTTAATGGGTTGTCTTCTGAATTAATTATTTCTGAATTATTTAATTGCAGCCTCTAAACAAAATTTCTTGCTGGAAGTGTGACACTGAAAGCCAAAGTATCTTCCTATAGTCTCTAGCAAAAGGAAAAGCAAAACATTAAAAACATACATGTTTAAATTAAATTCACAACATGCCTCTATGCAGATCAATAGAAGCCTTCTATTTGCATTTATATTTATATTTTTGCTAATGAGCAGTGTCTCCTCCCAAGAGCCATAACAGTACTTTTCATGGTAATCTCACAAGTGTAATCACTAGGCAAATGGCACTCTGGAGTTAATGTCTTTTTTCCCCATCTTTATTTTTAAAGTAAAAATAGTCATTGGCTTTTATATGACGTCCTTATGCTTTTCATTCAAAATCAATTTTAAATAAAGCTCTGATTTTCTTTTTAATGTTAGAACTCCCTGTTCACTCCCTGTTATTTTCCAGCTTTATTATTCAGTCCTGATATAACTTTAGTTGTTCTTAGTTTCTAAAATAAATATTTTAATTTTTCTGAAGAACATGACATTTGGAAAATGCTAAGTGGAGGGTGGCATTTGTGTGCCTTGTCTAACCAAGTTCATATTGATTAACTCATATAAAAATGTTGCCTCTACAGCACAGTAAGTCTGTCAGTATCTAGATGCATACTCTAGACATGTGTTTTTTTTTTTTTATTGATACTGAAAATTCTTATTATGGAAATAATTAAACATGCTATGCCACTTGTCACTTCTCTGGGATCGACAAAAGGAAGAGAAAATCAGGTCGTGTGAGCCATTTATTATGATGCCCTACATTTTGCAGGACTATGTTCTTTCCTGAATAAAGGACGATCATATAATTGCTGAACTTATTAGGCATGTGGAAATCTGAGTTTTATTCCTCATCCTAGTAATTAATGTCTCTGATTCAGAATAAAATATTCAATACCATTGTGTTCTTCAGTTTTCATGGATTTATGTTTTTATTTCAGAGCATTCATTTTCCTGCTATTTTTAGTGCTATGGCTATGAGGTGCCAGAGCAATACTCCATTATTTATTGTCCTGACAAAAACAAAAGAGGACAAAAAGAAAACATGTCCCAGTCACACAGAAACTCCAGATCATTTTCATGTAAATGCTTTGTCTCTGGAGTAGCCACAACAGATAAGAATATATTCTAAGAAAACATGTCCTGTTTTCACCATTTAAATAGAAGTTTACTGAAACTTTTGTTGATATATTTTTTAACATATATTAAGTAAGGTGGTTCCTACAAACCTATCATATAATTAACTGTTTCTCCAAACTATCCTGGGCCATATCTGCAGACTCATCCAGGTTCATTTTAAAACATTAACTATCTCTGAATTAAGAAGGCAAAGTTTATGTAACATGTTCAATAAGGGACAGAGAAAAAAAAAAAAAATCCCCACAAAAAGTGTGTGAGAATATATGAGCTAAAATTTTGCTTCTTACCATTTTGTTTGTGTACTCACCACTACCAGACCCATAGCTGTTCCCTTTTAATTTACCAGAATACTCCCTCCAACTATATATGTGGATTCTGTAGATGCTCCAACCACTCTCTCATGTACTGGAGGGGAGGCAGAGAAATCCTGACCCAGCTTCCATCACATAATGTACCACTTTTCTAGTTCAAGTCTAAGCTGTGAGTGGTGGTGTCCGTAGCAGCTGTCTTCCTGGCCTAGGAAGAAGATGACGATGATAAAATGACATGAGCTATACTTGCCTGCATGATCTCAAGCTTTAAGGCAAGGCAGCACATTAAAGCATCTGGAACTGCAGTACTCTGGAAACTTTCCATGAATTATCCAAAGCAAGGTGAGAGTCTGTGGGCCAGCGTTCTCCTTACTGTTGGTCTGGCAATTCTGTTCCAGCCTACCTTGAATTCCCTTAAAGGAATTTTGGTCCATGATGGGTGATCAAAAGCCTGACAACCCTCTGCCACTAGAAAAATGTCCAAATTTGTGCTACTGCCAGGGACAATTCGTCAGCATTACACAATGTCATTGAGTCTCATGGCTAAGAAGGAAAGTGTGACAGATTGAAGAGATGTTTATGGTACAAAGACTAAATATTGCATGCTTTCTGGCTAGGCAGCAGTGAAGAAGGCTAGGTATTTGTATTGCCTCAGTTTCTGATTTTTAGATCAAGACAAAATTAACTATGGACTGTCCATGTCCTGTTGGAAGAACTTTCTGAAGAGTAGAGTGACTCTTCAGTCATAGGGATAAAGCAAACTGTGATCTTTTGGCACATGATGAGGTTAGGAAACTCCTGAGGAGAGCACCTTTTCTTGCATTGAGGAAGATCCAAGCCTTAGAAAAGATGAAAAGAAAGAAATTACCCAAAGTACCCAAAGATGACTGAGTGACTGCTATTCACAAATTCTTAGACTGAAAAAGCAGTGGAAGAGAAGATCTGCCTTGTGTAACTGCAGAGAGGTAAGTTTGCGTTTATTTAATTTGAGTCACAATGACACCTGCAGTTTTCTCTGTTTAAAGAATTGTTCTGTTCTAGTATCTTATTTTCTGTTTCAAGCATATCATTGATCTGAAGCCTGGAAGCAAATGGGAGGACTGGCTTGCTGGAACAACTTCATAAAGTAACTGTTTTGCCCATGTTTCTCTGATCTCTATGAGCCACTTAGAGACAATGAGTTGAGGAGTATCTTTTCTTTTGTTGTCAGGCTTGATCTTCCAGGATGTAATTAGTGATAAAGTTGCTCTGAATTGCAGGTCTTCCAAGTCCAGCTGATTAAATCTAGACATAATGGCCTCAATCTCCTTAATACATATTCCCTAACTCAAAGTCTGGAAGCTGTTAATCATATCTATATTATGTGTAGGTTATTTAGCTTTGCTTTAGTCATCTTTTTATAAATACTTGGCACATACCTGGCAATGAAGTAGCTTGTTTGGTGAAAGCATGCAGTCGTACATACTTGCAGTGGCATGCAATCTTGACTACAGCCAAAAAAAAGTATCTCATTTTTCTGAAGACCAATAAAACTTCTAAAAAGAAATCAGATTACAAGAATTATATTGCATAAGGTTAATATAATAACCAGTAAAGAAAATAAAGGTAAAACAGGAAAAAATGTTTTAAACAACCACAGGGAAAAAAAAAAAAAAAAGGTTTTTAATTATTGGTATATTATTATTTCATCCTTTCTTATTAGTCAAAACTGTGAGAACAATGTTGCAGACCATATTTATCCATTTGTTAGTAATTTGGGTAAACACATATGCACAAAGATGTGTTTCTTAGGAAAAAAATCCTGTTTCGCATATAAAAATAATGAACATGAAAATCATCAACTATTCAACAGGTCATACAAAGTTCAAAATAGCCATATAATTTTTGATCAAGTAATTGATCATTTAATATTAAAGTAATCTAGAGTTCATATATACAAAAATAAAATATTTTCAGAGTATTTTATTTATTTTTGAGAAGTTTTGTATCTGTGTGTAAAACAATTTCCTGTTTCTTCAATCAAAACTATAATACTCCTGATTAATTCTCTAAATAAAATTTTTAAGCTGTGTTTTTATGCAGTATTTTTCATACTAATTTAGGAGAGTACAAGTACTATGTATTTGCTTTTCCTAATGTCCTAAGCTGGCAAATGGGCTAATGCCACTAAAATATATATGGGGGGTTTTTTCTTTAATGGAAGTGGGTAAAAAGAACTGTCATTCATAGCTGAGTTCTGAAATAAAGATTAGAGTGATTCTAGTAGTCCGTATAATCAGTATTCACAAAACAAATCTTTCTTACAGTTTGCACATGATTTTACCACTGGATCTTTCAGTAGAAGTTTGATTTTTTTCCCTTTAATTTTATTGAAAGATTCATGAGCTGAAGCCTGCTACATTTTTTGTTCTATTTCTGCATTTTTCATTATCCCACTGTCATGTACCTGACATCCTCATGCAAATGTATAGAGTGACCTGTTCTATTCACAGTCATTCAGAGATAAGTACTGCAGTTATTTAAGGGTGAATGCAAAAAGTGAAGTAGTATTTGTAGTCTCAATGTGGATTTTTCAACTGAAACACCAGAATAACATATATGTACGCTCTCTATTGAGCTTCCTATTCCTTCTGCACAAAATTGGTATTAAAGTATTAACAGTTTCTTTGATCATTTTAAATCTCTCTATGTTCAAGTTCTTGTACAAACATTAAGAACATTTTGAGGAATTAGGTAAATTTGTAATTTTTTTTGTGTACTGATAAAAGCTAAATCACATGGACCTTTTTTTCAGAACACATAATCTAATCAGTTTTGAGTTAAGTATCATATGCACAAAACTAAATGCTTATAGACAAGTGTTAGCTAATTCTTAATTTACTAAGAAAGTCAGAGCCAGATCTTGATACATTTTCTGGATTTTCTGTTATGACAGAACTAAAGAATTCTTATGATAATGGCTGCTACTCCTGAAAACTAAAAGCTACATACTTAAAAAATGGTGGTATCCACATGCCTACCCAGGAGTTCCTGAGCAAAAGTGCCACAAAGTACGTGTATGTGAAGTGATTCTAACATACCTGTGTAGGGAGTTCCATGCTCCAGACTGTCCCAGACTTGCTGTCCATCTGTAGACCTTAGGCATAATGTAGGGGACAAAATAAAATACACAAAAAAGGAGCTTGGTTACTACACAAAAGCTACGGCAAAAAGTGCTAGATATCATGCTCCTCACAGAGTATCCCTATCCCAAATATTTATATGTGAGGGTGGTGAGGCACTGGAACAGGTTGCCCAGAGAAGCTGTGGCTGCCCCCTCCCTGGAAGTGTTCAAGGCCAGGTTGGATGGGGCTTTGGGCAACCTGGTCTAGTGGAGGGTGTCCCTGCCCATGGCAGGGGTTTGGAACTAGATGGTCTTTAAGGTCCCTTCCAACCCAGGCTCTTCTATGATTCTATGATTCTATATTTCGTTGAGTATCTGTGGTAATTAAAAGCAAATACTGTAACCTGATTTTTCCAGACAACCACTGGTACTTTTTATGAATGAGGAATAAGATGCTATGTTAGGAAATGGAATCAAAACTTCAAATGCCTTGAACAGTATGTGAGACAGGAGACAATGACTAAATTTGCTTTCTATCTATACTTCCTAGCTGGTAAGAAAACTTCCTTCACTGCTAGGAACATCACTCTGACTAAGGTATTGGGAGGTCCTGAATTTTCTTAAAGCCTAGAGAAGATAGACTTCTCACAGCACTGCATGTCCAGCTCAGGTTAACAGCAAGCAACCTTATCCAAACACTGAATCTGGAGCCGGAGGGCTAGCTGGTACAGTACAAATAATGCTGGAGGTGTCTCTATCAGAGGATCTAGGCTATCTTGGCTTTTTCATTATTATTGAAAATTTTAGCAATATTTTGCTCTGCAGGCTGTACCTTTTTATATCTGAACTTGTACTGGGATTATCCCTATGTTGTTTTTCTCAGTCATTGTACTGTGACATGTAAGGCAGTGGAGGTACAGGGAAAAAGCAAAGTTAAATCATTTCTTTGCCCTCCTTTCTGCCATAAGGACCTTGGGAAGTCATATCTGGTCTCTGAAGTTTAATTTCTTCATCAGTAAATTGGAATGAGTTCCAGTTCTTCCTTGGCAAAGAGTTTTTTGTTCCCTGGCTGAAAAAGAAGCAACAGCCACTAATTAGGTATTATGGAAATATTAAAGTGTTTAATAGCAAGTAGTCCTACGTGTACTAGAGACACAGATAGTTGTCTTGTACCTTATTTATTTATAAAAAAGGTATTGTGTTTTGATTTCTAGAATCACCAAGTGAATCTGTTATTGACATATTTCTAACTTCGTTGTATGATTTGAAAGCATCATTTTATTTGGTGTTGTTACCCTGAGGGAGGTAGAGAAAAAAAGCAATAGAAAAAGATTGACTGCAAATCACCGAGGACTCTCAGACAGCCAGATCTCTTGCAGGGCTCTGCTATGGGGAAGACCACAGTGGTATTGTTTTATTATCTCTGCTTTCAAGATAACATGCTATGAATACTAATGTTAAGAGGCAACAATAAGCAAGACATGGGGTGCAGGTATATAATAAGGAATAATAAAATGAGCTTGTCAGCTGTTATTTCCATCTCTTACAGAATAACTAAGTCTAATCTACAAGCAATTAATTTTGCTAAAAACAGTGTATATGCACATTGTACTGCATTGATTCCAAATTCTTGAGCTGCTCCTAAACAAGATAATTTTTTTCATTAGGCATGTATAGGGTCTCAAAACTAGAAAAACTTAAAATTTCTTTTTCAGAGGAAGTGTAAGCAGCAATGTAGCATCAAAGTAGTCTTCAAAAATTCCTAAAAAAAAAAAAAATAAAAATCAACCGCCCCCCCAAACCTTCAAAATTTCAACATATGTCCCATAAAACTAGTCATAGATAGCAGGCTATGTGACAGGCTAAGGCATGTTATATTATGTTATCATTAAAAGTATGCCACAAAATGAAGTATAAAAGAAAAAAAATGAAGTAAATAATGCTCAGATATATTTTTTTGCTGAAATTCTTTTTTTTTTTTTTCTCTCCAAAGTATTAAAAGACTTTAAGAAAAATATTTTACAATAAACATAAGAGAGTTTAGGTTGGAAGGTCATCAGTTTCCACATCCTTCTATAAGTTAGGTCAGGTTGCTCAGCCTTGTACAGCTGAGTTTTTAATATCTCCAAAGATCAAGATTATCCAGACTCTCTGGAGAATCTGTTTCAAAGTTTGACTGTCTTCACTGTGAATTTATATATATATTTGGAATTTCCATTATGGCAGCTTTTGACCATTGCCTCTCAGCCTTTGCACTTCTGAGAAGACTCTGGCACTCTCCTCTCTGTAACTGACAGAAGATAGCTGAATGCAGCAAACAGATTGTCTCTTAGCCTTCTCTTTTCCATGTTGAAGAAACCCAGCTTCCTCAGCCTTTATTTCATGTGTTCCTCCTGCCAAGAGTCGTTCCACTTTGTCAATCTTTCTTCTGTACTGGGGAGCCCCAAATTGGAATCAATACTTAGGTGCAGCCTCAGAAGTGCCACATAGAGGAGAACAATTGCTTCACTTTGCCTGCTGGCTATACTCTTCCTAACGCAGACCAGTAAATGGCTAGCCTTCACTGAAAAAGGCTCACTGCTGACCCATGTTCAACTTGTCAACAACCAGGACCACCAGACCCTTTCAAACAAAATAACTCCCCATCTAATTAGAGTCCGTCTACATTGTGGCATGGTGTTATTGCATCCCAAGCACAGGACTTTGTGTTTGTATTGCTTGAACTTCATGAAGTTTCTGTCAGCCCGTTCCTCCAGCTCATAGAAATGGCTCTCAATGACAGTGTACTAATTACTCCCAAAATTTGCTTTCTTCTGCAAATTCACTAAATGTATTCTTTCCCACTGTCTAGGTCATTGATGAAGATCTCAGACAGGATCACCCCTATTATTAATCCCAAAGGAACATAACTCAAAAAGATGCTTTTGAACTGTGGACTAGTTATGAGCAAGTTTTTCATCAGTCCAGTCAGTCTTACCTACCTTGTTCTCCACCTTTCTTGGCCATTTCTCTGCAGTTATACTACAGGGATATCACAGATGACCACACTCCACTTGCCCACTCAGCCAGTTACCTCAATGTAGCAGACAATCATATTCAACAGGCATGACTGTGAATTGGTGAATCCATGCCAGCTGCTTCCAGCTACGTTTTTGCTTGGAAATAGCTTCCAAAAGGATTTGCAGCATTTTATTCACAGGCAGTCTGTATTACCTTGGATTGTCTTTCTGTTTTAGAAGATGGGCATAATAATTGCCTTTTTCTAGGCTACAGGGAACTACTTTGACAAGTTCAGCCCTTTGAAGATGACAGAGAGGGACCTCAAAATGGCATCTGCCAGGTCTCTCAGCACTTTTGAACATCTTCAGTATGTCCCCATTGTATGTTTATACAGTTTGTTAACATGGTCCCTAACTTGATATTTTTCTGCTGTTAGATTGTACTTCATTTAGTCAGACATGGGAGGCCTGACAGCAGACGTTGCAAGTACAAACTGACACAAATGAGAAAATGAGTATCTGTGCCTTTCAACTCTCTATCATCAGCAAGTCAGTTGACTCACTTATAGCAAGCCTATGTCATCTTTGGTTTCTGTTCTTGTTGCCAATGTACTTACAGAAGCCCTTCCTGTTGCCTTTTACATCCCTCAGTTTCAACTACAGCTAAGCTTTAGTTTGCCTAATTGCCTAATTCCATCCGTGCATCTCATGTAATATTTCTATTTTCTTCCTGGCAGGTGGTCTGTTTCCTCCTTCCATATGTTTCTTATTTGCATTTGACTTCAGTCAGGAGATTTTATTCATGCTGGCCTCATACCAAGCCAGTTTGACTTCAGCACAACAGGATGGACCATCCTTGTGTTTTGAGGAGTTTGTCCTTGATGATAACTGGCTGTCTTGTGTTTCAGTTTGTTGGGGTTTTTTGTTTGTTTGTTTTGTTTTTTCTTTTTCACTTCAAGGTAGCATCCAAGGGATTTTTTCTACTAATTCCCTGAACAAGCAGAAGTCTGATCTTCTGAATCCCATGTCTATTCTCACTCTGTTCCTCATTTTCCTGAGGATATATTTATTACATCATCTTCTGGTCCCTGGAGTGAAGGCTGCTGTTGACCAATCACATGACTCGTTTTTATTCACAAGTAGCAGATCTGGCAGATCTGACCTCCCAACTTCTGTCCCTACAGTATCTGCATCAAAATATTGTCCTTGACACACTCCAGAAGTCTCCTGGATTGTTTGCTTGCATCCAACCATCTTGCCCTTCCAGCAGATGCTGGGATAGTCAAAGTCCTCCACGATAACCTTGTATCACAACCATGAGTTTTCTTCATGTGGTTTGAAGCATTTCATCAACTGTTTGATCAGGAGGTCATGACATTCTCCCTGGCTGTCTCACTTCAAGTCCAGTCCCAAAAGCAGCTGATCAGATTGTCGTGTGTGCCATAGCAAAGCTCCATGTATATAGTTAACTTCTTGGTACGAAAAACAACATCCCTTTGTTTTCTTCCCTGCCTCTTTTTCCAATACAAACTCATTACAAATCCCACACATTCCACTGCCGTGTGATTGCAAATTTAGTAAGATTTGTAATATCATTAGAACTAACTTTGTTCTTAAATTATCCTTCTGCCACAAAATCTGTCTCTTTTACTTTCCTGTTCTCCTTTCAACTACACTTCCTTAGAATTCTTCATTTTCTAGGGATAAGAAATCAGTTTTTATCTCTGAAGCTGAAACCAACACAACTCCATAATATGTTTTCCTTAGAATAAGCATATAATTTCTGTAATTTTTTCAGTTTGTTTTTTTTTTTTTTTTTTTTGGCCAATTAATATATCCACATCATGGGACAAATCTGCCTTAATAACACATTGTGCTACAATACAAAGCAGCCATTTTGCTACAAGTTATGAACAAAATGCATCAGCTTTCCTATATTCCTGTGTTCAAGCTTACGTTTCAACTACTGTTTAAAAAGACTTGCTCATTTTTACTTTATATTTCTACATAAAGTGAGCAAATAGCTGTAACTCCATGACTTTACTCACATAGATTAATTTTGTGTTTATTATCTAAAAGATTATTAATGTGAAAATACACACACACAGGGTCTGTGAAAACTTCAAACTGAAGCCCCTTTAAGAATTTCTTGACCAGAATTAGATTATCAACACTGTTAATTGCTATAATGATGCCTGCATGTTTTGGTACATCCAACTTGCACTTTCCAAAGCAATTTTTCAGTGTGATGCAGCAGTCGACATGGCTAGGGGACCATTCCTAATCAACAGTTTGGATGTGATCAACGTGTTTTAGAGAGTAAAAGAGTTTAAAAGTATCAACACGGTCTAGTCTATACGAATCCACATCAGGGAAGGATAATGGCCATGTACACATTTACTTCCCTAATACATACAATAGATGGTTCTTTATTACTTATCACTCATATTGAGTGCTAACTTCAAAAAAAATGTATTATGTATTGTGAAAAGCCTAAATATTGGATATTTTATAAATACAGTGTAGGAATTCAGTTAATAATCATGTGTGGGGAATCACTCATAAGTAGGTAAACACAACATAAATACAAATAAATCATGATGGCACTGCAGATAAATTAATTGTCCTCAGTACTTTCTGTCACATTGATTTACAAGGCTTCCTTTTTTTAGCCTTAGGTTTAGGAACATCTTATTTTTAGTCAGCTTGGAACTGTAACTTTATTTTGAGAATTAATTGCAACTATTTTATAAAACTGCTTTTTAAAATTACATGTCTTACCGTGTAGAGTACTGACTGGTGTGGTGGAGAGGTTTTATTGCCCTGATGTTAGCTCTCATTGAAAGATGATTAACTGGATTTAGGATTCTCTTCAGCTATTCAGATCACAGCTTTCATCCAAGTCATTACATATTTTCCTTTTGTCAACTTCAATGTTTCCATTCCATTTATGAAATTGTACAGGCTGCCACACTTTATAAATTTAACATATTCACAGTCTATCCTTTCCTTAAATCGAAAATGCTTTAAGTTAGACTGCTGGTTAGCATGACTGAAATGAATTAAAAAATAACAGGACTGGTGTGTTATGCTTTTATTTTAAATAGAAACCTGCTGAAGTGAGTACTAGGCAGGTCTCCACAAATGAGTGAAATTAAGTCCTAGCTTCTCTATTCCAAGATATATGGATGTGAAACTTTATTGTGAAATTGTACCTACCTAAAACAACATGTCTTATTTTGCTTCTAATCTATACTCAATATTCAAGCTGTTTTTTACTTTCTGTAGCTGTTATATCCTATGGCTAGTCTGAGAACTCTTTAGTAGTCCATGTAGCTGCATTGCCTGGCTCATTGGAAGGACAGTATCAATTCTCCTTTATTACCTTAGTCTATTTTCCCATTCCCTTCGAGTCTAAAGGTAGAGGTGAAACAAATATGTTGGGTTTTTTTTCTGTATACATAAATTGTCTGATGCAGGTAAGAACTGTACGGTTATAGGGTCCCCTTAGATTTCCTGAAAATGACACAGGACATAGATAAATCTCACCTTGAAAAATAAAAGTTCATATTCTGACCAATCTTGACTTGGGCATCTAACAGTTCAATGTCTAACAGATTCATGTCATGTATTGGTTTTGCACTCAGTAAGATACAGTTAGCCACCTCCAGAAGGTAATTCATATTATGTTAGGATGGGTAATAAAAATTGCATTAATTGCCCTCTGGAGGTGCCTTTTTTTTTTTTTTTGCTAGTACACGAAAGAAGACCTAAGATGACTACATTTGCAGATGTCTAATTTTCAGACACACAAACTGAGCTGAAATTAATTTTATTCTATGTCTAACAGCTAGTAAAGTTGAATTAAATGTGATAAAGATCACATAAAGACCAATTATACAGTCACATAATAACACTTCCCCCTCCTTCCCCCCCCC